>CM053624.1:10646672-10670523 GCA_028646595.1 Phalanger gymnotis
TGATTCTTTTTAGTAGCACTTGCCAATAGATATAAATTTTCCTGTAATAGATCTCTCTGTGTCATCAGAAAGTCTCAAGTCCTTCCATTTTGGCATTCTTAGAGCTCTGCTCATTTCCTCTTGTCTCTTGTATTTCCTTTGTTGAAAGATGTTTTCTTGAAAACCTCCTTCACCACTGTGGAAGATGAGAAAGGTCAGCGAATGAACCCATCTCAAATTCATCGTCTCCAAATTTAAACTCATTATCTTTCTTCCAAAACCTCCTTTCTTCCACAATCTCTTATTACTTCCAAAGGCATTATCATTCTCACAGTCACCTAGGTTCAGAAATTCAGTGTCATCTTGGACTTTTCACTCTCACTCACCCTACATATCCTATCCATTGCCCAATCTTGTTATTCCTACCCTCACAACATTTCTCACAAAGATTCCCAGATTAAGTAGCAGTTCCTCATGCAGGACCCTCCATCACCTGTCACTGTGCTTTTCCAATGGCTATTTCCTCAGCCAAGAATTCTGTCTCTCACCTCTGACCTTCAGCTTCTTTGGCTTCCGTCAAGACTCAGCTCCCAGGCTACCTTCTGCAGGAAGCTTTACTGGTTCCCTTACTCCCAGTGCCTTCCCTTTGAAATTACCTTCTGTGCTCTCTCTGTGTACATACAGACACACACACATGTGTGTGTATACATACATACATATACAAATATATGTATATGTGTGTGTACACACATACATACATATACACACATGTATATGTGTATATATGTGTGCATGTACATATATATGTATATATATTGCTTCCTCCATTGTAATGCAAGCTGCTTGAGGTCAGGGACCATACTGGTGACTTTCTTTGTATCCCCAGTACTTGACTAGGGGTTGCAGAGTGGAATTAGCAGCTTACTGTAGGGCAAGCATATAGTAAAATGCTTATAAATGCTCGTTGACTGACTGCTTAACTAATGATAATTATATCTTTCCAGAGAGAAAGGGGAGGAAATACTTCTTTCCCAACAGGCTAAGCCCCTCTCTATGGTTGTCACTTTCAGCTCTGTTGGGCTGGCTACCATCTGTGCTGTTCATCCTTCATTCTCAAAGAAGACCAATGACATCATAAGAGTGATATCTTGACTTGCATGTGAACTGGATTTCAGTCAGGCCGAGTGCGAGTCATCAGCCTCATTTTCTCTTCCAGAGTCATCAAATTCCAGTGGCAGGACAAAAATCAAGATGACTGGTGATGGCCTGGGGTGCAGTGGGTGACTTTGGCCTTTCTAAATTAAGGTTTTATCTGGGTCTTAGTTTGTCTGAGGCAACACCCATTCAATGACTAAGGGCTAGGTAAGAATTGAGATGAAAAATGGTCTAATTTACCATCACAAAATATTGGTCTGGAGGGGAAAGACCCTCAAAGTTTCTGACCAGAAGAGAAAACAATTGCTAGTTATACTCATTCTAAGACATTGGGGTTAAGCTATCAGGGTACACCAGAAGAATAACAGTCTTTTCATTTTTAAGTGGTTTTCCCAAGCACCATTGTCTACCCTGTGGATGGAGCATTATGATTGTGGTTTTTTGGGTGTCAGCCAAATCTGCAAGAACATTAATATTCATTACTAATGTCACATCTGGTGACTTCTTCATAGTATTCTCCACATCTGAAGAGATATTTCAAACAGTGGGATGGAATGATGGAACAATAAAGGCCAATTAGCTCCCTGCCTTAGTTTGTGAAGGACTAGGCAGTTTCACCAAGAAAATAAAAGAAAAGAAGAATAAGCATGGTTGAGGAAAGAGACTTCTGTGGTTCAGAGGAGAGTGCGTGGCTTTAGACTCAGACAGCCTGAGGGTAAATTCTGCCTCGGATCCTTACTGCTCATGGAATAAGCAAGTACCCGCTCTGTTTCTTGATTTCCTTAACTTGAAAATATGAAGGTTGTATTTGATAGCTTCTAGGGTCCATTGTAGCAATAAATCTATGATTATGTGATCTGACATATGGAAACATATATGCACCTATAAGAAATAGATATTTATGCAAATAAATATGTTTTTGTATTTGCATATAGATATATGTATCCTTTCATTCCAGCAATGATAACCTCTGTTCATATTTCTTTAATGCTTTGAAACTGTTTTCTCAATTTCATTTCACAAAAACCCTGTGTGATAAATATGAGTATTATTAGCTCCATTTTACAGATGAGGGAAGAGGTTCAGAGAGGTTTAGTGTCTTGAAAATCATGTATAGCTCTTCTGATGTTTTTCAACAACTCATCATGTATTATTATAGACACTGTGATACCATGCGGCATGCAGAGAAGATGGCAAGTTGCTTTGGTGTCAGGAGTCCTGGGACGCCCGAGTTCAAGGCCCAGATCTAGCATGTACTGATTACTACAGGCAAGGAAGTTCACCTTTCTGTCCTAAGTTTCTGCGGCTATAAAATGAGGATAACACTCCCAGCATGGAAAGGAGGGCTGAACCTGAAGAAGGATTGGCACAGATTCAGATGCTGACTGTTAATGAGCTACATGACTCTGGGCAAATTATTTAATTTCTCTAAGCCTCAGTTTCCTCATCTTTAAAACGGAGGTGATAAAGGTGCCTACCTCCCAGAGTCATTGGGAGTATCAAATGAGATAAAAAAGGTTTTGCATTTGCCTCTCAGTGACCATCTCTATCCATCTTCAGAGAAAGAATTTATGGAGTCTGAATGCAGATTGTAGTGCAAATATTTTTTATTTTTAAAACTTTTATTATTTTCCTTGTGTTTTTTGGGGAGTAGAAGGGGGAGAGGTCTGTGTTTTCTTTTACAGCATGACTAATACGGAAATATGTTTTGCATGACTGCACATGTATAGCCTCTATCAAATTGCTTGCCTTCTCAACAAGGAGGGAGGGTTTGGAGGGAAGGAGAGAACTTGGAACTCAAACTTTTAGAAAAGGAAATGTTATTTTTAATGTAATTGGAAAATATTTTTTAAATGGTTGTTGTGAGAATCAAATGAGATATTAATTGTAACATGCTTTGCAAACCCTAAAGCGCTATGGTAGTGATGATGATGATGATGATATATTTATTATGTGCATATTTGCATGGACTTGTTGACTTCCCCAAAGCAACAGAGGTTCCTCGAGGGCTGGGATTCTTTCTTTATCTCTTTTTCCCCAGCGCAGTAGGATGGTGCCTGCCGTACAACAGATGCTTCACTGATGTTTGTTGATTTAACAAAGATTAAAGAATTGTGTGCTTTTGGCCTGTTTCTTCCTCACCTTCTCCATTGGACTCTCCTGAACAAGGTGCTTGTAAAACACAAAATGGTCCACTCACTTGGGCTGCTTTACTCTTCCTCCAACCTGCCTGGCTGCTTAGTAGAAGATGCCCTGGATTCATTGTGTCTGTAGCACTCCCTGGGCCTAGCAGTCCAGAAACCCTGTCAACAAAGGAAATGGGGTTAGTCTGGCATAACCTGTTCTTTAGCAGATCAGGCTGGCTGTTTGAGATCCCCAAATAGTAGAATGTATATATAGTCTCTTTGGTGTCTGGATCCCTGCCTTAGTTTTCTCTGAGTCTGTCTCCAGGGGCTAGCACCACACATTGCCTCTTAACCTGTGTTTGCTGACTGAGGGAAGGCATGACTGCAACCCACTGACTGAGCTCAGGGAGTAGAGCATGGATTGAATTTCTTACACTGTTTGTAGAAAGAGTATGTACTGATAACAATGGGAACACTGATAGTCCCTACTAGTTTTATATTTCTATTAAACACACACTCCCAATATAGAATTGTCTTCAGCTATCTCTGCCCAGCTTAGGTTTGGGAGATCCTGAGCATGTGCCCCACTATTCCTCTCAGGGGCACCAAGAGCGTAGTGTCTTTCATTTCTCCAGGATGTTACAGGTGGTCCTTATACCCAGGTTTTCCTAACTCTAGGCTTGGGCCTTTATCTGCTAAGCTTGCACTCACTAGCTTCCCTTAGAGAGTAAGTAGCTTGAGACTTCTGCCCTAGCTTTCTTTTCTTTCTGGATCTCTATTTTTAATCAGGTGGAAACAAATAAACATGAATGTCATTGACAAAAGTTCCAGTGGCCTCTGGCATGCTAAGACCAGAGGAAAAGTGGCCTCATAAAGTGGCCTTTGAATTCTTACAGTAACTTGTTTTTGCAGCAGTAGCCAAGGGTACAGTGGGCTGCTGGGTAGTATTTGGAGAATTGTTTGTACTATTTTCTTGATGTGCTTATATTTAACACAGCTTTGGAAAATAAAGACATTTTAGATGCAATAAATTTTTGAAATAATATTTTAGTAACCTTCTATAATAAGTGCTTGTAGGATGAAGAGTTACTGGAGAACTAAAGATTCATATCAGAGGGCTTTGAAGAGGAAAGTTCTTTGTGAGCCTGCAACTCTATGGAGCTGTGAGGTGGCATTACTATTTTTTATTGGTGTGGTTTTAGTTGTACTAATATGTAATAACTGAATTTATGGTAAGAGACATTATGGTTTACCAGCTCGTTAAATTAGCTGCCCATAGTGTCATGGAAAAAGAGCAGGATTTGGCATCAGAGCGATGTGTTTAAATGTCAGCATTATGACCTTAGAGGAATCGTTTCTCTTCTCTTTTTCCATCTGTAAGATGTAAGATGATAGGATCAGCCTAGGCGGTTTCCATGAACCCTTCCAACTCTAAACTCTCAATCGTTACCCAGTTTCCTTCCTAGTCCCCAAAATAGACAGGATTTCTTCAGTTCTCATGCCCCACTCTGCTTCACCTTTATGGTCTTATTGAAAGCCAACATTCTGTCATGCCAAGAAATCAACAGATTTGGGAGATCCAGTCCCCATTTCATTCTAAGACCACGTGCAAAGAATCAAACTATTTCTCCTTCAGGGTAGAATCATTAGAGAGGATTCAGGAAACAGGGCTTGGGAATCTGCGAGGAGGCCTCACCACACACATCTTTAGGTGTGCAGCCATTATATATCTCTCATTGACAGCCACTACACCTTCTTCCTTGGACTAAGGTAGAAGATCATTTGTTGACATCTGAAATAAAAAAAAAACCAAGAAACAACAATATCTTTATTAGTAACATTTCATAACGCTTGAGGTTTGGAAAACACTTCAGTGTAGTATTTTATCTGAGCTTCGAGCGGGTAGGATGTTGAGACTCAGGGGTGGGGAACCTGTGGTCTCAAGGCCACATGTAGCCCTCTAGGTTCTCAAGTTTGGCCCTTTGTTCCATGAAGTTGGCATCCAGTCAAAGGGCCACACTTAAGGATCTAGAGGGTCACATGTGGCCTTGACAAGGCTGCAGGTTCCCCATCCCTGCACTAGGTCAGTACAGTTAGGGTGAATTGGTTTCCTGTTATGTGCCGTGTACTGTGCTGTGTGGTAGAGAGAAGAGGAGAAGGAATAAAGAATTTCTGCCTGTATCAAGGTAACATTCCATTGGAAGGATAGAAACTCCAATTGTGCCTGGTTCAACCAAGGAAAGAAGTCTGGGTATATGAGTCAGGTGGACCTTTGCAACAAGTGCCGACATCCCTAAACTAAGAATAGTCCTTGAGTTAGGTCATTCTGGATTCTTCTTGGTCACCAGAGTACTGCTAAGTAAGAATGGAAGGCTGTCCTAGGTGGCACAATGTATGGAGTGCTGGGCCTGGAGTGAGGAAAACATGAGTTCAAATCTAGCCTCAGAAACTTATTAGCTATGGTACTCTGGCCAAGTTACTTAGCCTGTGACTACCTCAGTTCCCTGAACTATAAAATGAGGATAATACCTACCTCCCAGGGTTGTTGTGAGGATTAAACGAGATAATATTCGTAAAGTGCTCAGCCAGTGTTGGGCACATAGTAGGCTCTTAATAAGTATTTGTTTTCTATCTTCCTTCCAGTTGTTCCTTAAGCACTGATCAGTGAGGCTGGAAGCCAAGAAATGGTTGATAATCCCAATGTACACAAAGTGGTAAATTATGATTTCATTCCTGGAAGACTGGAATGCACAGCAGTAATTCATCTTGGAATTACTTCTTCCTGTGATTCCAAAATAACTTAATAATAGCATTTAGGTTTTTACATTGCATCATCTCAGGCTGCAAACTACAGTTCGTTTGCACAATGATTATGGTACTCAACATACACCTAGTATATGATAAATAATAATTAAAACTTCGTTTTGTAATCTTGTAATACATAATTGCTGGCTAATCACATTATTAAAGGCACTTGGTTAAGGGCTGTGTTCCCACAACTTTATTTATTAGGACCAAGCCTAACTCAATAAAGCCTTCTTCCTGTAGAGGCAATGAAGATGCCAGCAGGATAATGTATGTGTGTTCTTAATAAGGGCACAAATGAAAGGTGAACAATCAAAGGGAAATCAGATTATCTGATAGGCCTACCAGGCTGCCTCAGACCCCAGATCAGCCAGAAGAAGAAAGGCCCAAAGATCAGTGACCAGCCCACCAAAAAGATGAAGCCATGGCTGAGCAGGACAGGGGAAGCAGATTACTATTTCTATTTGGAGAGCATACCATTTCTTAGAACTGGCCTGATACTTCTGGGTTGTTCTTTTGGCTTTCTTTCCTAACAAGGTCTTTGATCAATGATATAAATGATCTTGACCTCTGTTTCTGTATCTGTAGGGCAGAAATCTGATCCCTTTCCCCTCAAAGATCAACAAAGTCGACAATTAGTAAAGAAGTTGTATATTTGAAGGGCGGGTGGTACATTTCTTTCACTTATCATGTAGTAAACATTTTGTTGGTTCATCAGGGAAGCAGAAATCTGTAAACCTGCGATAATCTATCAGTCATTAAACATTTAATAGGTGTTTGCTATGTGTAAGATACTATGCTACCCAAGGAAACAAATATAAAAATAAAACTGTCTCTCCTCAGGGAGTTTACATTCTATATGTTCATATATAAGTTTATTAAAAATAAAGGTAAAAGGTAAGATTGAATGAGATTCTGGGAGTCTAGAAACTTAGGAAAAATAATAATAAAACAATGAAAACTTATGTTCCTCCTGAAAATCTTGTCCAAATATTCCTGATGGAACTTTCTAAGTTGTTGGAAATACCATTGACCAAGTTAATGCTCAAAGTCAATCTTATGCTTGGTGGGAAGCCAGATTGTTGCACCAAAAATTCCTCCCTGATTGGAAACCAAGTCCTTTGTGGGGTTTGGGGATGTAAGTTCATCTCCTTTTGTGGTTATACACTCTTCACCAAGGTCCACAAAAGGACTGTATGTAGAAGCATAGAAATTGACATGTATGGTTGTCCTGAATTTTGCTTGGTTAAAAAATGCATATTTAAATTGTCTTTTCTGTGGAGGTTAGCTTTCATGCCATTGCTGATCTCAGCAACTGATAATGGATGGAAATCACATCAGCTATAGATTTGTTCCTATCTGGGTTTTTGTTAGTCTGTTATCAGATACATTATGGAAACTCCAGCTGTGAGATAGAAAGGAGTGGTCTCCTTTTATATGGGAAAATTTTCTTTGTTATAGAGTAGACTACGGATCACATCTTTGGATCTGGGCTTATTAAGCCTCTGGCTGCCACTATTAAGTTCACATAATAAGTAGTAAAACTTTTTTGTATCTACTTGTGGTGATCATTTGAAAAAAAAAAAACAAAACTTCCTCCATTACCGCAAAAATTCATCCTCTTATTCCTGGTTATTCTTGTATCCATGTATGAAATCCTATTCATTCCCACAAAAGCTAATATTGAAAAGTCTTCAATGACCTTCTCAATTTGCATAGGGCAACTAGGTGGCACAGTGAATAGAACCCTGGCCCTGGAGGCAGCTGAGGAACTGAGTTCAAATTAGAGCTCAGACACTTACAGCTGTGTGATCCTGGGCAAGTCACATAGCTCCGTTTTGCCTCGGGCTCTCGTCTATGAAATGAGCTGGAGAAAGAAATGACAAAAGCACTCCACTATTTGCCAAGAAAACCCCAAATAGGGTCACAAAGA
The DNA here is from genome assembly GCA_028646595.1 of Phalanger gymnotis. Lineage (NCBI taxonomy): Eukaryota > Metazoa > Chordata > Mammalia > Diprotodontia > Phalangeridae > Phalanger > Phalanger gymnotis. The sequence goes on from CM053624.1 coordinate 10,654,671, forward strand.
GTGGTGTATGACTGAAAAATAATGACAACAACAACATTAAAACCGCAACTGCAACTACTCCCTCACTCCCACCCCTGACAAGTGTTTTATACAGCTAAGACAGCATCAGCTTCCTTGGCTTCCATAGCAAGTAACCGACCAATTAGCATTTTTAAAGCACCTACTATGTGCCAATCTCTGTGTTGGGCACTAGGGATCCAAACTTACGAATAAAAATATCCTCGCCCTTAAGTGGCTTACATTGCACAGAGAGAATAACATTGTTGACCCAAACCAAGCTTGTATTTCTCTGTAAATGTATTTCGTGATTTCTATATTGCTTTAAATGTGTGTGTATGTGGTATAATTTGCCTCAAAGTGTTTTCTCCTATCATGGATTCATTACATCAAACAGAGTAACTCCCTTATACCTTTGCACTTCTCAGCTCTCTGTGGCTCACACCCAAATTTTACTAATGTATCCCTGTATTTTTGCACTTTCCTTGTGCTTTTTTCTCCCTTCCATTGCCCCCCTCTCAGTGACTAGGAGATTTGCTTTCTTAGGATTACTGACTTTTGTTTGTCCTTCATTCTGGAAGAGGACCATGGCATCAAGAAGGAGAAGTGATAGCTTAGAAGCAAACTGGATTTAAGAGAGGGAAGGCTGTGCAAAGTCATCAGCCACACTCTCTCCTCTGGAGTCATCTGGGTCCAGTGGAAGAGACAGATCAGGATGACTGGAGATGGCCCCAGATGCAGTGGAAGGTTTTGGTCTTTTTAAGCTAAGGTCTTCCCCAGATCTCAGCCTGTCTAAGGCAATACCCATTCAGTGATTAAGGCTAGGGAAGAAATGAGGGGAAAATAGTCTCTTTTAACTAGTCAAAAAAATCATTTTGGGAGGGGAAGACTTCTAGGGTTACTGGCCAAAACAGAAAGAATTGCTGTTTACATTCAATCTGAGCCATCAAAACCCAAACAATGACCATCACAGGCTTGGGCTGGAAACATTTTGATTTTTCTTTTGCATGCTGTGCCTTATCCCATATAAGGTCTAGCACATAGCAGGCACTTAATACATGCTTATTTAGTCATGTTAAGTCAACAAACATTTACTAAGTACCTACTATGTGCAAATATGGTGCTAAATGCTAGGGATAAAAAGAAAGACAAACAACAGTCTCTGCTCTCAAAGAACTCACCGTTGAATGAATAAACATTCAACAAATGGAAGAGTGATGCTTTATTATAATATAACTTGGCTGGACTAGCTTTTATTTCACTAGATTGATTTAAATCTACTCATTTAAAATACTTTTCTGAGCATCTGGCTCACCCTGGTCTTTATACTAAGTCCATGATAGATTTCATAAAGGGAATGGGAAATTCAGCTGGATCCTCTTCTAAACCATATTCATTCCTTGATATGTATATTCTTTTCTTGAATAGAACAGTTAGTTTTGATTCCAAATTCATGTTGGGAGAATGTGTGTTATCCACGTTGCCTCCACTACTATGGAGAGATGTGACAAGGATCAATTAAAAACAATCTCTAAGTTACTTTGAGCCACTTAAGGAGATCCTCGAGAAAGAGAACATAGCTTATTATGATTAATAAAAGGCATAAAATTTTCAAAGAAATATATGCACATATACAACATAAATGCGATCATATATGCATAATCTTGTTTGATCATTTCTTTCCAGTCATTTCTATTAAATGAGTGAATGTATGGAGGAAAGAAGTAAACTTTGACTTAAAGTAATGGGCAAATTAAAAAAAAAAATGTCTGACCATTTAGAATTATCCCGAAGAAGAATGGGCTTCCTTGGGAGGTGGTAGGTTCTTCTTTACTGGGAATGTTCCTTCAAAACCTGGATAATTCCTTTTTGTGCATGTTGAGAGGGAGATTCCAATTCAGGTAGAAATTAGACTTGAGGGCCTCTAGGCTTCCTTCTAAGATCCCATGATTTAAATCTCTGAATGAATGGAACAATTGTGTGTTCATTTTGTAAGTTCTTTGCTCCCCAGGAGGCTCCCCTATGCAAAAGTATCATTTCTTTTTTCAAAATCATTCCATTTATCGTCTCTTAATTGGATTTGGTTATTGCCAACAAGGCTGGTTATAGGAAAGGACTTTCAGTCTTCCATTGACTTTTTTTGATAGCTATCCCTACTTAGAAATTCTATATATCCACTGAATATTAACATAACTCCAAAGAACTCATGAAATGCTTCTTAACTGCTTAAGTTCCTTCATGGTATCATTTTAAACAGAATAAAAAACAAAATATTTTAATGCCAAAGTTGCAACTGCAACTTCTAGGAAATCCATCATGATTCCAGTGCAAAAATATGGGAAGTCCTAGTATTTCAAGTTTAATTTTTTATGTCTTGTCTTTTGGTAATGTCTGGTAATTCTATTTATCTTTTTTTCTAAAATTCTTGTTTTATTTCTCCTAATCCAAACCTTACTTCTGAGGGAGATCACCTGCAAATTACCCAGGAACCCTGACTACTCAATGGGAATTTTTAGAAGTCTGTTATTTAAAATGTAAATTGGCAGTGAAATCGATTTTCAGCCTTAGTTGTGTTTGTCAGAGTGAGGAGCTTCTGGGTTGATGATCTGGGAGTGACATGATACAGCTTCTGTCAGGCAGGCAATTTGCTGCAGCCTCTGCTATCTTCAGTCATCAAGTTCAAATATTTTCTTTTTGAATGAAATTCTGGGCATTCAGAGAAAAGAAGTGCCAGGTAAAGTATAATGAGATGCTATTTAGCTGAACAGTGCGGGATTGAACCAGTACTGGCTGATCTGCCAGGAACTATCCTCTTCCTTTGGCCCCTCTTCTCTGCCCCAGATTTCTCCTAGTGTTCTCATTCTCTTTCTGTCTTTCTGTCTCTGTCCGTCTGTCTTTTTCTCTGTCTGTCTCTGTTTCTCTCTATCTGTCTCTGTCTCCTCTCTTTCTGCCTCTGTTTCTGACTTTCTCTCTCTTTCTTCTTCTTCTTCTTCTTCTTCTTCTTCTTCTTCTTCTCTTTCTCCTTCTCCTTCTTCTCCTTCTCCTTCTTCTCCTTCTTCTCCTTCTTCTTCTCCTCCTCCTTCTCCTTCTCCTTCTTCTTCTTCTTCTCTTTCTCCTTCTCCTTCTCCTTCTCCTTCTTCTTCTTCTTCTTCTCTTTCTCCTTCTCCTTCTTCTTCTCCTTCTCCTTCTCCTTCTTCTTCTCTTCTTCTTCTTCTTCCTCTTCTTCTCCTCCTCCTCCTCCTTCTCCCCCCCCCAAAGATCTAACTTCATTAATATATTTCTACTCATGTCAATCTCAGATGAATCTTGAATGTACCATTGTCAAAGCACGACATTCTATTCCAAATAATTCCCTGAAAATAGCCCTTAGTTAAGTTCGGAAGAATGATGCCTACTGTTTAGAGAAAGTGTGAGATACAATGTCTTTAGTATTGATATTCTGATTTCAAATCATTCAATGTTGCTTTTGTACTTGTAAACAGGTGCTAATTAATAGAGGCTTCTAGGTAGCCTGATGTGTAGAGAGCTGGGCTTGGACTTAGGAAGGCCTGGGTTTAAATCCCACCACCTCAACCTTCTAGCTCTGTCATCTGACACAAGTCACGCCACTTTAGCTTCCATTTTCTTTCCTTTTAAAGAGGGATGTTGATAGTTCTAGCACTCACCTCAAAAGGTGGCTGTATCATAAGAGATATTTGGCAAGTATATCACAAAAATTAAAATGTTATAAAACCATCAGCTAGTGGTTTTATTTTGTTTTATTTTTGGTATTTTTCCATCTGCTCCATCTCTACCTGTCCTCAACAGTCTTACATTCTTTGAAGAGAACAACATGTATGTCTATAGGTATATATAAAATAATGCTATTTAAATTGGTGTGGAGGTACTAGCATTTGGGAGAATAGGAAAAGTCTCATGGGAGTTAGAATGTTGAAAAGAGCATATTTAATAGCAACTGGTCACATAATTTTTATGTTTGCAGCATGTATATGGCTTGGTGGTTATAGACAAAATTGATGATGAATATAGACCAAAGAGAATCTGAAGTATGGATTCAGGGTAGGACATTTTTACACCTCTGCCATTTTGAACATTGCCATGGAGTTAATGGTGTATTTCTGCCTGCTTCATTAAGTCACCCCCGCTTAGAGCTTTTGCACTGCTCTGGAATGAACCTGGCCATCAGCACTCGCCAAGTCAAGTGTCTATAATGGGTTCAGATTATTTTCTCTGCTGTTCCTACTTTCTGTTTACTTCTAGTGGAGAAAATGCTCCCCATAGTTCAGGAGGAGAAATCACACCCAAACTGCTTGCTATATGCAAGAATTCTATGTAACTGCTCATTGGAAAGAGAGTTTGTGCAAGAGAACACTCTGCTTGGAGCCATGTCATTAAAGGGAGAAATTGGCCCATCTGCCATTTTCACACACTGAATTCCTTGAAGCCATGAGCCAAGTAGACAAAGGAGACAAAGGAGACAAAGGCTTGAAGGGTTTAGAGAGGGTAGATGTGAGAAGCTTGTATCTTCTTGTAATCACCCCTGTAAAATGAACGTAAGGCTCTAGAGACAGAAGGATTTGATGACATTAAAAAAGCAAAGCACATTGTTACTGCAAACATTGGATTATTGCAAGGGGAGGGAGAGGAACCTTTATTGAACTTCAGCAAGTTTTTAAGATTTATAACATTGGGTCTGGTTTTTTTTTGTAAACAATATTATTTGATCAGTCACTTTCTCTGTTTTCCTTTTAACACAGTGATAGCTCAGTAACATGATCTTAGTACAGAGGTATGCAGGGAGTGGGTTCATGGGAGAATGTTTATTGGATTTTTTTAAAAGATCGTCTACTTGCTCCAGTCAACAAATATTTACTGAATGGCCCCTGAACACAAGGCAGTCAGACAGGCATTGGAGGGAGGAGACAAAGAACATACAGACACAAGACACAATGGGTCCCCACTATTAAGGAGCTTATGGTCTAGTTGGGTAGAAAAAAACCCCAAATGACATACTTACCACAATAGGAGGTCATCTATGGTAAGTGACGAGGTTATTGTTGGCAGGGAAAGCTAGGGGAATTCAGTTTGTGGGGGAGGCAACCCTTGATATAGAGATGATCCCAAAAAGATGTACAGTTACTATCAATGACAAGAAAAAGGGGAAGAAGCTCTTGGCTACTGCTCTGAGGTGATTTACTGATGCAGGAATGTTCAGGACACCATCTGACTAGACCATCTATCCAAATGTGGGAAAGTATCGTTAAATCTGCAGCTTCATCTCTTCTGCCTGTCTTTCATTCTCTCTCTGTGTCTCTCTCTGCCTTTCTCAGGACTACTCTTTACCTCTGTTTATGTCTCTTTTTCTTCTCCTCTGTCTTTATATCTGATGGTTTCTGTCTCTATATGTCTGATTCTTTCTCTTCTCTCCCTCTTCTTCCCCTCCATCTTTCTTTTCCCATTTCCCTTTCCCTTCTCTTCTCTTTTCCCTTTCCCATCCTGTTCAATCCCTTTAGCAGGGGCAGGATGAGAGCAGGTCTCAAGTGTTCAGTCTCAGTTTACCCCGTACATTGTGGCTCCATGTATCCAGCTGGGGATTGGCCTGGATGAACCTGAAGATCTATTCTAGCTTTGATATTCAGTGACACTAATCCAACCTCTCAGTTTTCCTTTCTGATAACATGAGGCCAATTGTCTTGGGGTGTCTAGCACATTGAGATTTCAGTAGAAAGAACCAGCCTGATAGCAGGCTCACCTCTAGTATTAGCCCAAGTAGACTCACAGAGTGGAGGTAGGCAGCTATTAACTTCATAAATTTCCATTTGCAAAATTATTGTTTTCCCAAAACTTAATGGTATATAGTGAAGTTATTTCAGAAGATTAACCTCTATTACAGTTTCCAAAACAGCACCTTTTTTCTGGCAGAGTAACCTTTTTGTGTGGGCAAGTATGTGTTTACCTACCAACAAGTGCACAGAAGCAAGTTATTTACTTGGGCTCTGCAATCAGCACACTGTCAACCAGCTGCCAAAATCATTTTCTACAGAATGGTCTTATCACGTGTGTCCCTTTCCTGCTCCTGTCCTCCAGTGAGTCTCCATTGCCTATCAGACAAAACACCAAGTTTTCACTCCATCTAGCATTCAAAGCCCTTCACAGTCTGGCACCAGCCTCCTGGACCTTTCTTCACCCATTGCACATGCCTCCCCTTCAGGAGCTCTGTGTTCCAGCCAAAATGCCCTGACCTGTTCCTTGAGCTTGACCCTCCATTTGGCTTCTGTGGATCTCATCAAGCCATCTACCAGGACATCAAGTCTCACCCACACAAACAGCTTGCCATCTGCCCTGCGGCTGTGTGTGATTCTCCCTCTCCACTGCCCTCTCCCTCCCTCCTTCACCCCAGCACTTTACCATGCCTTGGTTTTGCTCTGGGAACTAGAATTCAGTCAGAACTCATACCCTCCCTAGAAAGGGACCAATCAGTTAAGAAATATTGATTTTGTCTACTTTGTGTTGAGCCCTGACCTAAGTGCTGGGGATAAACTTATGAAAAAGAAAAACAGTCTCTGCCCACAAGGAGCTTCCCATTTAAGGGAAGGAAGCTGGAAAGTGGGAGTGGGGAAGGTACCTGGACGTGACAGAGTCTAATCAAAAGGAATGCAGTGGGGCATGGTGGAAAGAAGAGATAGTGGGCTTGGGAGCCTTCTTTATATGGAGTCTTTAAAGGAGCCCTTTGCCCTCCAATCAGAGGGAACTGATGAGAAGTGAGTAACGAGGCTGATACAATCTAGCAGAATGATGAGTCCTTAAACCTAAATCTCCTGGGAACATATTGGAATCTAGTCCAAAGGAGTGTAACTGGGGGTGAAAAGAAGAGGTGGCTGCCCTGGGCACCCTCTGTAAATGGAGGCTTCCGGAGGAGGTCTTTGCTTTACCCTCCGATCAGAGGAGCAGAGAGTTCTGAGTTTTCATCTACTACACCCCAATGTCTCTACTCACAGAATTTATGATTGCCCGTACCAGAGACTCTTTCCCAACGAGTGTTGCCTTCTCCTATTCGAATGTAAACTTCTTGGAGGCAGAAGCTGTTTCCGTCTTGCATTTGTTGCCCTCATGCTAGCAAAGTGGCTGGGTGGGGGGTGTTGCCAGGCTAGATGATCAGGCTAGATGTCCTGTCCAGTTCTAAATCTGTGATAAAGGGGGCGCATCAAATGAGAGTATTGAGAATTCCTGCCCTTATTGCGAGGTTGAAGGAAATATAATGTACTAATGAAGACAAAAGTGCTGTGTAGATGCAATGTAATATAAAATTGACACCTTTTTCCAGCGACTCATAGGGAGAAAAGGAGTGGGGAATTTACACTGATGAAAATTGAAGGCTAAATTTCCCAAGGGCAAGATGATGGGTGCCCAGAAATACTAATACTCTCTATTACGATTTTTTCCCCTTTTTCATACCCTGGTCAGGGGACTCCATTTTCTTAACAGCTGCCATTAAGGATAAACAACTCCCAGGGAGTTTATTCCATGCCCCTACCAGAAGGGAATGATGAGGGCAGCTGGGCAGCGGTGTTTGATCTTTGGTATTTTCCTTTCTTCCCGAGTATTAATATTACCATTATATGTATCCTTCATAACTTACTGCAACTTGATTTTTTTGACAAATGAAACCTTATTTAACTTTTCCTTGTCCCCAATGCAGCTTATCAGGTGATTGGTCAAACTTGTTGCTCTCTGCTCTAATGTTTGCTTCCCACGAATGATGGCTCCATTTTTGGGTTCCTCCTCTGGGTAGAGCCTACCTGTCGGCAAAGAGCAGTGCTCATTTGTTCTCATGAATTTTGCATCCACTGAGGTTGTCGAAGTGTTCTGCCACCATCCTGACCTTTAGCCTCATCATTAGAGTCTCTTTCTTCAGTGAGATAGATGTCTTCTGGGGCTTTACATTGGCTCTAAAGGCAATTTCTGTGATGGGATTTCTGTTTCCCATATGGCTTCCATGATAGAATCAGGAATACTGGAAAAGAATACCTCTGGATATAATAAAATCACCAGATCATTGGATGATTATGCTGAAGTGGTTTGGTGAGAACAAGTGGGACAGGTACCGTCTCTCTGTTTTTCATATACAACACTCCGTTTCCCATCTCCAGACATTTTCCCTGGAGGTCTTATATTCCTGAAGTACGTGCCTGCTTCCACTTGCCTTTACAGAGACCCTCTCTTCTTTAATATGTCACCTATAACTATCTTCTCCTTGAAGCCTCTCTGTATCCCCCAGCTGCTTGTTTTCTCCTTCCCTAATTACTTTGTCTTTAATATCTTTGAATATCTTTGTATTTCTTGGTCTCATATTTATGATGTTCTTGTTCAGTCATGTTCAGTATATATTCATATATTATACAGTGATATCACAGGTATGTGTGTATACACATACATACATATATGCGTACATGGTGGCACAGTGGATAGCACACTGGGCCTGGAGTCAGGAAGCCCTGAGTTCAAATCCAGCCTCAGACACTTACTAGGTGTGTGACTCTGGCCAAGTCACTTAACTTCTGTTTGCTTAGAAGGCTGCTAGGTGGCTCAGTGGATAGAACATTGAGGCTGCAGTCAGGAAGAACTGAGTTCAAATCTAGCCTGAGACACTTACTAGCTGTGTGACCCTGGGTAAGTCACTTTTTCAGTTTCCTCATCTGTAAAATGAGCTAGAGAAAGAAATGGAAAATGACTTTAATAACCTTGCCAAGAGAACTCCAAATAGGGTCACAAAGAGTCAGACACTACCGAAAATGACTGAACAACAAATATATATGCGTATGTGTCTCCTCTATTAGAATGTTTTCTTCTTGTGAGTAGAGATTATTTCTTTTCTTTATATTTGTATCCCCATCACTATGTGCTGGACACACAGTAGGCACTTAATTGTTCCTTGTTGATTGATTCATTGATAACCAGCCCTTTATCCCAATGCCAGTGCATGCCTAAGTCATCTACGAAACATAGGTTTCTCTTACAATTATTTAATGTTGGAGGTGTGAAGGACCTTAGCTTATAGAGCCTGGAATGTCAGAGCTAGAACATTGAACATAGCATCTAGAATGTCAGGACTACAAGGGAGTTTAGAACATAGAATGATAGAAGGAGGAGGAATCTTGGAAGAAAGAATGTCATAGTGGGAGGTACCTTAGAAAAGAATACACGGAGTTAGGTTTGGAAATGACCTTGTATTCACTCTTTCCTATAAGAATCACCTCCTATGATGAATGCTTTACTTTTAGATGGTTTCCTCCTCTCTGTGTCCCATGGGCTTAGAGGACAGTGACTTTGTCTCTGTTAATATACAAATAATGATATTAATGGCAACATGACTTCATTCATATGCCATGTTATAATGCCAAAAAGAGCAGTGTAGTGTAGTGTATAAAGTGTTGGATTTAGAAATAGGAAAATCTAATTTTCAATCCTGTGTAAGCTTGGATAAATTACTTAACCTGTCTGGGATTTGGTTTCTTCCTAAGTAAAATGAAGAGGTTGGGCTAACCCGATTCTGAGGTCCTTTGAAAATTCCCATGAAAACATACGTACACTGAGAAGCTGGGTGACTGTGAGTCATTATCGACTTCTCTGATTCACAGTTTACTCATCAGTCCAATGGAATTGGAAATACCTGTAACATCGACTCATTGGCTGTTGTGAGACTCAGAATGAGCCAGTGTGTGTGCAAAGCGCTTTACACAGTGGCTGAATTGGAACCAAGGTCCTTTCTGCGTCTGGCTTCAGCTCTGCTATTTTTTGCCTGTTCAATAATTCTTTGAACAGTGCTTAGCACAGTGCCTAACACATAGGAAGCACTTAAGAAATGTTTGTTGACTGACCATCTTTGTTGCCATATCTGGCAATGGAGCAAAGCTTGTAAAATTTCACACAAAGGAAACGGGAAATCTTTCTTCCAAATGTTTGACCCTACTCAACACATTACCAAGAATATAGAACTGTGTTTATGACAAAGAATCCATTAAAATCTTCAAATAGAAAACAGTCTCTTACCTGAAGCTCAAGCCAAGGGGAAAACTGCCTCATTCTGTCTCACCTACTGCTCTTATCATAAAGGTTATGGGCCCTAAAGTGCTAGCAATTTGGCTAAACTTTTCACCTGCCTTAAATCGACGTAACAGTTCTAATTTTATACCCCAAGCAAGTCTTTTATATTTTCTTACATTTTGTGGAGCTTTAGAACTCACTGATTTCTTGCCAAAACTGAGTTCTCCTCCAGATTGAAAATAGTAAGAGTCTAAATGTCTTTATGGGTAACACCTGTGCAAGTAATTAATGCTTTCTTGGAAGAGAGGAAACCGTACATGAAAACTGGTGACTGATGTTTGTTTGGTCCTGTTGGCTAAACTAGTCATTTGATTTCAATTCAACAAGCATTTATTAAAAATGTGCTATGTGCAATGTATTGTGGCAGAGACAGCGATGTAAATAAATAACAGCTTCTGCCCTCCAGGAGCTGATATTCAAATGGAGAACAGAACACATGGTCAGAAAAGAAAATACATGATAATTTGAGGAAAGAGAATATTCTAACAGGTCAAAGATGGAATTCAGGCTCCCAGTAAGAACCGGAATCTGAGCTAAATCATGAAGAAATCCAAGGAAAGGATTCTGGGAAATGGGGCTGAGAAGAGAGAACATTCCAAGCATGTTGGAAGCCTGCACAAAGACACTAGGGTGATGGAATGGGAGGTTCAGAGAACAAGTGCAGCGATGTGGCCGGAATGGAGAATGCATAAAGGGTTACGAATAACATGAAAGGCATCATCTGGCCCATTAGGGTGAGACTAGATTGGAAAAGAATTGAAAAGGCCATTCAAGAAGTTTGCAGGCGTCATGGCAGAATAGAAGGTTGGCCTTGGAGATAGGAAAGCCTGACAGATGCTAGTTGAAGGACCATTTACAAATCAGGCAAAGCTCTAGGACCATAAGTTACAGAACTCCTGTATCAGTGGATAGAGTTTATACAGCAAGACTTCTCCACATTAATAAAATTGCAGGTTCAGAATGAAACACACACACACACACACACACACACACACACACACGAAGCCAGCAACAATTCTTGCCCTAGGAGTAAGCGACATGATGAGGCCTACGCTTTAAGGTTACTCTTTTGGCATCTTTTTTGGAGCATGGATCAGATAGAAGAAGGAATGGCAAGGGAGACACCAAATAAGAGGCAATTACAAGAGTTCAGGTTATAAGATGACAGAACCATTGACCTAGAAGTAGAAGAGATCACAGAGGCCATTGAGTCTAACCCCTCCTCCTCATTTTTATCAGTGAGGAAAACAAAGCATGGAATGCGTTAATGACTTGCCCAGAGTCACACAGATAGTAAGGGGCTGGGGCAGGATTCAAATTCAGGTCTTCCTGATTTCCAGTCCAGTCCACTTTATCCATTTATCCCAACTCAGTGAAGAGGATTGATAGAATCATGGTTGTATAAGCGGAGAGAAGAGGAAGGATGTGAGAGAGATGCAGCTCAATACAGTCTGATGAGCACAGGGTCTTGACTTAATGGTCCTGAGTTCCAATCCCATAGTGACATTACTATTGTGACACTCCTGGGTGACTCATTTACTTCACCTAGACCTCAGTTTCCTCATCTGTAGAATTGTTGGCTTAGCAAGCCTCTAACATACATTGTAGCAACTGATTGGATAGGTAGGAGGAGCAAGAGGGAAGATCTCCTAACTTTTTGACTAGCTAGTCAACCTATGTTAGTTAATCTGTTTCCAACCTAAGAATTTGTTTATATTCCCCACATACCTTACAGGCTTATGGTGAGGATAAGATCATTTTTGTAAAGCAATTAGCACAGGGCCTAGCCTGTGATAGTTATTATATAAATGTTTGTTCCCTTCCCCTTCCCTCTATAGTTGGTATGCTCATTGAGGACTGTGAGAACATTCCAAGGGTGGTTTGAGGGCCTGAAGATGTTGCTGGAGACGAGGCTGTGGCTGTAATTTGCTTAAATTCATTTTAGTTCGAATGAACAAAAGATTACTAAGAAGCACCAACTATGTGCAATGTTGTTACATCTTTTAGAAAACCAGGCTTGGAGTCAAGCATGAGTTTGCCTCCTGCCTCAGATAATTAATTGATTGGCGTGTGATGCTGGGCAAAGGGAAAGGAATAAGCTTTTAAATAGTGCCTACTATGTGCCAGGCACTGTGCTAAGCATTTTACAAATATTATCTCATCTGATCCTCACAAACACCCTGGTAGGTATGGGTGATTATTTGCCCGATTTTAGAGTTGAGGAAGCAGGCAGAGGTTAAGTGACTTGCCCACGTCTAGGAAGTATCCGAGGCTGGATTTCCGCTCAGGTCTTCCTGATGCCAGGCACAGAGTTCTACCCATTGTTCCTCTTAACGGCCTCAAGTTACTTCATCTCTAAGGATTTCAGATTCCTCTTCTACAAAATGAGGAGGGTTGAGATAGATAATCCCTAAGGTTCCTTCTAGCTCTCCATCTATGATCTGTAAGAGGTAAATAGGAAATGCATTACTTTCTTCCATGGGCAGATGTAATCTCCTTATGAGAAGGAATTGTGTCATTCTTTGAATTGATACTCTCAGAGCCTAGTACAGTACTTAACTCGTAGTAAACCCTTAATAAATCCTTCTTTACTGATTAATTGTTGATGCAGAAGCAGAGACAGAGAGAGATCAAGTAAATTGCCTAAAGTCTTACGGCATATTTCTTTCACAGCCCCATTTGGAATACAGATATTTGACTCTATACATGGTCCCCAGCTGCCTCATCGCTAAGAATTGCATGCATTATTCTTTCTAAAGCAATCATAAATACTGCCATGCTTGTAAACCCAAGGGTGTGCCTGTAGCAAGAAGACTCCATGATTTCTTTAGGTCCTGGCAAAGACCAATGAACTCAAGCCAAGTGAGGATTCTGCAAATTGAGACTCTCTCGGGGGTGTACCTGCTGTGAATGAGGAGCTGTCTCTCAGGCTATCCCTGGAGCTCAAAAGAGAAGGGCCTGAGAACCTCAGCCAAAAGCTTGCTCCTGCCTTGGATAAGTGGGGAAACTCTTGAATCTAATAAGGGAACCCATACTTCCTGCCCAAGGAAAAAGAGGGGTACAGAGAGAGAGGAGAAGCACCCAAGAGGGTTCGTTAAAACTGCTTACAAATGAAACACAGAGAATTAGAACAGACAGGCTTTCTGAAGCTCAAAGATATATGACCATCCCCAACTGTTCACAGAAGATGTGAGTGGAAGTGATAATTTTTCACAGAATCAAGATTCATCTACAAAGATCTGGAGGTACTTTTGTGATTATCTAGTCCAATCCCTTCACTTACAAAGGAGAGAACTGAGATGTAGAAAGTCTCAGGTCCCCCAGGTAGTGAGCAGCAAAGCTGTCATTTGAAGCAAGATCCACTGTGGCAGAATAGCAAGCTTTAAGGTTAGCAAAAAACTGCATTGACATTGGGTCCTTGGGGTTTCAAAATAAGACCCTGAGACAAACTCGGTAGATATTATGATCTTCATTTTTACAAGTCAGAAAACTGAGGTCAAAGATGTTAGGTGACTTGCCCAAGGTGACAGAGCTAGCTGGGCACGATGTGAACCCGAATTTTTCTGACCCCACTTACCCACCACACTCCACCACCACTGCTGCTATCCATTTTCCTTCAGCATAATCAACAAACTCATTTACAAACCCCATTGCAAGACTGGTTACTAATAAATCCAGAGGGAAGATGTATAATAAAAAGTGTTTATGTCCCTGAAAAATGGAGCTGAGAGACAGCCCATTCCTTCGGAATGGCAGCATTATCTTTAAGGAGTTCACATCACAGTCTGTCATGGGAGACAGGAAAGAAGTTCCTCTGCATAGCACCAACCAATCTCAATTTCTTTTGGGGGGCCTATTATCCAAATCAATGGCTAATTTGGTCTGAGAACAGTGGAGAAAACAAATTATAAATGTAAGCTCCGTTTACAATATGCCCAGCTCCAAAATGGCCCTAGGAACGATTCTTGTTTCCTGCTTGGTAAATAGATGACATCTATAAATCAATATCACCCTAGTCATAAAACAGAGGGAGTGAATGATGCCCCATCTTCTTGGTATTTATGAAAACAGGGAGATCTGAGTTTTATTTTGACATGTCCTAGAAGAAAAATCTCTCGTTTTCTCCATGAGGGCTGCAAAGAAATGACTTTATGAATCCATTGGGCTTGTAGAGTTGTTTCCCTTTGTCTGGACAAAGGTAAAATGCAGTTCAAAGTGAAAGGTCAGCGACTAAATCAATTTGGCTTCGTAGAATAAATTGACCTAAACACTTGGGAGCTTCAGGTAAGGAAGCTGGCTTTGAGTTATTCAATTCTATTCAATACACATATATTAAACACTTACACTGGGGGAGGCCCTTTGCTAGGTGTGTGTGTGTGCGTGTGCATATGTGTGTGTGTTTTAATACAGACCTGGGATTTTATTGTTGTGAGGAACTCCCGTTGTGTAAGCTACCTCCACCAATACAGATAGGCATCTAATTTGCAATTGACAAGCTTAGAGTGTTGCTTAGGAATCTTGGAGGTTAAGTGATTTGTCCACTGTCACCCAGCTAGCGTATGTAGGAGATGGGGAATGAACTGAGGACCTTCCCACATTTGCCCTCCAGCTACTCACTGCCAGACACTGGAGGTACAAAGACCCAATTCCTGCAGGCTTTGCTCTCATGGAGTTTTTGTTCTTTTTTTAAATAAATGTTTTTAATTGACAAAAATCTATTTGCATTCCCATCTCTATCTCCTTTGCCTAAATAAAAGAGGAAAGAAAAACAAAACCCTTTTGATAATTATGGTGAGTTAAGCAAAGCAAATTCTTCCACTGTCTGTGAAGGCAGCTTCATTCTATCAGGGTGGTGCAAATGAATGAGGTTTGCGTTCGCTATTCACTCTTCTTCTTGCCCTGCTTCTCAATTTCTACAATCCTTACTCTATTATATGCCTTCCTTATTATTCCTGAACTGCCACAGTGGCCTCTTAGTGGTCTTCCTGCTTTCACTCCCTCCTGCCTCCAATCTACCCATCTTCTAAATGTGAAGTGTATCTTCTTTATAGACAGATCTGGGCATACCATGTTTCTGTTTAAACATCTTTGTTATTGCCCCCTTTTCTTCCAAATGAGGTTAGGGCTCCTCATTCTGGCATTCAGGGCCCTCCAACAATATAGGGCTGCCCTCCTGTTGCATCCTTATCTCATACTTCCCTCCACATGATGGAGCCCTGCTTTGTGTCATCCACTCTAATTCATCCTGCATACCACTTCCAGAGTCAGTTTACTTAAATTGTTGGGCTTTCCCCTGTGTCTCTCCCCTTCTCTAAACCATTTATTGATCCCCCTACCTCTTACTGTGTTGAGGATTAAATCCTTTGCTCTACTCAAAGACTCACCTCCCCAACCGTGTTTTCCCATACATGCCCCCTTTACTCAGGTTGGTTGAGATTCCTCATGCCACGTTCAGTTCCTCTTTCACACCTGCTCTTCTTGTCTCCCTTGCCTTGCCACCTTGAATGACCTCTGCTCACGCCATCATTCCAAACCCTACTGTCTTCCAAGGTCCAGATCAAGTTCCCATTCTTCTATAAAGATTTCCCCAGACACTCCACTAGACTGTCTTTCTAATGATGTCATTTCTCTTGGCCAAACGGTCAGCAAATGCTTCTCTTTCTGTCTGTAGGTCAATGATGTCATTTAATACACAGAAAGGGGTGTACATACATATATGTACATGGTTATGTTTATGTGTCTATATGAATGT
>CM053624.1:10671023-10689225 GCA_028646595.1 Phalanger gymnotis
CCCAAGTCACCAATCCACACCCACACAGGTTTCACACCTGACAGGGCCCTGGGCCTGGGGCTTAGCACTTAACAGCTGAAAGTACTTCCACTCAAAAGAAACAAAAGCCATGCTAATGAGACAATTTTGCTTAACAACACACACACATACCCCCACACACACATCTGTAAATCATCACTGTATGCAGCTCCTTGTGAATGGCAACCACTTCTCTCCAACCTATGCTCTAAGAATGTTACCTGAAGCACAGGGAAGTTCAGACTACTTGTCCAGGGTCAGATTGCTTGTCAAAGGCAGGATTGGAACCCAGGTCATTTTGACTCCAAGGCTGATCATACAGATACACTACACTATTCTCTCTCATAGACACATACACATATACATATCCATACATGAACAAGCATCCCCTCTACAATAACCACAACACATGTTCACCAGCCTTTGCTCGATTCCTTCAGAAATGAAGACAGGCTCACCATTGCCCAAGCAGCTCTTGGTACTTTTGCTCAGACACTCCTCCTTAAACCAGACCTAATACTGAATAGAACTTTCCCCTTCTTCTTCTAATTCTGCCACTTGAAACCAATTAAAGCTTCAATATTGAATTGGTTTGTCTTACTTTTTAGTTAAGGTAAGGACTGTTATTCAGTCATTTATGACCTTATTTGAGTTTTCTTGGCAAATATATTAGAGTAGAGGAAACTGAGGCTAAGTGACTTGCCCAGGGTCACCCAGCTAATAAGATTTCAAGGCCTGATTTGAACTCTGGAAGATGAATCTTCCTGACTCCAGGCCCAGTATTCTATCCACTGTGCCACTTAGCTGCCCCCAAGTTAAGGATTACAAATGGAATTAAGATCAGAAAGAGTTAGAACCATAATTAAGGATAGACATTGAGCTAGCATTAGGAAAAATAGGGTTATGGTTAGAAATGGAATTTGGGTTACTGTGTATTTACTTATTCCATATATTTTTACCTCTTAATTTGTAGGACCACAAAATTTTAGAGCTGGAAGAAATCTAATAAATGAGCACATCCAAAGCCATCATTGTAAGAGTATAGCTTCAGAGCTGGAAGAAATCTTCAAGGCCATCTAGTCCAACCTCCATTTTGCAGATAAGGACACTGAGGCTCAGGGAGGTTAAATGTTTGGCCTGAATTAACCAAATTAGTAAGGAACAACGTTGGGACCAGAACCTGTCTATTTAGAACTCAGATTCAGTTCTGTATCAAATACCATATTGTCTTGGTGACAATTTTTACATAAGAAAAGAAAGTAATTGAAATATTAATTATTTTAAATCTTTGCCAGAAAAAGCTCTACACAATGGTAGTGGGTTAATACTGGGGGAAAAATCCTTCTTATTTTGTTTTTCTGCTTAACAGCTTTCTCAAATCTTGCCAATTTATATAATGTTCTTAATTGGTTGACTATAAGAAAAGATATTAATACATCATGTGTTGGGAAAATGCGAACACAAATGAGAAAAGAATGAGAATACAGTTTCCTTTTAATTTGTTTCCCCGATACAGAAGACAAGAGAGATGATGAATGTGTAAGAACTCAGCCATATCTGCCAGTGACATAATATGAAACTTTTTTTTTCATAATTGTCATTTGGCAACCCTCACCATCAAATGAACATGCCCCTTAATGGTTTCCCATAGTAACCACTCCACGATTAATGGTGAGTGAAAAACATTCTAATTGGTTGACCTGACCTTTTCTCAGCCAAGAAATAATTTCCAAATTAGAAAATACAGTTCAAATTTCATCTCTCCCTAAGTCAAGGTGGTTGGCTTTAGGAAACTATCTCCCATTAGGTGACCATGTTTTCTACCTTAGGATGAAAATGCTTGCTTGTGCTTTGTAGTGACTTCTAGTGTCTTTCAGAGATCACTTCAATAAAAAGCAAAAAAAAAAAATTCATATACTGTAAAGTTATTCTTTTTCTTAATGATTGTGTGTAAAGGAAATTTTCCTTAATGAAAACCAAAAAGCTAGAAGTTGAAAATTGACTCTACAATACTTGACTACAAAAATTAGTATTATCAAGATTAGTTTGTTTACCTCTACTCATAAATCACAATTGACTTTTGACAATTCCAGAAAGAAAATCTCCTGGTTGCTTTAGATGCTAATTTAAAATAATTTCTTTCTCTTGAGTTATTTCCTTTCTTATAGATAAAATATCCTCAAAGTGGCAGTCTGGTCATGTTCCCCCCAAAAGTCTCCCTCTAGTCTCCTCTCTAAAACCAGTTTCACATAAAATGATTTATCTCATCTCATGTATTGTTAAAGGGCTTTGTTGTTGTTTGTTTTTGTGGTGACCGGATTCCACATCTTCCCCAGGTCTACTTTAAAACATTTAAAATATTTCTGGGTCATATGTGGAATGGAACATTAAATTCTATTTCCCTAGGTATCTTATCGGATGGATACATGGAAGTGTTGCTGGGTTCTTGAGGGTTTTGTACCTAGAATATAGGATCATAGGCTCATAGATTTTGAGTTGGAAAGGCCCTTAGACAGGGTCTAGTTCCAAGCCCTCACATTTTGCAATTGGGTAAACTGAGGCCCAGAGAGGCCAAGTCTTGCCCAATGTAACTGAAGTAATAGAATAAGACTCAATCCCTGGTTCTCTTATTCCACACGCAATGGATCTTAGCACTATCCTGTGTTTCCTATTAGAGGATCTGGGTGAGTTAAGCCTCAAGTAAAGAAGACTTGAGATTGGGAATATGGTGGCTGCATTCAAGTATTTGAAGAACTATCATGTGGAAGAGAGGTTTGTCTTGTCCTCTGAGCATTACAGGGGAGAATGAGGCTTGCACCCAATGTCTTCTGGTTCAGAAAAAATGCAAGGCATCTGTGTGTACACACATATGCACAATGTGCTGTTATTGTTGCTGTTGTGGAGTCTTCTGAGTCACGTCTGACTCTTCACCCCATTTGGGTGAGAGTTAGAAGGAGCCAAATTTCAGCCTGACAATAAGTCAAAAAAAAAAAAGACTTTTAACATGGAAAAATAACCAAAAGTGGAAAAGGCTGTTTCATGAGAGAGTGCTTCTTCAAATCAAGACTTGATGCTTACTTGGAAGACGTGTTATAAGAAGGGATTTTTATTCAGATGTGGCTTCTTCCTGATGCCTTCCTGATCAGAGAATATGTGAGCTATGTATATACATACACGTACACACAATATGGTGTTGTTGTTCAGTCATTTCCAACTCTTCATGACTCCATTTGGGGTTTTCTTGGCAAAGATGCTGGAGGGGTTTCCCATGCCCTCCTCCAGCTCCTTACAAATGAGGAAACTGAAGCAAACAAGGTTAAGTGACTTTCCATGATTCACAATCTGGTAAGTGTCCGAGATTTGAATTCAGGTCTTCCTAACTCCAGGCTTAGTGCTCTTCCACTGTACCACCTAGTTGCCCTACACACAATATATGTACATACATATAAACTCATTTATGTGTGTGTGCATATATACACACATATCTGCACAATAAATACAGATGACAAGGTCCAAATCCAATTGATACAAATTCAAATACAGCTCCTACTCTCAAGGAATTTATAACAGGAGATAAAACAAGCATATGTGAATTATATATAAACACAGGTCTATATGCGTACATACATAGGTGTGTGTTTGTGGTTAATATAAAAAGAATGAATATAAAATTGTTAAAAGAAAGTTTGGGAGGGATGGCATTAGCAGCACACACATGTATATACATGCACATAAACACACAAACTAATTAGTGAGAAAGAAGCCATAACTGCAGGCAAGATGCAAGCAACAATAAAATTAATTTGTAAGAAGAAGCTCCCTTGGCTTGGGAGCTGAAAACAGAAGCTAGGTAGAAAGACTGCTTGTTGAGAATCATTTTTCTAACCTAGAAACTTATAGGAATGATTTATGCTCTTATAAGAGAAAAACTAAACTTTATGTAATAATGGATTTCCTACTTGCTCTTTGCCCGAAAGTGGTAGCCCCTCTATCAAGAGCCCTCCCCTGGCTGTAATTTCTGGGAAGCCATTGGGAATCACTGGCCCAGCTGGAGAACAGCACCCTCATTAATTTCCAGTTAATCCTACCCTAACAGTTTCTTCGTCTAGCATCTCTAGGCCTCATTTACAGCAATGGATTCCGTTTCTTGTTGTAGGTCTGTGCCTTATTAGCCCCAGAGAGACAAGTGTGTGCTTGCTCAATGCTATAGACCTCAGATTTATTTCTAGCACTGACTCAGAAGTCCTGGCCACAGCATTTTCTCTGCTGAAATGAAGACTCAGGCCATTCATTAAAATTGTCTGTCATTGATATTGTGGGAATTGCAAACTGAGACCTGGCTTGGGCTTTCTCCAGAGTCAGTTGTGATCAGATTGTATACGATGTACCTGGACACCTTTTGGCTAACAAGTAGATGGGATGATTTCCTTAATTACAAAATGATAAAAATACCTTAGATGATGGAAAGTTTCATTCATTTGTTCCACAACCATTTATTTATCAATTGGTAAACTAAGCAACCAATTTACATAATTAGGGGAATTGCAATGCAGACTATCGTGATTTTTTTTACAAGCACATTAATTAATGATCAGAGGTTCAGCAGCAGAGCATGGGATGCTATTTGTCAATGGCTCCTTCAATTCAACCAGTGTTTATTACAGTCTTCCTATGCACGGGGTGCTGTTCTAGTGCTGATTAACCAAAGACAAAAATACAACCGTTTCATCCTTTAAGGAGCTTCTGTTCTAATGTGAGAAGTAAATGCGTTCCTAGAAAAGAACCTAGGAACTATATTCAAATGACGAGTGAGTAAATACTTGAACCTGGCTACATGGGGAAAGGATTCTTGGAAAATAGGGCAGCTGAGTTTTACTTTGAAGGAGGCCAGGGAGGCTGGGATTAGTAAAGAGTAAAATTTCCCTATTGTCATATTTTTGTGCTTGAGTTTTATACTTGTAATCATGCTTTTCCACTTTTAATAACCATTACTAGTTAACATCGGTGACCGGGAGCCATTCTGACTTATTGCGCTCTTTGTGTTTCTCCTAATAGTAAAGTTTTCCTTTGCTAGTGAGAAGGGCACTGGAATTGGAGTCATAGAAACTGGCTTCCAGTCTCACTTGGCCACTAAATTGGTTTACCCATTGTGTAACCTTGGTCATTTGGTTATGTAACTTCCCTGGGCCTCTTCCTCTATAAAATGACAGGGATAAACTATATGACCCCTAAAGTTCCTTCTAGCTTCACTTTTTCTCTTGACCACAGACTAGAGAGTAGACCTTTGCTATAAAGTACAGGAAGAACTTTTTTTTTTAAATTGGCAAGGACCTAACAAGTCTCACAATCAGCCTCATAGAATTTAAAATTCTGGGCTTTGTATGTCTAGAGCACAAGATGGACTAGTCACACAGGAAGAAAGAGAGATTACTGATGGACAATGCATGTCATCTACTGGTATCCTTATCATGTAGATGGAATTCATGGGTGACCCTCAGAACATTGCTAGGACTGCCTATGTTGAATTTATAGAAAGTCATGAACAGTAATTGAATAAGAAGGGCAGGAATAGCAGTTTTCACAAGAAGAAAAGAAAGCGATCTATAATCACATGAAAAAATTCTTTAAATAATTATCGATTAGAGAAAGGCAAATTAAAATTCTGACCTCACACCTATCAGAAATGACAAATTCTGGAGAGGAAGATAGAAAATAGGTACATTAGTGAATTGTTGAAGGAGTAGTGAACTGGTCCAACCATTCTGGAGAATAATCTGGATCTGTGCCTAAAAGACAATAAAACCGTTCATACCCTTTGATCCAGCAACACCACTACTAGTTCTGCAACCCAAGGAGGTCGAAGAAAAAGGGAAAGGGTGTATAGATATCTATATATAGATATATAGATATATATCTATATCTGTGTGCGTATACACATATATACACACATGCGTGCATATATATATATACACACACACACAAATATTTATATCAGTTTATTTTGTGGTGACAAAGGATTGGAAATAGAAGGGATTCTCATCAATTGGTTAATAGCTGAAAAATTAGTGACATATGATTTTGATAAAATATGATTATGCTCTAAGAAATGATGAGGGAGGTGGTTTCAGGGAAAAAAAAAAACATGGCAAGACCTATATGAACTGATGCAAAGTGAAGTGAGAAGAACCAGGAGATCATTGTGCATGGTAAGAGCAATGTTGTAATGATGATCAACTGTGGAAACATTGGCTACAATCATTCCAGACAATTCCAAAGGACTCATGATGAAAAATGTTATCCACCTTCAGAGAGAGAACCAATGAACTCTGAATACAATAAGAAGTATAATTTTCTCATTTTATTGTTTTTGTTTTTTTCCACAATATGGCCAATATGGAAATATATTTTGTGTGATTTTGTATGTATAATTGATATCATGTTGTTTGCCTTCTCAGTGGGAGGGAGGGAGAGAATCTGGAACTCAAAATTTCAAAAGAATGCTAAAATAAACAAATAAAGAAGAAAAAAAGAAAGAGACTATGGATCTGAATTGTTACCATTCCAAACGAAAAGGAGGAGATGATGCAATTTTAGAAAACAAAACATCAAGCCACTTAAAATAGCTAAAAGCTAACAACCTGAGAACTACAGGAAGTGCTTCTGGGGCAATGTGGGCAGGAGACTTCTGGCTCAAGACATTTTTCTCAGACTCTTTTCCACAAAAATGATCAACTGGGTGACCACCTTTTCTCTTCCATTGCACTTTAATTGATGGTCAGAGCCCTTTTTTTGCCCAACAATTCCCAAATCGGCTGAGTAGTGCTTATTAAAATATTCCACTAACAGTATGATTGAATCACTTTTTTTCCTGATGATGAGCTCTTGCTGAAGTCCATGTGGCTTTGGAGAACTTTGTCCTTCCCAGTCTGGATCCCTCGATCCTCTTGAATTCCTTCAGTCTCAGCCCTTGGTCCGCCCTATATAGTCATCACAGAATGGTTTACAATGACATAGGAGACCATTCCTCTGACTGATTTTGGTCCCCTTGGCTCTGTGATCTTTCTCTAGAAAGGGAAAAGCACAGAACCTCAAAGAAGCATCTTATCTGCACTCTTCACTTTCCCCAGGCCATTATGAAGCAAAACCTGTTTGCTCTCTCGAGGACCTGTGCTACTTCTCCAACATTAATGGCCAAGATTTAGTACTGGAGAGAAAAGAGAGAATTGAGCACCCATTGACTCTAAGCATTCCTCTGGGAATGATAACGATCATCTGTCAGTCTGTAGTGAAACCTTGGACATGGTGTCCCCAGGTAACAAAAGGAAGACTCCCATGTGGAGAGAGGGCTGGCAGGAAGCAGGAGTTTGAGACAGAAAGACAAACTGATCGATCACTAAACCAATCAGCATTTGTTAAACACCTGTTTTTATGTTCCAGACCCTCTATTTTTCTCTGCCTCACTCCAAAGGAGCAGAATATGACAGGCAGCTAGGGGGCAGAGGGGAGGGAGCATGAGACCCAGAGTTAGGAAGATCGAATTCAAATCCCACATTTCTTCATTGTGTTTCTCTTCTCTGGGGTGCATGTCGAAAGTCCTCAGTGATCCATCAAATCCTTAGATACTTCAGCAATAAAGATCAAATGAAATATATCCTGAGGCAAATCTGCTTGTGGGCAACAAACGTGTCCTTTGGTCATGGGAATAGTCCTCCCCAAGTTTATCGGCTCTGTACATTTGGATATCTTATATGGTATTTTCTTAAAGTAAAGGGTATTCCAGTTATTAAATTTACTGAGAATTTCATTCAAGAATCAGCTGACTGAATTTATGTATCATGAAGGAGCTTATGAGTTATGGCCAGGGGCAAAGCTTCCTCCCATTTAGAGCTGGATTCAGATCACTGCTCTACCAGGGACTTGCTGCATGAGGATGGGCAATTCACTAAAGCTCTGAACCCCAGCTTCCTCATTTGTCAAATAGCAATAATAATGCCTAAAACACCTACCTCTCAAGGCTGATGGGAGGCCCAAATACAGTAATATGGGGAGGAGGGGAAACTTTGTAAACCATAAAGCAGGAAAAACAACCAACCAACCAACCAACCAAAAAAACCCAGTCGTCATTATTGTGCCGTTCTTACCTTTTTTCAGTGGAGTGGCTCTGGGAGAAGTCCATACCCTGCTGCTATCACTATCTCCTTGGTCCTGGTGCTATTCCTCTGTTGATCATCTACAAGTGTCTCTGTATATATTTTGTTTTTACATATTTATTCATATATTGTCTACCACCATTACACTGTGAGCTCCGCAAGAGTAGGGACTGTTTCGTATTTTTATTCCTGGCACATAGTAGGGACTTAATAAATGTTTATTGACTATACAAACCATTGCGAGTTAACTTTAGCTGGACTATTGCACTGGTAGCTAAAATGACTGCCTTTGTAATTTAATGTGAGGATTGAGATGCAAGGTCGTCTTCTGTAGGCTATCCCAAAACATCTCTAAGACAGCTCCGGGAGCAGTGCTGTTCAACCATTTCTCAGTCACGGCTGACTCTCTGTGACCCCATTTGGGGTTTTCTTGGCAATCGTACTGGAGTGGTTCGCCACTGTTTTCTCCAGCTCATTTTACAGATGAGGAACTGAGGCAAACAGAGTTAATTGACTTGCCCAGGGTCACACAGCCAGTTAAGTGTCTGAGGCCAGATTTGAGCTCAGGTCTTCCTGACTCCAGGCTAAGCACTCTAACCACTCTACCACCTACTTGCAGGTGGCAAATGACACAGGACAATTCTAGTAACAGATTAGACAATAGCGTTGGAGGGAACCATGTACGTGCCCACACGAGTTTCATTTCTTCCACTAGGACTCTTGATTTTGAAAGCTATTCATTGCATGTTGTTGGGACGTTGTAGCATTGACATAGAGCATTAAAGAGCAGAGCATTTTACACATTTTCTTCATTTGTTCCTTAAGGCAACCTTTTGCATTGACAAATATTTATTAATTTTTGACTTTTGTTGACACCAAATGACATTTATCAACAATACTATCCTTAAGTTTTCGTGGATGAACTTGACATCGTGGAAGTAGTAGGCAACACTTCTATCTGAGATAATGCTCTGACTTCAGTACATTTTAAATATTTATTTTTAGTTTTCACCATTCATTTCCACAAGATTTTGAGTCAAATTGTTTCCCCATCTCTACCCTTCCCCCGCCCCAAGATGGCATGTATTCTGATTTCCCCTTTCCCCAGTCTGCCCTCCCTTCTATCATCCCACTCCCCCCAACCTCATCCCCTTACCCTTTACTTTCTTGTAGGGCAAGATAGATTTCTATACCCAATCATGTGTGTATCTTATTTCCCAGTTGCATGTAAAAACATTTTTTAACATTTGTTCTTAGAACTTTGAGTTCAAAATTCTTTCCCTTCTTCCCTCTCCACCCATTCTTCTTGAGAAGGCATGCAATTCAATATAGATTATACATATATCGTTATGCAAAACACTTCCATAATAGTCATGTTGTGTAAGACGAACTATATTTCCCTTGATCCTATCCTGACCCTCTTTAAGTTTTCTCCTTTGACCCTCTCCCTTTTCAAAAGTGTTTACTTTTGACTCCCACAATCTGCCCTCCTTTCTATCATCCCTCCTCTTATCCCTTTCCCCCCTACGTTCCTGTAGGGCAAAGTACCCAATTGAGTGTGTATGTTATTCCCTCCTTAAGCCAAATCTGATGAGAGCAAGATTCACTCATTCCCTTTCACCTATGCCCTCTTCCCTTCCATTACAACAGCTTTTTCTTGCCACTTTTATGTGAGATGATTTACCCCATTCTATCTCTGCCTTTCTCCTTCTCCCAATATATTCCTTTCTCTCACCCCAAATTTTATTTTTTTAGATATCACCCCTTCATAGTCAACTCTTCCTGTGCCCTCTGTTTCTATATATGTGTATTCCCTTCATGTTTTAATTCTCAATGATAGCTTGAAGTTTGTCTTTGGATACAGGGATTTGTCAAATACTAGAGCATAAAGGAAAGCAAGCTTCAAATATATAATCTTGCTCAAGTCACAGAGCATTTATTAAGCACCTACTAAGTTCCAGGCACTGTGCTAAGCTCTGGGGATGCAAAGAGGCAAAAACTATTCCCTGACCTGGAGGAGCTCACAATCTATATGGGCTGATGAGGTGTTAAAAACTAGGTACAAACAACATAAAATAAATAGTAGATAATCAGAGAGGAAAATCATTAGCATTAAAGGGGATCAGGGAAGGCTTCTTGTAGAAGGTGGAGTTTAGCTGAGTCCTGATGGAAGCCAAAGAAGTGAGGAGGCAGAGGATATCAGGAATCGGGAAATGACTAATACTGGGAGATGGAGTATCTCATGTGTTGAACAGCAAGTAGATTGGTGTGCACTCTGGATTGCAGAGTATATGTGAGGAGTAAGATGTAAGAAGATTTGAAAGATACTAGCGGACCAAGTTGGAAGTCTTTTAAATGTCAAAGTCCTTTTTTTGGAGGGAGAAAGGCAGGGTAATTGGGGTTAAATGACTTACTCAGGGTCACACAGCTAGTATATGTATCAAGTGTCTGAAGCCACATTTGAACTCAGGTCCTCCTGACTCCAGGGTCAGTGCTCTACTCACTGCACCACCTAGCTGACCCCAGCAAAGCCCTTTTCTGTTCCATCCTGGAGGCAATAGGGGACCACTGGATGTTATTGAATAATGGGTGAGCGGTTGACATGGTTGGACCTGTGCATTAAGAACATCACTTTGGCAAGAGAGTGGAGGATGGACTCGAGAGAGGACAGACTTGAGGCAAGGAGACAAAGCAAAAGCTATCGCAAAAATCCAGGCATGGGGTGACAACAGTCTGTACCAGGCTGATTGTGGTGTCAGAGGAGAGAAAGGCCAACATACAGTGCATGTTGAGAAGGGAGAATTTACAGGACTTGTTAACAAATTGGATACAAGTTTGGGGATGAGAGAGAGGACTTGAGGATGACCCCCAGATTGTGATACTGGCTGACTGGGAGGATGGAGGGAACCTCAACCAAAGGATGAAAGTTAGGAAGAGGGAAAGATGATGAATCCAGTTTTAGACATACTGAATTTAAGATGTCTTTTGAGATGTCCAGTAGACAGCTGGCTACTTGATTATGCCTTTCTAGGAAGCCAGTAGATGCCAAATGTTTGCAACTTTCAGTGATATATTATGTGATTTTTACCGTTTCACCACATAACCTATATAGATCAATACATCTGGGCTCATTAAAGAGTCTTTCACTTATTAGCATTGTTATTGCCTCTTGTTGTTCAGTTATTTCAGTTGTGTCTTACTCTTTGTGATCCCATTTGGTAGTTTCTTGGCAAAGATACCGGAGTGGATGGCTATTCCCTTCTTCAGCTCATTTTACAGGTGAAGAAACTGAGGCAAGTAGGGTTAAGGCACTTGATAGTAAGTGTCTGAAGGTGGATTTGAACTCACAGAGATGAGTCTACCAGACTCCAGGCCTAACAATCCATCTACTGTGTCACCATTGTTATCATTATTCATTTTAAATTCATGTATCCAAAGCAGATCACTGTGAACAAATGGGCAGACAATGATTGCTGTGATAGTTGCCTGAATAATAATGCCATTTAAAATTTTAAATTATAGACTGAACAGGTAGAAAGTAAATTGTAGTTTGTTTTCTGCTATAGCTTATATTTTTTCTTTAATTTAATTTTAATATAATAGTGTGATTTAGCCGCATGGCCCTAGTTCATCCCAATGATAATTTTGCTTTCTGCTTAGGAACTGCTGGATTGTATATCCACTTTTCCTCCCTCCCTTGTCAATAGACTTTTGCTGTTCTGAGCAGCCTCAATCATCTTGTTTCACAACTATTTTGTCTGTCTTTTCACCTTGATTGTTCATGAAATATACACTTATCGATGTAATCCACATTGAGGATAGAGTAATTGATGACAGTAGTGTATCTGCCATTAAAAATGTAGACTGGAGAATAAGTATACTATGTGTGTGTGTGTGTATGTGTGTGTGTGTGTGTGTGTGTGTGTGCACATATGCAACACAATCAAGCTTCTTAAATATCAATGTCTGACCAGCTAAGTCATCCACATGATAAATATACAGAAATATGAACTCAAGACAAGGTCCCCTTAAATTGTATTTTTAATTCAGATGTAGATGAATTATAGAGAGGGATATGTATGAGTTTCAGCTCGCTGTTTGCTGTCTTCCTCTCCATCATTCTCTGGATTCCAAGTACATTGGAAGTTCCCAAAGCATACTTACAATTCAGTATATGGATCCTCCTGAGACTAAGGACATAAAGAGAAAAAAAAAGTAAGAAAATCCCTATGCTCAGAGAGTTTACAGACTCCGTGGTCATACAGCATATAAGCAGATAAGTAAATTTCAAATAGCTTGGAGAGGGAGAGCGTTCAAAACTATTGAGATGAGCAAAGACTTCCTGAAAGTAAAGGCACTTGAGCTGAGCCTTCGGGGAAACTAAATTACAAGTCACTTCCCCTCTATGCCTCAGTTTACATGTCTGTAAAATTAAAGGCTTAAACTGTATGAGCCCAAAAGGCCCTTCCTTCTCCATTCTAAGATCCTTTGATTTTAAGAGGTAGAGGTGAGTCCCCATGAAGGTTCCAGAAGAGATACTCCTGCATATATTAACAAACAAGCTGTTCAGAAGATAGAGAAGTGTTGTTTGATCTAAATGTGTTCTGGCAGATGATAGTATAAACTGCTACTATCTATCTCTATAAGCCTAGGACCTTTGAGACCTCAGGTTACTAGGAAGACAGGGTGGGACAGTGGCAAAGAGTCAAAAAAAACTGAATACAAATCCCAGTTCTACCAATTACTGCTTATGTGACCTTGGCCAAGTTATTTCACCTCTCTGTGCCTTAGTTTCCTCATTTGTAAAATGACTGAGTCAGCCTTGATCACCTCTAAAGTCCCTTCCAACTTTCAGTCTGTGGTCTGGTAGTACTCTTCTGAGCCTGAGGTTGACCTGATGAAAGGCCATAGACCATATAGTTCTAGCAGTTCAATATAGTGCTAGAAATACCAGCTCTAGTGGTTTCTCATGTTTTACCCTTGGCTTCTGTCTCATCTGCTTCTTGAGCCTCTGTCCTCATTAGCCTAGTCCAGTTCCCTAAACCACTCCCCATCTTTGTTCATGAACACAGCCCATTCTCCAATTTTATCATAAGTCAACCCTGTCAATCATTTTGTTTGTCTTATACAACCATTCCTATACATTAATAATTTATCTATAATGAAATTAATCTTTATTTCAATCCATTAGGCTCTCTCTTCCTTACATTTCACTTGACTCCTAGTCCTAACCTGAAATCTCAAAATGACCAAAGTGAACCCTGAATTATACTTGGAGGGCTGTATTTCCTAAACAAATACCCTCCAACCTAACATGCTACTAGGCAAGACAATCTCTCATTTTGACAACATCCTGACTCACAGGGAAACGTGGTATAGCATGGAAGGCAGATCATTGGATTCACGGTTAGGAGGACCTTGGCAAGCCAAGTCAAGTTAAGGAGCATTATTTAGCACCTACTATCAGGCACTGTGCTAACCTCCAGTGACCCTGGGCAAGCCCCTTAGGCTCTATGGACCTTAGTTTCCTCTTTGGTTAAAAAAAAAATGACCTTTATTACCTACCTCACAGGGTTGTTGTGATGATGAAATGGAATAATGTATATAAAGTGCTTTGTAAACTTTCAAGGTCTATATTTGTATAAAGAGAGAGAGTGACATAGAGATTTGTTGCTATTTGAAGTTTCTATATGTTTGTATTGTCTTCCTCAGGGAGGTAATAAATACCTTGAAAGAAGGTACCATCTCATTTCCCCAAACAAAATGTAAGCTGAAGTTATTTTCTTATCTTTCACACTGCCTACACATGATCTGCATTCAGGAAGGGCAATCAGGAGACAAAACAGTATTGGCTAGCGAAAAGGGCCCTGGACTTGGAGTCAGCAGAGACCTGGGTTCAAATCCCTCCTCAGACCCTCACAAGCTGTGTGAGCATAGGCAAGTCATTTAACCTGTGTAATCCTCATCTAGAAAATGGGGATCGTTATGCTTATGCTACCTACCTCACAGGGTTGTCATGGGGAAAATGTTCCTTAGATCTAAAACTCTTAGAGAAATGGACATTGTTACAGTGAGCCGTAAAGCTTTGCTGAAATGTGATATGGTCTTCCTATGGCTATTTTTCTCAGGAGGAAGTGTGGTCTAGGGGGTAGTATGCTGAGATTGGAGTCAGGAAGGCTTGGATTCCATCCTGCCTCTGACACATACCAGCTATATGACCATGGGTAACTCTAACCTCTATGAACCTCAGGTAACTCCTTGGAATATTTTTCCCTTAAATCATAGAGGGGTCGATGATCCACCTGCCACGCTTGGAGTTTCACACACGCTACGGCTGGATCAAGTCAGACCTGGACCTGTCTTCGGATCTAGTGACCCTGTCCGGCTGGGAGGGGCTGTCTAAGTGCCCAGCGGCGAGGGCCAGGGCCTGCAGATGACATGAACCAACACTTCTAGTTTAGTTTTTATATAAATTGAAAGTATTGGTTCATGCTGTCTATGGGCCACTTACATGCCTGGATTCCTGCCTCAGTGACCCCAGGATGGCTCAGTGGATCAGACCCTGAGGCTGCTCTGCATCATGTTCTCCAATTGACTGGAAATTTTTATGGGAATTCATGGCTGTCCTCCCAAATGTTAGCCTGAGACAAGGTCAGCTTTCTTTTGTAACCCGCTACGAACCTTCTCTCCAGTTCCTAGACAAGTTTTTTAAGTTGTCTATTTTCTGTAATAATTGATGTAATAGGAAGTTGATCAGGAGAGTCTGTGATCAATTTCATGAGTCAATTTCATTCATCAATTTCACTCTATATGATTACAGAGCATATAGTTTTAACCTTCAGCAAAGGAGCATGTTAATAATATCCAGCTCCATGGAAATTACACTTTTTGACAATGATCTATGCCCTGGGGTCTTATAAGGTGGTTTGGGGGTTCTCTTGATTAACACCACTGATATTACAATAACATAATGTTTTCTTATCTCCCAAGCTGATTACCTGGTGTTCAAGATATGTCTCCTAAATTCAGTACTGGGCAGATAAGTTCAAGTTCATCCCATTCATTCATATGTGATTGTTAAGTTTAGTCATCTCTGATCATCAGAGAGGTCATTCATTCCTACCTTTTCATGATCCATCCACCCATGAAGACCTGAAGGTCCTTGTTAATGGACCATCTTAAAAGATTCAAAAGGATCACTGAGAGAGGTGAAATCACTTGCTTATGGTCACACAGCTGGTATGCGTTAGAGGCAGAGCTTGAATCTATATATTCCTGCCTTCAAAGCCTATCTTCCATCCAGGATGACACCCTGCTCCTCATTCACAATCCCCAGTCATCTCTCATCATCACAACCATCAATCTCTCATATTTAGTTCAGAATATTTAGTCATCAGATATAAACTGGAAGAGCCCTTGGAGAGTCTTGGGGTTTTACCAGTGGGCATCATTGTCATTTGACAGATAAGAAAACTGAAGCCTAGGAGAAAATGACTCAGCCCAAGTCAAAGGAAAATCAGATTTACGTGTAGAAAGGACGAAAGAATGCAACCCAATGTGGCTGCTTCATTTCATAAAAGGAGAAATTAAGCCTCAGTGATCTGAGTTGATTTGCCCCAAGTCATACTAAGATTAAGTAGCAGAGCCATAATTCAAACTCAGGTCCTCAAAGTGCAAATTCAGCACTCTCTCTAGTACTTTGTAGTATCTCTCAGGCTTTCATGAACTGTATCCTTTTCCTTGATTTTTGCCATCCTGAACTGGTTTCCTAATTTTTTGAGTCTGTTCCCATATGAAAGTGACTCTACTTTGATGACTTTGGTTGGTCCTCCCTGGCTTTTTCCAGCTTCCTTATGTCTCATTGGAAGTCCAGTGACCAGAACAGCACATTGTGCCCCAGATATAGGTTCAACATTATTTCCTTGAAGGTCAGGGTAACTATTTCTGTCTTGTTCCCAATACCTTTCCCAATCACTTCCAGCATCATGGTGAATAGTTGACCAATGACTACATCAGAGAAGAGCTTCATTTCATTCCTAGAATCATTTCCTGAGTGGTAGTGGATAGTTCAGAGTTCATTGTCTTGCAAATACAGTTTAGATTACTTTTCATCCATGATCATCCATCTGTACCATAGTATCGTCATGTAATGATATTATCATTACATCATTCTGTTTTACTTGTACACACGCGAGCTCTTGAAAGCTTTTTCATAAGAAATAACTTGTTTGATCCTCATATTAGTCTTGTGATATAGGAAGGACAGATAGCATCATCTGTTCTTTATGAGAAAAGAGAGGAAATAGAAGGTCTCATCAGGAAAAAAAAGATTAGAGGAAAACAGATATCTTTGAGACCTATGGTTAAGGGAAAACTTCATCAAAAATAAGGGGCAAAAATATTACAAGACAAAAAAATAGCAATACTATGATTTAAAATTAAAAAAAAAACTTTTGCATGAACAAAATCAATGCACCTTGAATAAAAAGACAACCTGCTCAGTGAGAAAACAAGTCTTTGTGTTGTGTTGAATGTATCTGATAAAAAGTCCAATGCATAAGATATATAGAAAACTTATACAATTTTATAAGACCAAGAACCATTGCCCAATAAATAAGGGGTCAAAGGATCTGAACATACAGTTAGGATGCAAATAATCAACAGTACATCTTAAAGAAAATATTGAGATAACTAATAATTAGCATGCAAATTTTAAAAGTTCTGAGGTTTCACCTCCTCACACCTAGTAAATCATCAAAGATGGCAAATATGGGAAATGGTCAATACTGTACAGATCAGCACAGAAATATATCGTCAGTAAAATGATGAATTTCTTTTCTTACTCTGAAGAAACAAAATGTCATTGGGTAAATTGATTAAACTATTCATAACTACTGACCCAGGGCTCCAGTACTTAGTGTGTAGCTTGAAAATTCCAAGAAAGAAATAAAATGCCCTATACATACAAAAATAAACATAGCAGCATTTTTTGTGCTAGCAGAGAAAGAAGTGAGAACCTATCAGTTGGGGACTGGCTGAAATTGTGGTATATGAATATAACAAAATATTACTGTGTTATAAGAAACAATGCACAGAGAAGTCTAATAAACATTGAGAGATTTATATGAACTATGCAGAGTGAAGAGATTAAGTATGTATGATGCCTTGCACATTTTAGATGCTTAGTAAATATTTGTTAACTTCATTTGTGTTGAAGAAAACAGAATCATAGGGGGAAATATACAAGACAATATACGCAAGAATGTAAATGAAAACAAGATGAAAATACATCAGAAGTGGGGATAAATGCAAATCCTAATCTTCACTCCTGAGAGTCAAGGATATGTATTGTCCTGGGAGGTGATGGCCAGAAGGTCCTTAGTGTTGCATACATTGTCAGAAGTGGTCACTATGGCAGCTGGCTTTCCTTAAATAATTTTTTTCAATTTTACATGGGATAATTCTAGGGGGCAGGATATTTAAAAGTGAAAGAGGTATAAAATAAAGCATTAACCAAATATTAAGAAAGAAATGAAAACAGAGGCTCACGGAATTCGAGTTGACCTATTGCACACAGCTGCTATGTCACAGATCCAGGAAAAGGGCTTGGGTTTTGTGACTCTCTGCTTAGAGCTCTTTCCATTGAATACTGTAAAAGATTACACTTGTTTTATGTGGCAAAGCATACTGTCATTAAAGCTTGAGCTAAGCTGGACTAGAAAGTAATATCTATTTTACAACTATTTCATTGGATTTGTGATTTTGCTAGTTTGTATGCAGCTTCCGCAATTGAAGATCAAAGCACAGACACATCTATTCTTTACAACATTCCTCAAGGGGTCCACTCAAGTCCCTAGAAGACTCTTGTTAGGGTCTTCACCATTCTTGGGACCAGAAGATCATTTATATTTTCTGTTATCCTTTGTTCTCATTCCCCATCCAACCTCTTTCCCTGATGGCATATTTGCTAGAACGTGTCTTTCAAGCTTTTGGTCTCATGGAAGTCATCCTGACAAGGTGTTGAAGCCCACTAA
>CM053624.1:10689725-10755012 GCA_028646595.1 Phalanger gymnotis
AAAGAGACAGGGTTAAGGGAGAAAATTCAATAAAGGGGGATAGGTTAGGAAGAAGCAAAATATAGTTAATCTTTCACAACATGAGTGTTGTGGAAGGGTTATACATAATGATATCCATGGGGCCCATGTTGAATTGCTTTACTTCTTGGGGAGGGTGGATGGGAAGGGAACAGGGGAGAGAGGAAGGGAAAGGGGGATGGGAAGGGAGTGGGGTGACAGAGGGGAGGGCTGACTGGGGAACAAGGCAACCAGAATGTACGCCATCTTGGAGTGGGTGGGGGGGAGGAAATGGGGAGAAAATTTGTAATTCAAACGCCTGTGAAAATCAATGCTGAAAACCAAACATGTCAAAAATAAATTTAAAAAAAATGTTGTTTGTACAGATAAAATTATATTTGTAGTCAAGGAGGGCTTCCTAGAGGCAGTAAGCTTTGAGCTAGGACTTGTAAGACATGGAAGATGGGTGAGCATGTGTTCCATATTGATATAATAACAACAGAAGACATTCACATAGGGATTTTAAGTTTTGGAAAGCACTTTACACACTTTATCTCCTCTTCTTCATGACCGCCATACCTCCTGTACAATTCTACCTGGTTGGGATGGTCTCAAGTGACAGAAACGGGAGTCATGGATGTTGTCTCCAGTCCTCCTACCTCTCAGCAAAGCAAAAAGGTCTTTGCATTTTAACTCCTCTAAACCTGGTTATGCTTGGACAAGTCTTTTGAAAGCCTACGGATGATCAGGTCTTCTGGTGGCCTCCCAAAGGAGGCTGGCTAGTGGTCACCAGACCCACTTTCTTCAGATGGCCTGTTTGTTGGGTATTTATCTAGTGCCCAGCTCTTTCTACTGATATGGTTTATCCATTTGCATATATGTATCTTCCTACATACACGTATATGCGTGTGCATCACACATATACAAATATACATATAAACATACAGCACTCACGTGTGTATACACATATTTTCCCTCATTAGCTAGATCTCTTTTCTGAAAAGCATGTCTTCTCTGGACTTCCAAGTTGTACTTTTTGAGGTCTCTTGGGAGGTGTGGATTGTTGTCTCTCTTTGGGTCCACTGTCTCTGGATCAATTTCCCCATTTTTAGGAAGCCCAACATTCGGCTTGGGACAAACCTCAAACAGTTCAGTTCTTCGATTTTCTTAAAGCGTGATGAGTCAGCTGGCTTACCTGAATCCCATAAATCTCATATCTTTGGGTTAGAAAGACCTCGTCAGCATTTTCCCACAAGGCTGGTGCTGGTTTTAATTTTGATGGATGGCAGTCTTTCTTGCTGGCTTTCGTTTCTTAATGCATGGGAGGTTATATTTCAAGCACACAGTTATGAGATGTGAGCATCACTTCTCCCTGAAGAATGATCTGGCTAGTACTTCTACCTAGAAATTGGAAAGAATGAGCCCATGGTGGCTCTGGCTGAAGTGATTCATAAAAAGATGGATCTAAAAGTACGGGAAAAGGTTATGTGATTCCTCACATAACACGGTGGAATCAACCTCATACTTTATTTATGTTTTCATACATATCAATCATGCTGAGAGGGCCAAGAGCTCTGAGGACTCCTTTAGGAATCAAGGATAATTGTATTTAGGAAGATGTGTTTCATAAGCATGCACTTTTCTTGGAGCTCCTTGGGCCATACCCATTGGTGGGTGAAGATGCAGGCCCAAAGAAATCAGAATAACACTGATTTCTCAATGATGAGGTTTCTATTATATTTAGAATGTTTTCAATAGTAAGATGATATGGCACAAAATAACAACGATGCTAACTAGCATTTATATAGTGCCTTAGGGTTTGCAATGTGATTTATGGTCATTATCTCATTTAATCCTCACAATATCTGTGGGAAGTAGGTGGGTATATTATCCCCATTTTACAGATGAGGAAATTAAAACTTAGAGGTTAAGTGGCTTGTCCAGGGTCATGCAGCTAATGGTTATAAGAGGTGGGATTTGTATTTAGATCTTTTTGACTCTCAAGTCTAACATTCCACCCAATGGGCCACCCAGTTGTCCACTGTATAACAAAGAGCCAGCCTTGAAGCTGAGAAAACCTGGGTTCAAATTCTGCCTCTGACACATTCTCTCTGTGTGACGCTGGATAAGTCCCAACTCTGTGCCCCAAGCAACTTTCTGAGATTCTCCATTGTAGGAAGGCTCTGTAAACTTGAATGGAAAGGTAAAATTATATATTTCTTTCAACATCATTTGTTTCCTACCCAATCTTTTGCATTTTTGAATGAATTTTAAAGGATGAATCTGAGAAGGGGTTCATAGCCTTTAGTAGTCTACCGAAGGTATCCTTGATGAAAGGGCAAGGAACCTTACCCCAGAGAGTCTGTGCAGAGGGGGAACCAAGATACTGCAGGATTTCATGAACTTCATCAAAGTTTCAGTTGAAGGAACTCAGAATTTTTGACACGGAAGACCTGATCATGATCTCTAGGTGTTGAAGATAAATAGGGAAAAAGACTTGGATTTGATTTGGTTGGTCATTAAAGGCAGGAATAGAATCAACAGTTGAGAGTGAGAGAGAGGCAAAGCTAGGCTTATGGCAGAGAAGACTCCCTACCATTGAAAGTGCTCTGAAAGCGGATTCTTGCTAAGGTCTCTGTTCCTGGATGTCTTCAGCCAAAGAAAGGGTGACCACAGGTTGTGGAGGTATTCTGGTTACTGTATGGTTTGGAGTGATGACCACTGATGCTGCTTCCTGGACTGAAATTCAATTGTTCTGAACATTTCAGCAACCTCGGATTCCAGTTTCTAATTAGAGACAAACCTTTACTAGTTAGATTGGGAAATTCATTTTCTAAGAGGATTGATTTCCCTAGGGATACATGTGATATGATTTTGTGGTTAATCTTTCTTTTGCTTTCTCCAGTCTTTTAAGGCCCACCCACACTGGAGTAGACAAGGGAGGGTTTGGAGGACTGGCAAGCAGTTGCCCTTTGGCTGTATTCTCATTTTTCTAAGCTAATCTTTGGCTTACAGATAAGGGCCATTCAGGGTGCAGGATTCATTGCCCCCACCCTGAAAGAGACAACATTCAATACCTTATGAATAGGGTTTCATTTGATTTCCTAGGCTGCTGGTGTCTGAGGTCAGCCCCTACCACTGACTGTATTTAATTCAAAGAGAATCAACTTGGTAATTGGGTTACCTGACCCCCCCCAGACATAATGGACTAGAAGGAATTTTGGATCCATGTTAATATGTGCTGCCTAGTATATAATAGAGCCATTACGAATTGGCAGGGGGTGGGATTCTAAGTACATTAAGAGGGGCAGATGCATGTGTAACGTGAACAGTGCAATGAGGGACCCACATTGCAAACAATAATAGCCAGCAATTACATAATGCTTTCAGGTTGGCAAAGAACTTTACAGACCTTAATTCATTTCAGTCTTAGAATAATTCTGTGAGAAAGGCACTGCAGGTATTTTGTGCCCCATTTTGTAGCTAGGGAAACTGAGGCCTGGAGAAGTGATTCCACCATAGTTATATAGTTAGACTACATCTGAGGCAGTATGGTAAGAATATTAGGGATAGAGGTAGGCATAGGGCCTGGACCCTGGGTCTCATGTCTAAGGAACTTCTTCATGAGGAAACTCCCTTTTCTCTCAATGTAAGTCAACACTTATTTTGCAAATTAGAGCCTTAGGGCAATGAGAGGTTAAGTGACTTGTCCCAGGTGATACAGACTACATGGGCAGGATGTGGGATTTGAACTCTGCTTTTCCCAGTTCCAAGACTGGCTCTCTTTTCACTACATGGTGTTATCCCGCTTATAAATTAGGGAGGCCTACTAAATTGTAAGCAGTTGTCATTAATAACTCAGTTCAGCAAGCGTTTGTTATGTACCTGTTATGTACCATCTTTCTAACTATAAAAAAATGCAGTCCCTCCCCTCGAGGAACTTGCATTCTACATTTTGGCTTGTGTGAGTTGATGTGTTCCCCCCACCCCAAATAGTTAAAATTATAGATGATAAAATGTGTATTTTGATATCTCCCACCATCCTTTCTGCTCATAAAAAAGAGATTTGATTAAATCTCCTCTTCTGCTCTGCTCTCTTCCAGCTGTCCAAACCTTTCCCTCCCACAAGGCTCAGCTTGAGTGCCACCTTCTTCGTGGAGGTTCCCTTGATGCCCCCTCATTTGTTCCTTAGAAAGAGATTCTATGCTGTACGTGAACTTTTTGTATCTTAGCTTATAATTCCTAATGAATACATCCTGTCAATTGTTGTTATGCTAACAATACGTGTTTAAACCCACTGAGAAGTGGTGCCTGAAGATCTTGCTAAAACTCCTAAATAGAAAGCTTCCTAGCTTCCAACTGCATATATGTGCAGTAGGATCATAAGATTTCAACTTGGGAGAAGTCATTTGGCCCAACTCTCCATTTTACAAGGAAGGAAGCTGTGAGCCAGATAGGTGCAGCACATTGTCCTCTAGCATTTGTTAGCCGGGATTGGAGCCATTCTTACTCTGTCGATGTCTCCAGTTCATAGCAGGCAGTTGAAATATTTGTCACTTGATCTCAACCCAACCGAGGGCATCAATAATACATCTATAGGTGTCCTCTCCCCCTCCCCAATTCCCGATTTGGTCTTTTCTAGAAAACAGCCTTTTTCTTCCTCACTTCTTGGTGTCCTCATCCTCTATTCACAGCTGAGCTCTTCTTACAGTTCTTGGGCTGGCACAAGTCTCTCTGTAGTCAGTGTAATACCAGTCAGTGAAAGCTTGCAGAGGTTGAGAAGTAGGATCCATGCTGCTGGATGCTACTTCAGATATTTGGGTGTTCAAGGGTATGTGTATGTAGGAAAAAAATACACAATGTGACTTCCCAATGACTGCTTACTACAAACCGCATATCATGATGAAACGTGGGGAAAAAAAAGGATTAGACTCACAAAGACTGGTTTTGTCTTATTCTATTTTTTTTTCCCAAAAGGCAAAAGCAGAATAGAAAAACAGCTTGGCATCCAATTGAGTGTGGGTTTTATTTGAAGCCACCCATTTTTTTCCAACTATCTCTGACACTTTTTTCATCCCTAGGAGAGAGCCTCATTTATTATGGATTATGAACTGAATTTGTTACTTTCTAGCTTTAACATCATAGCAGACAACAGGTAATCTATAAGCCCAAGGCAGGGACATAAATCTAGTGAATTATATATCAATCAACAAACACTTATTAAGTGCCTGTTATGGGCTAGGCACTGGCTGCTTGAGATACACAGGCAAAAAAGTATCAGGCCCTTCCCTTAAGGAGCTTACATTCTATTGGAGCAGACATATGATCCATATAAAAATAAAAAGTAGCAATTCCCGTGTTAATTTCTCAGGCTGAAGTATCAAAAAAAAAAAATGGTCCCAGATGCCTCAGGGGTTCGTGGGTTAGTTTGAGATGAAGGTGTGAGGAAAATCTAGGCAGTTCCTGGGTTTTCCTGACAGTTTTATTACTCACAATCTATTGTTATGGTGAATCTTTACCAGGAAGAGTGTCTGAAAAGTCGCTGGGTAACCTTTCTAACAGCATCATATCTGTCCTAAATATCGGCTTTTGTCGTCTCCTTGGAACGGTGATGCTGTGTGTGGTTGATTTCAGCATGTGAGTGAGTGGTTGTGGGAGGTAATATTGAAGTGTTTTTTTCTTCCTTTTTTCTTCTTCCATAGTTTCCCCATGAATACTCTGTTGCCATAGAAACATGTGGGAGTTTTTGTCATTTTTCTCTCTCAGCTTTGCGGTTTTTAAGATTCCAGGTGCTGAGTGAGAAGAGCTTCTTCCCCCTCCATGAAAGCGGCAGCGCTTTCAAATTAGGTTTTGCTCCTCGAGTTTATTAGCTCCCTGAAAACTACCATCCTAAAACAAACAAATGAACACACACATGCATTTTTTTTCAATCAGAAAGATCCTTCACACCAATGGTTCCTTCTGAGGACCTTTCTTAGGTTTTAGGGATGTTCATTTCTTTTGGGAAACTAAAGTTAAGAAAAAGATGACCCATGATTGCATTTCTGTTGAATTACAAATTCACAAAGGAACACTGGAAAGAATGATGGCTTTACACTGTTTTTATAAGTGCCTAACTTGTCCAAAGCGAAAGTATATCATTGAACAGAAAGTAGAGGTGTGCCATGGCATAATGGAAGAAAAACCCCGGATTCAAGAGAATGGGTTCAAATCCAGACTCTTCTGCCCACTACTTTTCTGATATTGGAAAAGTCCCTTTAACTCTTTGGGCCTCCATTTCTTCATCTGTCAAATAAGGGATTTGGACTAGATGACTTCTGAGGTCCTTTCTAAGTCTAATTGCATGGTCCTATGTGCCTACCCCTCAGTTCACTGTTCACACTTTCTGTCATTTTCAGTTTTGGTGAGTTGGAAATTTATAGAGGCATAATGAATAGATTTGATCTCTAGAAGATGATTTGAGAGGCCATCTGATCTCAATCCTGTACTTCTGGACAGGAGCTCAATAAAGGAAGTAACAGGATCTAGTGTAAAGCTCTTGTGATGGAGAGATACAAGATGTCATCTCTGCTCTGTATCTGCTCTACAGCCTATAAGATCACAGATTTCTAGGTCTAAAGATGGAGAGGACATTAGAAATCCTTAGTTTATAGAGGAAGAGACTGAGGTAGAGAGCCATTAAGGACTTAGCCAGGTTATATAGCTACTAAGCGTCTGAACTGGCATTTATAGACTTAGAAAGTTTGGCAGCACTGAGGACTCCAGTAACTTGCCCAGGGCTTACAGCCAGAATGTTTCAGAAGCCAGATTTTAACCCAAGTCTTCATGATTCAAAGGCCAGCTCTATATCCATTTTCCATCCATTCCATGGTAATGGTGGAGTGTGAAAGAGGATCTAGGTCTTCTGATTCCAGGTCCTTTTTTCCATCACAGCTTCCTTGATTGCAATCCTGCCAAGAATTGGGGTCTTTCTGACCCTTTCATACTCTCCTAACCTCTTGCCCCATGTCATCATCCTTTACCCACACATACAAAAGTTGACAAGGCCCCATATTTTATATACAAAATAAACTGTGCATTTATATGTAGGAGGAAGCACTGAGATCGGAGAGAATGTTCTCATCTTATAGGATGGGGGACACTGCAATGCTTCCAGGGCTAACTATGATATATCTCTTTGGGAAATGGGCATTTAGAAAACTGGAGGTGTGGGGAGGGAGAAGTTAATATTCTTTTTTCTTTCTTAGCTACTTATCTCGATCTGTGATTATGCTGGTTTTGGGACTCCCTCCACTGGTGCTTATTGCAACCTTCCACTTCTATATAATTCTTAGAATCACCTTCTGAGAAGTCTTCCAAAGCTGATCCATGGAACCTTCCGGAAACTCTTGGGTTGGTAGATGGCATGATCAATGGAGAACCGGACTTGTGGTTAGGAAGACGAGATCAGACCCTGGATCAATGATTCCCTTTACAATATAACAACATGTATTATTAGAATTATAATAAAACATCGTCTGCATAAGTTTGGTAGTTGCACTTTACATATTTAATCTCATTAAATCCTCTCAACAACAGGTCTCAATGGGAGGTAATCTTAGAGGGAGAGCACAAACAGTGGGGGACAGCCATTCTCTCTCTAGAACTATGTGTATACTTGGCAAAATTATTTGGGATCAAGACCAGCCAGCTTAATTTTGTATATTAAGAAATTGAAGTTCAAAGTGGGGCAGCTAAGCGGCTCAGTGACTAGAGCACCGGCCCTGGAGTCAGGAGGCCCTGAGTTCAAATCCGGCCTCAGACACTTAACGCTCGCTAGCTGTGTGACCTTGGGCCAGTCACTTAACCCCAATAACTCCAAAAATGAAAAGGAAGAAAGAAAATGAGGTCCAGCGAGGTTAAATAAGTCACCCATGATCACTTATCTAGTAAATGTTAGAGGTGAGATTTGAACTCAGGCTTTCCTAACCCCGAGTTCTACCACAGTGCCATAGCGCTTCTCATCTTCTCCAACTCCACATTCTGGCCCTTCCCTCACAGGTAAAAGGAGAGGGGTGGATTAAGTGTCTTCTGGAGTCCTTTCCAACATTAAAGTTAGGATTCTGTGACCCTCGGTTCTAGGCTGCCTCAGCGCTGCCCTGTTACAAATTGAATTCAACGTCTTCATCTTTTGCATCCTTAGCTCTTAGAACCTGCCAATGTGGTACCTTCTCCCACCCTTTTCAAGGAACAAATCAGTCCCTCTTTAAATTACTCCTCCGGGAATTTACTTGTCCTCTTGAAATCATTTCCCATTTCTTTGTAAATACTTTGTAATCTCTTACTTGTGAACAAGGTTAATCCCTGACCTCTGGCCTCCAGGAGAGTAAGCTTGTCCAGAGCAGGGATTGTTTAATTTTTAATGTTTGTGTGGCCTTGCAATTCACATTAAATTGGCTTTAATGGACAATTTTAGTTTTATCCACGTTTGATGACGTTGCTATTGAGACCTCTGGTGGAAAAGCCCCCAGTGACATGAGATAGCTGGAGCTGACAGGAGAAAAATGAATCAGCTGCTGCATCCCGGTAAGCCAGTGGCCGTCAGCACGCTCCCATCCGGGATAAAGAGCGCAAAACAAGAAGTTCCTTGGTCTTTAGCACCTCATTTTGGAAAGAGAAATGACAAGAGTGTGACAAGAGAAGGGGGAGACCCGGGGCACAAATGAGCCTTGTGAAGACCCCAGAACCATCTCTCCATCCAAAGCTTGCCTCCCGAGCGCTAGAGCCCCAAACTGTTACTGGCAGGCCAGAAAAGCAAGCGGCTGCCATCGATTCCCCCCAACCTCTGCCTCCTCATTATGGATGCACTGGAGGGTGTTAATAATGCACCAAGCAGATTCCATTAGCACTGATTGTGTCCTCATTGCCTGCACAAGTCAGGAGACATCACTGGCGCATTACTGCCTGGCGATCAGCTCCAGGTGGCTTGCTGCCTCTTAGCCTAATGAGTGTCAATGAGAGTGAGCTGAAGAGCTGAGGTGATGGAGAAATAGATCTTCAGCACATTTGGCCTAAAATTTGTGATTACAAGACCTGGGTTAAAACTCAGGTTCTTCTGCTTTTTGCCACTTGTGGGGCCTCTCTGGGCCTTGATTTTCCCCTTTATAAATCAAGGGAGACTCGACTGAATAATTTCTTCAGTCTCTTCACACTATACCATGCTCTGATTCTATGTAAATTCCCTATAAGAAATTCCACAATTAGTGCTGAAACTGAAGGCACCAAGGACACCTCCTGGATTCCCAGGCTCAAAGCTCATGCTGCTGCCACTCCCTACCCCGCCACACACACACACACACGCATGCACTTGTACGCATGTGCACACCCACACATGCACACACACATACATGCACATACTTTTCACAGCATGTTAGTCCCTCTTGAAATTACTCCTAAAACTCATTCTTCCTCTTGAAATTCTTTGCCGTCCTTTTGTAATTTTTGAATGAGGGTGGAACTCATTCTTTAGGATAATTCCACTAGCGCTGGCTGGGTGTCTACTATGCACCCAGCATTGTGTTAGACACTGGGGATACAGAGGCAAAAATGAGACCCTCCATGCCCTCTAGGAGCTGACATCTTCTTTTCTCTTTACTTCGTATGATGCTTTGTATGCAGAGTTATCTTGGTAGAAAAATATTTTTGTAATATATGTTTGGGAGGGTTTATCTTTTTAAAAAATTTATTTATTTTTAGTTTACAACGTTTAATTCCACAAGCTTTTGAGTTCCAAATTTTCTCCCCCTCCCCCCTTCCCCAAGACAGCATGCAATCTGATATAGGCTCTACATATACATTTACGCTGAACACATTTTCACATTAGTCATGTTGCAAAAAGGAATTAGAACCAATGGAATGAACTATGAGAAAGAAGAAACAAAACAAAAAAGAGTCTGCAAATAATATGCTTCAATCTGCATCAGACTCCACAATTCTCTCTCGGCATGTGGATAGCATTTTCCATCATTAGTTTTCCTAGAACCTTGCATTGCTGAGAAGAGCCAAGTCTATTACAATCAGTCATCTCACAGTGTGGCTGTAACTGTTGAACTATGCCTGAATATCATTTCTTGTAGAACAATAGTATTCCATTGCATTCACATACGACAATGTATTCAGCCATTTCCCAACTGATGGGCATCCCCTCAATTTCCAATTCTTTGCCACAGCAAAAAGAGCTGCTAAAAATATTTTTGTATATGTGAATCCTTTTCCCATTTGTATGATCTCTTTGGGATACAGCCCTAGAAGTGGTGCTGCT
Source organism: Phalanger gymnotis (assembly GCA_028646595.1). NCBI lineage: Eukaryota > Metazoa > Chordata > Mammalia > Diprotodontia > Phalangeridae > Phalanger > Phalanger gymnotis. The sequence continues at coordinate 10,700,023 of CM053624.1, forward strand.
GGGTCAACCGATTTGTACAATTTTATAACCCTTTGGGCATAGTTCCAAATTGCTCTCCAGGTGGTTGGATCAGTTCACAACTCTACCAACAATGCATTAGTGTTCCAATTTTCCCACATCCTTTACAGCATTTGTAATTTTCCTGTCTTGTCATGTTAGCCAATCTGATAGGTATGATATGATACCTGAATGTTTTCATGATTTGCATTTGTCTAATCAATAGTGATTTAGAGCAGGCTGTCCAACCTTAGGTTTTTATTGAAACAATAGACAATATATTTTGATATGCCATTTCAGTGAGAGCTCTGTGGTAGCTAGGCTTTGTTTACTAAAGCATTTATGTAAATTTCTATGCTTGTAGGCAGGGCCACATAAATCACACTGCTGGCTGCATGCAGCCTTCGGGTTGCATTTTGGACAGCCCTGATTTAGAGCGTTTTTTCATATGGCTATAGACATCTTTAATTTCATCCTCTGAAAACTGCCTGTTCATGTCCTGTGACCATTTATCAATTGGGGGATGACTTGTACTCTTATAAATTTGACTCAGTTCTGTATGTATTTGAGAAACGAGGCCTTATCAGAGACATTGGTTGTAAAAATTCTTTCCCAGTTTTCTGCTTCCCTCCTGTTCTTGGTTGCATTGGCTTTGTTTGTACAAAAACTTTTCTATTTAATGTAATCAAAATTATCCATTTTTGTATTTCATAGTGTTTTCTGTCTCGTGTTTGGTCGTAAATTCTTCTGTTCTCATAAATCTGACAGGTAAACTATTCCTTGGTCTGGGAGGATTTCTCTTTATTCACTTAGAGCCCGTTGGTCCATGCCCACTTAATTGATAGAAGTATAGTGGTAAGGCCCCACTCTGACCATTCTTTTGTTTAAATTCAAAGAAATCAGCATGGTGCCATGTGATTGCCAAAGCCCAGAAATATTTTTTATTCATTATATTGCCATAAAATGGAGCCAAATCCACAACTGTCTTGGTCCTCAGAAATATTCTGTCGATAATTTTCCCTTCATGTCATCTCCAGCAGAGACTCATCTTTACATTTCAGAATAATGGCTCATTGATAGGTAATTATGACCATTTTACTTCTTAGGTATCAGAGAAGAGAATAAGGTCCTTGAGGACAAGATCTCATTTTGTGATTTAACTGCCTTCAGAACTCTGCCCCCTATCATCCCCCACCCCAGCAAAAATTCTTCGTGCCCTGAAAGTGACTTTGATGAACGATTTTCAATTCTTTTAAACATTCATCCTCTCACAGGGTCTCAGAGGTGAGAGGGGCCTTGACCATCATCTAGTACAGTCCATTCTTGAGCAAGAACCCCTCTTTAGCTTGCATGAGTCACTACTGCTCATTCCGTCTTTGCCTGAATACAGCTCTTTAGGGAAATCTTCTTACAGGGTGAGAGAGGGTATGCATGTTTGCACACATATTCACACACATATACATGCATGTACATGTACATACGCACATACATGCTTATGTATGTATATATATATTGCTTTGCAAATCTTGAAACTTTATAAGAATGTTGTTTGATTCAACCCTATTATTTACAATGAAGAAAAGAAAGAGAAAAAGAAACACACATACACATATATGTGTGTATGTATAAATATGTATACACATTAAAATACACATTTATATATCATATGTAAGTCTATTGGATGCGTTTATCTTTTTTATTTTTATGACAATAAACAATTTAAATATTTATTGCAATCCTTAATATCTAGATTTAAATTCAGATCGTGACTGAGATAAACTTTAGAGATTCATGATACAGTGGAAAGAGGACTGCATATGACATTACAATACTCGATCTAACCTCTGGGGTGGCTTTTGCCACTTCCTCATGGTTCTACCTTGGACAGGTAAAAACTTTTCTGAACCTCTGCCTCTAATATGGGGGAATAATATTACTTAGACTGATCATTTCATGTTGTTGTAAAAGTCAAACAAAGATGATGCTGGCAAAGGGGCTTGGGAATCTTGAGTGTTGTCCAAATATGGTACGAGCCACTGATAAAAATTCATTTCGGTTTCATTCAGAGAACATTTATTAAATCCTTACTACATGGAAGGGATAAGGAGCACTTCCTTAGGAAATATTCTATTATGTCCTGTAGTCTAACCTGTAGTGTGTCCTCTAGCGTAAAAGGATATCCCAAGTGAAGAAATAGAGATATATGTATGCATGTATAACCATATACGTGTGTATCTATAGCTCTTTCTACATACATGTACATATATACATACACATACACACTTATCTATGTGTGTATATATGTATGTATGTATGTATGTGTGTATATATATATATATATATAAAACCTCTAGATTTTCAAGTGTGGCCATTTGATTGAATCCCAACTATTTGTTTTATGGAGTTTGGATTCAGTCAAAGGGCCACACTTGAGGACCTAGAGGGCCCCCTGTGGCCTCAAAGCTGCAGGTTGCCTACCCCTGGAATAAATGATATGGTGCTCCCTTTTCTAAAGGAACTTATATTCTAATGCAGTACAAAATCTGAAAATTTTATAGTGATGTTTTTGCTCAGTTTGTATGCAAAACACTACAATCTCCCACTGATCAGTCAATAAACAAGCATTTATTAAGCACCTGCCATGTTAGCAGCACTGTGCTAGTCACAAAGGACATGAAGAAAAAAATTAAACAGTCCCTGAGCTCCAGGAGTTTCTTATTCTAATCAAGGAGGTTGCACGTATATAGGTATGTAGTTGTGCATGTATAGGTGTATACATACCTACCTGCATACCCACATGCATTTACAAAATACGTATGGCATGAATGCAATGTAGTTTTGAGAAGAAGCAAACTCACAGATGTCAGGGAGGAGTAAGAGAAAGAAACCAAGAAAACTTTTGTGTCCAAGGTGGCATTTCACCTGAGTCTTAGAGGAAACCAGGTATTGGGGAACTGGAGAGGTAAGAACACAGTGGATGGCAGTCATGGATTAGAGCCATTGCAAAGGAGCTGAGTTGGGCCATGGACTGTCCTTTGTAAGAGTAGGCCAAGTAGGCTGGAATGGCCAGACCATTGAGTGAGTGTATGGGAGTAATGTGGAAACAGATGAGAAAGGTAGGCTGTTGCCTGATTGTGAGGTAAGTACAACAGGTATCACCCTCTTTTTACAGATGAAGAAATGGAATCTGAAAGGTCAAGTGTCTTGCTCCTGCCAGCCAGAAAGTCAACTCAAAGCTGGAAGAGTAACTCGAAACTCAGGCCCAATTCTCTGTCCAGGCCATCACACACTCTGTCTTTTCCTAATGATGATGACTCTCGCCATTTAAGCAAATCAGAAAAGCCAGGGCTTACTAGTTGGGAAACTGTGTCACATTATTCCTTGTTATGACTTGTTTCTTGATGTTTGCTGAGCTATTGGAAGATGCCTGGTGGACCTTTAGAATGCTGTTGGGAAAGGTAAAGTTCTGGGACAATAATTTAGTCCAGATAGAAATGGGCCATTTGACTGTTAAGAGGTTGGTAATTATCTTGTAACAGCAGTAGGGCAGAGAAACAAAACAATGCTTGAGATCTCCAACAAAAGGATTTTTTCTTCTCCCTTGTGACTGTGTTAGCAGAGTCAATGTTCATTATTTAATCCTGGTCCCTGAAGCAAACACTCTCCCAATCATTGTACCATGACACCCATGGAGACTCTTTATATGTTTCTTTTCTAATTAAAACAGAGGCCATAAGGAGCTGAGAACTGCAGTGGAGGGTGGACGCTGCCTGACTCAGTGTCATAGGATGATGCCTATAAAGGACACCACATTGAATATAGTTTGATGCTGTCAGGGCTTTTCATTCTTCGAGGGTAGATGGTTGGGGTGGCTATTTATAATAAAGCTGAGAGATGGAAATCAGCTCCCTAAGTGAATGCTGCAAATGAAGGATCTAAAAAGGAAATCCATCTCTGCAGTAATACAGCTGCAGGGCTCCATTTACTCAAGGTTCTGACCTAGACAGTCATCTTCAAATTTCCCATCAATGAAGCTGAGGGTGTGTGTATGGGGAGGGATGCGGGGGGGGGGGGGGGGGGGGGGGGGGGGGGGGGGGGGGGGGGGGGGGACTGGAGAGAAGTCAGGTGAAGGGGAGGAACCTGAAGTAAAGATGCTGACATTGCCCCCTCTTGATTGCGATATAAGGGAATGACAGATTGATTGGAAAGTATCTGCAGTAGTAGCATTCCAACACTCAGTCTGATGACTCTAATTTTTCTCCCAAGGGTCTGATCATCAGGACTGGAATCAAATATCTTTCAGCAAGGTTTTTCCTGGTGTTTATTTGGGAAAAAAATGAGGAAATCTGAGGTTATTTGAGCAAATCAAGAGTCTTCGTACATTATAAAGTTCTCAGGATAAGGGTTGGAGCACTGCCCTTAAGACATCTCTGGGTCTAAGTGTATAACATGGTACCTGATAGTTAATCATGGGTGGTGTCTGTACCCCCAAGTGAGTTGTCATCAGACTGGCCTAGCTGAATTCAGAGAAGCCCATGCCTAGACAGGGAGTAGAGGAGGGAAGGATGTGTTCTTTCATTTTGGCACTTCTACTAAATCATCGAGGATTTCAATCTGTATTCACAGAGGGTGTATCCACATTGGTGGAATTACAGAACTATGAAATGTTGAAATTAGCCTATGTTCACTTATTCGCTCTAATAGTAAAAGTTTCAGATTTTGAATTCTGGAATTGTTGTAGAACAAATAGCAGGTTGGCTTAAAATTCGGAAAGACTGACATGCTTTAAAAGACTGACCGAGAAAAGAGCCTCCACTTCTGGGAGTTTTTAAGGATAGCATCCTTCTCCAAGAAAAGGGATGTGTGAGGTCTTTAGCAGAGCTGGTACCCAAAGTGGTGGTGGTGGTGATCTGGGGGGTGGACAGCCTTTGAAGATGACACTGTTCATGGTCAAGGAAAGGGGTAGGCTGAACCTCGTAATTTGGAACAACAAAGTGTAAGCATAGGCAAAGTGGATTTTTATTTGTATTTTTTGGAATTTGGTTTTCCAGGATCCATGGTCATAACAATCTCTTGATCCTAGGTGTTAGATATGAGTTCTATGGTTCAAAACATCTCCACCATGACCTGGTAGATGGCAAGGGCCAGGTGTTGCCTGGTTAGATTGTAAATGTTAGGACCCTGGAGGGGTGGTGTGTAAGTATAAAGCAGGTGGGTATTGGTCAGTGAGTGGGGAACTTTTAGGGTTGAAATGCACAAGCTAGAATGCTGTGTGTGCCTTGATTGGCCCCCATCAAGGCTTGGTGGGAAAATTTGTTTGCCTTAACTGACCCCCATTGAGGCTTGAGTGGATTTGGGGGAATTTACAAGTTGTTCCTGTCCTGATTGACCTCATGGTGATGTAGGGAGACTCACCCCACCCTTCTTGCTAGGCCCTTTGAGAAGGGTGATTAGGGAATGCTGTAGGTGGTGGTGCTCAAAATCTTTGTGAGAAGGTTAGATAGAATAAAGTCTTCATTGTTTAATTAAAGTAGGATCATTAACCCCTTTGAAGCTGTCTTTCCTTCACAAAAGCAGATCAAAGAACCCGTGCTAGCAGGCCATCTGGGGGTGCTAAGATGTTTGCTAATACAAAAGGCTACCAAGAAATCTTGTATTTTTACTATATTTGCTTCCCTCATTAACTGATATTTCTAAGAATGAGGCAGAAGGGAAAACACAAGACAGAGGAAAACAAAATAGAAGGAATAGGGCAAAATCTGCAAATGAGTCTATATGACTCATTCATTTGTTCAATGACTCTTCAATAACATATTAATACTTGGGTTCATGTAGTTGTTGCCCATGGAGTGCCTTTTGATTCTACTCATCGATCTTAGATGCTCTATAAAGCTTTCCATTATATTAGGCCATCCATTGGTGTGTACCTGTAGTCAAATTTTACTATTGCTCTGATATCTGCTTCTTTCAAAAGTATTTCTGCAAATTTTTACCACTTTATCATATATGCTGAAAATGCTTATTAATTATTTTTCCATATTGATAAAAATATTAATCATCTTACAGCTTCTTTAGGGTGATGGACCTAGAGTTTGACATCTATATCTACATCTATCTCTATCACTTTGTCTCTGTGTGTCTTCTCTCTGTCTCCCTGTCTCTGTCTCTCTCTGTCTGTCTCTCTCCATTGCAAATCCGTTGTAAAATTCACAGTTCAAAAAGTGTACGTTTAAACCAGCATTGTATAAATATGAATTGCCTTAAATATTTGTATTCTTCCCATGCAATCAATCAACAAATATGTTTTAACTGCCTACTATATGTGAGACTATGTGTATTTCCAGATACCAGTAAATCTCTCGATATAGAACCAAGCCTTATGCTATGGAGACCGAAGTATTCATCAGTTCTGCTTTTATCTATTGGTCCAATGTGACCTGCAGATTCAATCTAAAAACCTTCAGTTTGTACTTTCTGGTGTATATTCGTATCTTTACTTTTTCTCCTCTTCTTTTCCCTGTTTCTTCCATCTCCTCCTCCTCTTTCTCCTCTTCTTCTTCTCGATTCAAAGACTTCTTCTGTGATCTTCATTCATATCTGATGTATTAAGGCTCTGCCTTCAACCCAAAGAAGAATGATGCTAGTTCTTCTAGAATTAAAATCAGTTGAAGTTTGAAGCTGCAGTCAGGGCAAACAGAGGCACTTCTCCCCCCTTCAGTGAGTTAGTGTCTCTCATTGCTTCCCTAAAATAGGAAGAGCACACATGTCATTGAAATATATGCTACTGGTGAGAGGAGAAAGAAATTTGTTTTTTGTGAAAATTTTTCTTTTCTTCCAGATGTTGCTTTGAGCAAGTAGAGCTGTCTCTCCTAAGATCCAGAAGGGGACTTCTCATTTCACCCACTGTATTAACTCCTGCCTAGGAAATGTCCAGGGAATGCACTTGGCAGAGGCCAGATTCTGGAGGCAGTCAGTGATATGGCAGGCTGCTTCTGCTCAGTGTCAGGACAGCAGCTCAGCACACTTTGCTTGGGAAGCTCTTTGCCCCCATTCTCTCCCTTCAGCTCATCAGTGCTCCTTTTTCAGCTCTGCTGAGATCAGCTGCCACCCTAAGTATGTAGGTCCTAACTCTAAGGTCCAGATCAGAATGTCTTGTTCCCTGATCATGTGGCTGGCTAAGATGCAACTGATTGACTTCACCTTGGCAACCAAGCTTGTCGAGTAAGAAGAAATATTGGCTAGTCCAACCTTCTCATTTTATAAGTGAGGAAACTGAGTTTCAGAGTGGTTAAAGTGACTTATCCAGGGTCACAGAGGTAGGATATGGAAGAGCCAGGATTTGAATACGGTTTCTCTGATTTCAGAGCCAGTGCTCAGCCTCCCATGCTACAATAACTGCCCTGAACTCTGTTATTTTTTTTCCTTTGGCAGTTTCATCTGTGACCATTCAATTCAGTAGTTGATGGCATAGGATTAATGGGGCCAAAGTTTTGGGTTCAGTCCTATACAGACCAGACCACTCTGTCTCATGACTACACCTAATGCTGTTCTTCTGTCTCAAAGCTCTAATGTTTTAGGTCATAATACTTAGGAAATATTGATGGACACTGGCTAGTCCTTCCCACCAGGGCTATAGATGTGTAGGGTTATCTTGGTCAGGTACAGGTTGGAAAAGATGAGCAGAGCCATAACTAAGTTTTGATGATGGGGACAGGATGCTTCAGGGCACTGAAACTTGGACATCCTTAACAGGACACTTCAGTAAATGGAAACAATTGAACTTAATAATAAACTAGTAAGAATTAGGGACTACTGCCTAGGACAGGAGATATTTAGTGACTTGATTAGGTTCATACAGACTGTTAAAAGAGAAACCCAAACCATTGCTTCTTGGTTTCAAGGCCAGCTTTCTATCCATTCTACCATGTTGTCATTGAAGTTAGCAAGAATAATTAAAATAGAAAATTGTCTGTTTCCTGCTCTCTCTCTCTCTCTCTGTATATGTGTGTCTTTCTCAATTTCTACCAGTCTCTCCCATCCCTATGGCTGCCTCTGTCACTGTTTCTCCCTTGCTCCATCCTCCTCTGTCAGATACCTTCTTGCTCTACCACCTACTCTTAATGTGTCCTCTCCTAGTGCTGTCCCTAGGTATATGCCATCACCAGAGCGGAGTAGGCTAGGTTGGAGTTTGAGGGGGAGGTCTCTCCATCCATAGGTCCTTGTTTTCTGAGGTTCAACCCATTTTCCAGAGATTCCATCCTCCCACTCCAGTTAACTGTGTGTAGTTGGTTTCCCCAGCTACCAACAGATTGCTCCTTAGGGCTCTGCCCTTGGAGTCCCTTCCATACCCAGGACCCCATGATTCTGTGATAAAATCAATAAGGAAACACATTCACATGCAATAATAACCTTTGTACATGCAGAATATTTCATACTTGTCCAAGTATATACACATATACAGGTATACAAACATGCATAATATATTCCTTTTAGAGGCAGCTAGGTAGGTAGGGAATGGAATGCTGAGTTTAGTTAGTCAGAAGGACCAGGTCCCTTCCCATCCCCTCAGGTAAAAATATTTGCATTTTAAATGATCATAAATGGTATGGCCCAACAGGCTGAGAATATAAGGGCATACATCTCACCTAGAGGCTGCCTAGCAACTCCATGGCCGACCTCTTCTCTAGATTTCACCAGAATATTGGCAGAAGCCAAGGCATTCTCTCCTAATTGGTTGCCAATAGTTTTTTCCTAGAAGTTTAATTGGTTGTGAAATTGAAGTTTTTTTTTTTCTTTTTGAAATACTCTTCATGGTTTGTGGGTAATAACATTCCCTGGGGATTCTTCTCTTCTCTTTGTGCTTTCAGTGTTGAAATGGTTTTCGCCCAGAATAAATAACAATCTCCCAACTCAGCCCAAATAGCCACCACGAAAGGTCTTTGATTGCCATCTGAGCCTTTGATAAATGTATAGCAAAGGATGTTCCTCCTAGGCAAAAATATAGTCTGAAAAATAATCGCTTATAATTGAGATCTCTTTAAAAAATCCAAACAAAGCTCAAAGCTTTTTTTTTTTTCAAACCAGCCTTCATGACCCTTTTTCTTTCAAATATGAAGGTCTTCCTTTTTTGTTTTCCCCTTCCTGTTCTAAAGTCTCAGTATTTTTTATTCCTGAAATACCTTCCTCTTTTCAGACATGCCCTTCCCAGTAAATAATTTCTCATGTTTCTCATCATTCTGGGGAAGCATGAAGAGAGTGGAGATGCCCCCCACCCCAGGAGTAAAGATGCTATTCACTATACTGACCAGGGTGTTGGCAGGGCTCTCTGTCACTATAGTAGAGGAGACCAACATGGCAGAGAAGTCGTCACCTCACCATTCCTCCATTTTGTCTAGTTCTTCCAAGTTCCCCCACTCTTCATTCCAGACCCTGTATGATTTATTTGCTCACATAATCATTGTCAATCTCATACATTAACAATTATCCATATATCCCCTTTTATATGTTTAATCCTTTGAAGTTGCATGTGTCTTTGTCTTGTCTCACCCAACTTAAACAAAAGCGATCACCAGCAAGGACTGCTAACTCAACTTGACTCAATATATGTAATATATTCAATATCTGTAATTATTATCTTTTCTGTTTCACTTTCCATTTGAGAATGCCTATCTATATTAAATGGTATTTTCCAGTGGAAGTAGTTAATTTGAAACAAGGGAAGCCCAATCCTGCCCTTTCTTCTGGCCATGACTCTTTGGAGACCACATTTCTGGACCAATAAAATCCTGCCCCATGTCTAAGTTAGAAAACTACCCCCTTAATCCTCTGACTCATTCGGGCATATTCTCATTGATGAGAGAGGGCAGGCTATTCTATATTCAAACAATAAGAAAATATCAGTTGTCAAAAACAGTGTTACCGAGGAAGACACAGCATGATTCATAGATACAAGGTATCTGTGAGAATACCAAAGAAAGTGGGAGGATCTGGGGGCAGTTTGAAAACCCGCACCTGGTACATCTCTGCAGAAAATCATTATGCCCACCTTATCCCCAAATACGAGAGGAGATGAGATCACCTTGTAAGATAGTGGAGGACAGACCCTTGGCATGCTCCCTTCTAGGGAGCGGGGCGGGGAGAGGGGAAGTTTGTTTCCAGGAAATAAAGGAGAAAAGATAGATTAGTTAGAGAAGAGGCAGAGCAGTGGCATTTCATGGAAGTCAACAGAGGAAAGAGTTTCCAGAAGGACAATTGTGGTCAGCTGGGCAGAATGCTATAGGGAAATCTTCAAGGATGATGACAGCTGTGAATGGGGCATTTAATGTAGCTATGGGAAAGTCACTTCAGTCACTGGAGAGAAAAAAAAATCAGTAGAGTGGGAGGGATAGAAGGTAAACAGGAAGTGGCAGGTCACAGTGTTGGACAACAAGAGGGATTACAATATTATTCTAGAGCCGTTTTTTTAAATTGTTTTAGTCAATTGATTAATCAAGAAGCATTTATTAAGTTCCTACTTTCTTCCCGAAGCTCTGCTGTGTGCTGGGGGTTCAATGACAAAGATCAAATAACCCCTGCCCTCGAGGAGCTTACATTCGACCAGGTCAGAGGGATGTCATCTCTAAGCGGTACGCATCCTGAGCTAGGATCCTCCAGTCTAAACTACTGTGCATTTCACTGTTTGGGTTTGTGTTTATTTTCTCTGCAGAAGCTGGCAGGGGAAGGTAGAGCGCTGAGCTTGGAGTAAGGAGGACCTGAGTTCAAATCTGGCCTCAGGCATTAAGTACATGACCCTGGGCAAGTCCCTTAACCTTTGTTTGCCTCAGTTTGCCTAATGTTCTTAAGTCACTTAGCCTCTTCCCCCCCCCAAACTCTAAAATGGGGGTAACAGCACCTACTTCATAGGGCTGTTGTGAGAATCAAATGATATAATGTTGGAAGAGCACTTAGCCCGGGGTCTGGCACGTAGAAGGGGCCTTATAAATGCATATTCTCTTCTCCCTTCCCTTCATATTAAATAAAGATAAGGCGATTTTGTGGGGTAGGCACTGACAGTATGGAAGTGGGAAGCAGCTTGAACATGGAGCCACAAGCTGCTTCCAGTTAGTTCCTCTGTTCACTGAATGGCTGAAGTTCAAGGGCTTGGATCAGGGGTAGGGAAGCTATGGCCTCGAGGCCACACATGATCCTCTAGGTCCTCGAGTGCAGCCTTTTGATTGAATCCCGAGAATCTGCTCTGTGAAGTTTGGATTCAGTCAAAGGGCCACACTCAAGGACCTAGAGGGCCACATGTGGCCTCGAGGATGCAGGTTCCCCACACCTGCCTTGGATCATTGCCGCACATCATCATTGTAGCACTACCATCTGTAAATGCCCCCAGATCATACCTTTCAGGAGATTATCGGCAGTTTTTTGTATATAGACTTAAGATCTGTCAGTATTGATTTTTCCCCTGACATGGACAGAGATAATAGCATCTCAATCCCCCTCCTCCTTCTCAGTGAAAATTCATTGTGTGGAGTATCTTAGTATATACACTGTGATATCCCTGAGACAGAAACTGAGGATCATAGAGATGTAATTTGAGCAGGACAAGTAGGGCTTGACCCCAGGGTGCCCAATTCAGGATCTGGATAGAACTTGCAGTCCTTCAGAAGCACAGAAAGTGCCAAGCCTATCACCTAGATGCTGGAATAATTGGTGAAAAGAAAACTGCAAGGTGGTAAGCCAGGCAAATTCCTTTCATAACCTACAGCTATGTCCTACCCTCAGTCTCCTGTCCCACCCCTCTCCTGCGGGCACAATCCATGCTATTGGTAACTATCCTGGTGTAGGACACCTTCTCTAGGAGGAAAACTCCTTAGCTGTAGCTCAGAAAAGTTGTTTGGCATTTAGTGAAGGGTAAACTAACTCCAGTCTCCAGAAAGCAGAGAATTACTTAGTAACCTTGGCAAGATCCCTTTTATCATTCAAGAAAAAAGAAACCCCTCCTTCCTTTGTGCCTTAGAGATGGAGCATGGCACCAAAGCTTTAGAGTGGAAGGGATTTCAGAGACCATGGAAACTAACCCACTCATTTTACAAATGAGGAAACTGAGGCCTACAGAAATGGTGTGCCTTGTCCAGGGCTATACAGAGCTTACCTGAATAGGTTTGGAAGCCAGCTCTGCCGGACTGGAGGACTGGTGCCCTTTTGCTTCATGATGCCTCTAAGTGCAATGGAACCTACAGCCTTTAGATCGGTAAAGTAGATGAGCAGTTTGTAGTGAGGAACCACACAGTTTTTGAAGGCTCAGCCAGTGGGCTACAATGCACAGCTGAAGTGAGTGGGGGAGTTAGGCTGAAAGCCACAGAGAGAAATGAGAAGCTGAATTCTAGCTGAAAACAATTTAGGAAATTTGAACATTTAGAAAAGAATATTGGGGTTTTTTTTCACCCAGAAAACTTTGTACTTACTCAAGTTATCGATGTATGGCTTACAAAATCATTGATTGAGAACTGGAAGGGATCTTAGTAGTCATTTAATCTAATCACTTTGATTTACAGGCTAGGAAACCGAGGCAGAGAGGAGGGAAATGACTTTCTCAAAGTAACACAGGTAATAAAATAGAAGAGGCACAATTGGAACTTCCATCCTCCAATTCCACCACAACGCCTCTATAAGGAATGCTGGCCATGGGTGGTCATGTGACCTGGGCACTGTCACCAGATGGATCTCTTTGACCTTGGGTAAAAAAAAAACAAAACCAAAAAACAAAAACCTAGGTTCTCTGGACTTGATTCTTCCTCTGTAGAATGGGCATAATAATGCCCATCTTACTTTTCCAGGGAGGTCATGATGTTTAAATGAAACAATGTTATACCAATGTACAGCCTCATTATTGCATTTTCCTTGAGAATTCAAAAGCAAGCCTTCTGCCTGGTGTGGGCCAAACTGGAGAGACAGACTCTAAGTGAGCTCAAAGCTCCAATTGATAGAATTTCCCACTTGGTCACATGTGAAATTAGGAAGGAAAAAAAAAACTCTAGAAAAATACTTTATTTTATTGGTTATTTCTCTGTTTATATTTCTATTTCCTTTTTCCTCCAAATAGAGCATATTCCCTGTAAACTCTTCTGTCATATCTTCCAATCTTCCAACCTGAAATTTCTGTCAGAAGTCATTATGCAAACTGGAGACACAGTGCCTGATATTTTGCATTTATATTGAGTCTTTCAATCAGAGAATATCAGAGAACTGTAAGGAATGCTCTGTTAGTGGAATGTAGGGAGAGCTTTGGAGAGGGAGGTAGCATGACCTTGGGGCAGGCAGTGGGCCAAGAGCACTGAACCAGGAGTCTGGAGACCCAAGAGCAAACCTGGCTTCTGTCTCTTTCTGCCTTTGCAATGCTGGGCTTCACTTTCTTGTTTCCTCTTTGTAGATGGAGAGGCTGAGCCCAAAATATCCCCCTTCTTCCCCTCTGCCTGGTAGAATTGCTAATCACTTGAAGAAGTCAAGTCAACATTAAGAACATTCAGTGTTTTAGGAATCATTCTAGGCACCAGGAAGACCAAATGCAAAGAGCAAAATAATGCCTATTCCCAAGGAGATTACATTATAATGGGGAGGCAGGAAGTACATACATATAGTATACATATCTGCATAATACATATTATACATGTATGTAACATATAATATTAATGTATATTATATTACTACATTATGTTATGACATCATATTATTATATATAATATACGTGCTACAATATAGGATAATATGTATAACTTACATAATAATATGCAATATAACATGTATTATATGTATATATATACACACAGAATAAATAGAAATTAATACATAATCAATGGGGAAAGAAAGTATTATAAAAGCTTGTTAAATTCAAATAACTAGGGAATGAAAAGGAAGGGAGTGAAGGGAATAAGCATTTATATAGCACCTACTAGGTGCCAGTGACTGGGCTAAGTGTTTACCAACGCTATTTAGCCAAAGCTATCAATCTTTTAAATGATTTTCTGTCAGCATCCAAGAACTGAAATGGAAAAGCCAGCAGGGTGATCATCTAAGTGACATCTAAATAATGATGATGGTGATGATGACAGTAATAATATTTTATCTGGTTTATTGAGGTACAAAGAAAATATGTTTTTAGGTCTAAATTGTTCATAACATTACCCCTCCTTTCCCCACTCCTCTCTCTGTCTCTGTCTCTGTCTCTGTCTCTGTCTCTGTCTCTCTGTCTCTCTCTCTCTCTCTCCCTCTCTCCCTTTCTCTGTCTCTTTTCTCTGTCTCTCTCTGTGTGTATATGTATGTGTACAGAGCTTTGCATCCCAAAGAATGTGTAGAAGGAAGATTAGGGGCCAGGCATCTCCTTCTCCCATCCCAATCCAGGGTACTTAAAGCATCTCATCCTGTGTTTAGAAAATTTTAGTTTTGTTCTACCCAGTAAGACGGATATTTCATTTTCCTACTTTGACTGAAGTTTGCAAATTACTGATTATCATAATCTATAGGTCCTGAGAAGGAAACCAGGACATAGAGAGGATTAGAGATGGTGACAGTTATAGGCTAGAGATAATGACTGCACGTGTGATTTCTTTAATATATAGGAAACTCCCAGGTAAGGAAATTCCCTCCACTAAAGCAGACTAGCATCTTCTCTGAAATTTATAATTTCAGAGTTGCCTATACCACTGAGAATTGAAGTGACTTGGTCAAGGTCATAGAGCCAACATGTGCAAGATATAAAACTTGAACACAGGTCCTCTCTGCTGGCCTTCTATCCATTAGAAACACCGCTTTTAATGATCATTGCAATAACAGTAATTACCATTCATAGCACGGTGCTGTAGCCCAGGGTCACAGAGTTAGTGATTGTTAACAGAGGCACGATCTGAACCCAGGTCTTCTTGATCCCAGGGCAGCCCTGTATGAGAAGCGGTTGAAGGAAAGGGGGGGGGGGGTTTAGTCCTTAGAAGAGAAGACTTCAGGGTCAGGCTGGCTGCATCAAGCAGCATTCTGCTTGGCCCAAAGATTAAGCCAGGTGGTAGCAATGATGTGAAAGTTGCCAAGAGGCAGGTTTGGACTTGATGTCAGGAAAGGCTTCCTGTTGCCCAGAGCCACCCAAAATACAATGGGCTGCATCCAGAGGCGGTGAGAGCCCCTCGTTGTTGGAAGTCTTCACAGTGGAGGCTTGCTCATTGTCAGAGAAGTTGGAGAAAGGATTCTTGATATGAAATGGGTGGAACCAGATGGTCTCTTCTAATTGTGAGCTTTATTCTCCTTCCTCTGGTACTCAATCATTTCCTACCCCACACTTAACTTTCTGTATCCCCTTCCCCATTTCTCAGTATCCTGGGTTAATGTCACATGATCCATCTCTGGCCTTGCATGTACCAAGCATATCTTCGGTTACTTTTCTTTCATTCATTAGACAAAATTAATGCACCCCCTGCTTGAAAATTTGAAAAGCAAGTGGCCTCAGAAGTCTCTTTGCACATTGTAATGCTGAGATCCAAGGCAACTTCTTCCTCAGATTTTCTGAACAGTTCCTCCAACGATGCTTTTCTTATGAATAGGCCAGGACCCTAGTTCGATTTCCAGGCTCTAGACTCCTCCTTACTCCTACTGAGTTTGTGTTCACTGTCTGAGCTTACATGTGTTGCTCTGAAAACTTAATGAGTGTTTTAGAATTCTGAGAGAGGGAATAAATAAGAATTAATACATATTGTATTTAATCAGGGAAAGGGGATTGCTGCTATCCAACTCTGTATAATATGTAAATGGGCCTTTTGATTGGATTAAATTGGTTTACTCAGATTCATTGTAATTCCCCCATAAAATAATGTTAATGGTCCTTCTGCAAACAGTGCAGGTACAGCGGCTTCATCAACTACTTAAGGCAACTCAATGAGCAACATGTTTAGAAACGAGGAGACCTTGGAGACAGTGGTTTGGAGCCTAATTATTCTGCATGTTAGAACAGGGAAAGTAAGCAGTGCTATTTGGTACGTGAACATCCAGCTGAAATGACTACCCATTTCAGGCTGAAAGCTGGCAGAACTTTTTTTTTCCTGTACAGCCCTTTGACAGGTGCCAAAGGCTGTGAATTAGAATCAAGCTGCCCTGCCAATCAAGTCTTTAGTATTTCAGATTTTCTTTCCCTTGAATGAGAATGAACAAGAAATTACTTAGTTTTTGCTGTGATATTTTACAAAGGTAATCAATCCATCAACAAGCATTTATTAAGTTCTTACTATGTACCTGGCACCGTGGTAAGCTATAGGGTTACAAAACAAAAGCAGAAACAGTCCCTGCCCTCATGGAGTTTACATTTGAATTTTGTTCTGCAGATTGAGTTCTGAAACACTGTCTTCTTATATACATAAATGCTTTTCTCTGCTCATCTATGAAAAAATTATACTGTCTCTTCATGTCATCTATGTGTCACAGAGGTGATTTCTTGAGATGCACATTTTGAAAAAAGAATTTAGAGAAGGTTGCAAGGGAGAGCTTGCTTTGAGTTTGCAATCAATGTTAAATGGTCAGTGAATCCATATTTCTTTGTGCCATGAGATTATAGGATTGCCTTGTCCAGATGGAGGACATTTTAGTTGCCCACCAGACTGAGAGGAAACGTAGCAGGTCAGTCCCTTGGAAAGGCTAGGACAAAAATGTCTAGCTTTAAATATCTTGCAGTGTATATAGATTTTGGGGGCAAAATGATTTCAGAACTTCTTAGGGTGTTCACTCCTGGGTAATTACAACAGCTCAGCTTGGTTCAATCTTTTTTTGAAAATTATAAGACTGACAAGATTTTTTTTAAAAAAAACTGGAAAAACAAATTAATCATTCAAAAATGCCACTTGTTCAGATATTTGGGGTCACAATAAGAAAAGTTGAAATCTATGAATTTATATTATTTGCATAAATGAAACTTAAAAGCTTTTACCAAAGAATCGAAGGATGGAAATTCCCAAATATAGGCTCTTTACCTAATGTACACTGAGGACAATTGCATACATGTCTCAAGATTCATTCATCTATTGTTGAGAATGTTGATATAGGTATACTTCACCTGCAATCTTGATTTGTTCCATTAAAATATGACTTTATTTGAGGCAGTGTTGAAAGGGCAGCTAGCTTTATGGTAGTGGTGGAAAAAATGGAGAGAGATTGTTGGGTAGCCAACATCTGGACTAGAAGAGTTTAAAATAGGTACAGAGAGTAGAAACTATACATTACCCTTGTTATCAAGGTGACCCCTACCATTTGCTTCCCCTAAGTTCCATTCTTATAACATTCTCCTTCCTTTGTTCCAAACAGTCCCAGCTGTCATCTATTAAGAAGCAGCATGGAATAGTGGCTAGAGTGTTAGACATGCAATCTCAAGCTATGGATTCAAATTCTACCTCAGACAACTTACTGGATAAGTAACCATGAGTAATCACTTAGCATCTCTTCCATTTAGTTTCTTTTTCTTTAAATGGGGGACAATATGTCTAGAGCAAATTACATAGCATTATTAGAAAGATAGGAAATGGTCTCTTTTGTTCTACGTGAAGTTGCCAAGTAACACAGTACCTAGAGCACAGGACAGGAAGTCAAGAAGACCTGAGTTCAAATTCCATCTGCTAAATTTGTGAACTAGGTGAAAGTGAATATCATCACAAATACTCCTGTAGCCTTGATTGCCTCATCTTCAAAATAAAGATAGTAACTGCACCTGCCTCACAGGGTTGCTCTGAGGATCATCGAATTAGTCAGTTAACTTTTGTTATTACTAGCATTAAAGTGCTATAGAAATGTAAACTATTCTTGTGGTCTTTAGAGATGGGTTATAGACAAAGGTCAGGCTAGATCCTGACTTCCTTCCACTATGCCTGTATTATCAGTTCCATCCCTTAGCTCCTCTAGGAAGTGGAGGGAAGGAGGATTTGGGCTGCTCAGTCATAAGAATCTGATTGGACAAACTTACCAGTCCCAACTAAACAGAGGATGCCCATTGGGTCATCTTTAATAGACAATTAAACATCTGTGATTGACTGTACTCTACCCTCCTCATCATGAAATGGGTTTACCACCATTCTGGTTGGAGATGAAGACAGAGTGTGTGAAGGAAAGAAGACTGGAGAGGACATTCTCTGTTCTAGGGTGGTAAAACCCTCTGGTCCTCTGCTATAGAAATGATGGTGGTGATGTTACAGTGACGTTCAACAACCCATTTGGCCTTGGAGCATCTTCTTTCTCTTCCCCACTCCAGCCATCCTCTTAATCCCTCACTACCCAGAGCCTGGTCCCTGCCCCTGGGTTCCTGGGTTCTCACTACCTTACCTTGCTCAGAACCAGGCCTCCATATCATTTCCCAAACATCCAACCCATGTGTTTTCACCTGATATAATCTCAAGTCCTTGAGGGAAATATTATGTCAAGTCTTCTCGCTCACTTATATTTGCATCCCTAGCACTTAGCACACTGCCTAGCACCGTGATTCTCTCAACATTATAGATTTAGAGCTGAAAAGGGTCATCTAATCTAACACTCTCATCTTATACCTCAGCAGGGACAGGCTTGCAGGGTGACAGATTGAGATGTTGAAAGGGCCTTGCAGGCCAACAAGTTAGACTCCCTCATTTTACAGATGAGGAAATTGAGGCCCAGTAGTGTTACATGACTTGCCCAAGCCATGCATCCAAAGCAGGGTTTATACCCAGATCCTCCAAGTCCAGAGCCAGTGCTCTTTGGTTTTCCTCTTCCTGTGGGACACGTGGTGACGTGTGATTTGGCTGAATTAAATTCTATTATCACTGCCTCCATACGTCCTTGGTAGTTACTTTTGTATTACTCATTTTAGCTCACTATAAATTGATAGTCATGTTGGAGTATGTAGATTCTCCTATTCTGGATTATTAATGTGAATGCTAAATCATCCCGAAATCATTATCTTGGGCTGTTAGGCACTGATGGATTCTGCAGATATGATGTTTTCGTGATAAATGCGTATTGGATTGAATTGATTCTAGTCTGCCTGCTGACCCCATCAGCTTTAAAGGTAGTGGGTAATACCTGGAGCTCAGGTGGATTCCACTCCATTAAACTCCTCTAAGAGTGAATTATGGAAGACAATGATACATGGTTCCTGGTTGTTATTCTCCACTCAGGATTATTCTAGCCTTTTTCATGACTATTGGCATTCACAAGTTAGAGGAAGTTTCCTAACAAGGTCAGAGGTGGTAGACAAAATATGAGGCTAATGTGAGCTGCACAAAGAAAGGCCTGGCTTCCAGGGGTAAGGAACTGATAATTCCACCAGATTCAGCCCTGGTTACCTTTTTTCCAGTGTATTCTATGTAGTCTGAGGTACCCCATCTGGAGAAGAATGCTGCTGACTTGGAGAGCATCCCAAGGAGGGTGTATAGGAAGGGGAAGAGCCTTGAGTCTATGCCATAGGAGGATCCATTGAAAGAAGTGGGGATGGTTAACTTGCAGAAGAGAAGCCTTAAGGTGGTAGTGGTGGTGTGATGATTGAAATACAATCATGTGGAAAAAGGAGTAGAATTATTAAGTTTGACCTCAGGCAACAGGGGTTCAAGTGGAGAACTAAGGGGTTTGCCCAAGGTCATACAGATAGTGAGCAGTGGAGTCATGATCTGAACTCAAATTTAGCATGCTTCCCACAGCCACATGCCCAAATGAGATATGTTTAAAGTATGTTGCAAACTTTGGGGTGTTATAAAACGTTAGCTTTGAATTTTTAAAATAGTAATCCATCCGTCCAGAACGCTTCCTCATTGCCATCGATGATACCCTCTCCATTCCTTACCTTCACCCCTCCGCCCCTCATCATGTCTACTGTAAGCTGAGAAAGGTACCGGAGTATCCGGAGAATCTGCCTTCAGGCTAGATGGGCAGCCCCAAGTTCAGCTGAAGGTTCTCCAGCTCAAAGGGCATGCCTTTCTCCTCCTCTTCCAAGGCATGCAGAACTGACAGGTTGATCTGTAGTTTAGCCGCTCACAGAGCCAGAAAGCTTTGGGCTGGGGAAGCTTGGACATCATCCTCTCCTCACAACCGCATTGGCACTTTGAGGAGATCACGCCCTCTGCTAGAAACTCTCCCTTTTTCCACAGGGCACCTGTAATGCTTGATTTGAGATCAGTAGTCAATGAAGAACCTGTGACATATTCAGCTGAAGTGCCTTCCATATCCTCTGGATTTGACTAGAGCGTCATCGTCGTGGTCCCTGATTGCCTTAGTCTTCTTCTGTATCGATGAACTCCTGAAGAACAGCAGGGGGGTTGCCATAGTTCCTGTATATAAAAGGAGTTTGGACATAAAAACTGTCCATTCTCTCACAATGTACTTACGCAGGGTACGTCATATTTTCTGTTCTCCAGAGGAACGTTTTCTCAAGTTACCATGTCAGTAAACATTTACTGAGCACCCACTGTGTGCCAGGCATTCTGCTAAACACTGAGGATACAAAGAGAGGTAAAAACCACTCCCTATTCTAATGGAGCTTAGCGTTTAAGGATACAGACTAAATAGGGTATATAGGAAATACATATGAATGATAGGGACTAAATAAATTTGGATAACCCAGAGAGGGGATGGACTGGTATTAAGGTCGATAGGGAAAGACTTTTTGTAGAAGCTGAGATTTTAACTGGGAATTGAGAGAAGCCAGGTAAGTCAGGAGATCAACAGGAGGAAGGGGATAGCTTTGGTCATGGAACTGTTCCAAGTGCATTTGCCACTTAGATTTAAAAAAAAAATGCTGCCAATAGGGCTTGTATGGTTGTGCTCTGGAGACTTTCAGTAATTCAGTTTAGTTCATGCAATAAAAGCATTCTCTTCTTTCCCAACATTTTTCTTCATGATAGTTAAAAGCCCTCATATCTACGCATAACCCCCACAGAATCTCGTAGCTGCCTTGGAGGTCCTCACTTCTCAGGCTAGTATCCACATAAAGAGAGGACACTACCTCACTTCTCCATAACTTTGGGGAAAATCCTGCCTTCACTTTCCCAACTAGTGGTTAAGAATTCCTCTTATAACACTCCCAACAAAGAATTCAGGGAAAATCCAGTAAAAATGCCCTGAGTTGGGACATGGAATGTAAGAATGAGGATGATGATGATGGTGATGGTTGTGGTGATAATGGTTAGAGTTGGGATTAGGTTCCCATTATCTCCCAATTAGATCCAGAAAAGCAATATGGGAAGGTAGTTGGTTTTGGAGCCATAATGTAAACTATAGCTCTATTGTGGTCTACTTATGTGGCCTTGGACAACCTCCCCATGCCTCAGTATCCTTATTTGTAAGTTGAAAAAGTTATACCAAATGATCTCCAATGTCCCTTCAACCTCTGATTCTATGATCCTATGAAACTACAGTCATTAAGTGCCATGAAAGATGTTCTAAACATAGGCCTAGTCAGGTTAATTTGACTTTGCTGTGGATCCAGAGGGGTTTTGTTGGTGGGTGTGAGCACCTGACCTCCATGGACTGGGCGTCATTTCTGCAGGAAATTGTGTTCTACAGTTTGTGGTAAGAAATGAATCTGGGACCACAAAGTATATTCTTGGTCTTTGGGGCTCTGAGCAGAGCCCCTCTCTCTGCCTTCCCCATAGTTTGGGCCAGGCAACTCTATATAATGTAAATATATTTGAAATTCACAAGGGAATGGAGCATTTTGTTAGGTAATAAATTTAATCCCAATCTAGGTTCTGGTTTTTATATATTAAGATTGTTTAAAGTGGGGCAGAACTACAAGTTATTGGGCCATTCAACCTGGTCTTCAGAGCTTAAAATGGCACAAGCAAAAGTCAAGTCAATTTCAAAATGATTCCAGATAAGCAAGGCAAAAAATGGATTTAATAAGAATAAGTTGACTTTTCCTCCTGGGCCCTGAAGATTTGTAAGAATCTCATAATGGAAAGGAGACAAGCTCTATTTTTACAGAAAAAAAAAATCTTCCGTGTTCTATAACGTTGATTTACTCTATTTAAAATTGAGGTATATATTGGGGGCATTGATAAACGTTTGCATGTTTATTCTACTTCCTGAAATATGATTTCTTATGCTTCAGGAGGGGCTATAGAGAGCTATTCTTAGGAGAGAGTATCCAGTTAAAGTCAGGGAGGGAGATCCAAGTTTCAGGGTTGAACCTTTTCTGACACTTTCAGTTAAATTCCTTCTCTCCTTTGAATACAAAGTGGATCAGAAGGTTGATATGTTATCAGAGCAGGTCCTTGGAGCATTGGGATAATGAAAATTTGTGGATGAAGGCTTCTTCAGGTCTGATATCATTAAGACAATCTATGTCCAAAATGTCCTGGGAGTCCTGTTTCATCTTACCCATAGTGTACATTTAGCATCCCTCCTGGGGAGTGGGAGTGAAATCCACCCCTCCCTCCTGAGGTAGGTTCTTGGGAAAGTGGTGGAATGTATTGTGGGGTGCCATTTGTCATCCAATTACTAGACATTTTTTGACTTCTTATTTCATGTCAGGCATCGTGCTAGGTTCTGAGATTACAAAGAAAGACAAAAATACAACCTCTATCTTTGAAGAGTTCTCTTTCTAACGGAGAAGACAATGCTCAGACAACCATGTCCACAGAAGATATATGCAGTATAAATGATAATGGTGGAATATTTGATCTTTATTTAGCTAAATCCATCTAGGACAATATGGGATCTGGCATGCATTAGTGTGGTTGCTTAAAGTTGTGGCCATTGCTATGTTGTGTTGTAGGGAAGTGGTACATATATTATGTATGATCTTTGAATACTATCATAGGAGCATAGATTTTAGAACCAGGGCAGCTAGGTGGCACAGTTCATAGAGTGCCAGGTCTGGAGTCAGGAAGACTCATCTCTATGGGTTCAAATCTGGCCTCAGACGTTTACTCTCTATGTGACACTGAGCAAAAAAATCCCAAAAAACCCTGTTTGCCTCAGCTACCTCATCTGCAAAATGAGCTGGAAAGGGTGAACTATTCTAGTATCTTTGCCAAGAAAACACCAAATGTAGTCATAAACAATTGGACATGGCCAAAATGACTAAACAGCAACAGGATTTAGAACTACAAGGGAGAGAGGTCATCTTAAGTAACACCTTCAACAGAAAAAGAAACTGAGGCCCAGAGAGGAAAAATGCCCTGATAAATTGATAAAAGGATCAGCAAGAAGAGCTGGAGTTTAAATATAGCTTCTCCCACTTCTGGTCAGTGCTCATTCATTGACTATGTGAACTTGGGCACATTACTTAAACCCTCATTGCTCAGGTAGCTCTCTAAGAAGCTATGTTACCAAGAAGGTGCCAACCTGCATTCATAGAGGGTATTTCCTCATCCTGGATTTCTGTATATTTATAAAAGCACAAGTTCAGTTTCTATCCTTGTGTCCACTCGCGTCTGTTCTCTCCATTTCCCCTTCCACCTAGAACCTATGGAAAATAGGACCAAATGAGGTTACACATACACACACACACACACACACACACACACACACACACGCATGCACGTGTGCACGCTACCCATTATCTTTAACCAGGGCAGGAAGAAGGAAATAAAGCAAGACAATACTTCTTATATTTGCATAACTTAGAAAAGAATGAAATTTGGAGCTTGCATTAGTCATACAAATCTCTCTGCTGATGTTTAATATTCTCTGAGTACAGTCTGTTTCCCATATAGTTATAATCTGGAGAATCCCCAAATGTACTTCTCATTGAGTCCTGGGGAGGGTAGATTTGGAAAAGGCTGCCAATATGACTTGTGTGGTTGTACTTTTGAGACTTTCAGCAATTCAGTCTAGTCCAGACAGTAAAAGAATTCTCTTTCTTCACAATAGATTTTATTCATAATATTCAAAAGTCAGCATATCTACACAGAATCCTCACAGAATCGTGTAACTAAAATGGAGGTCCTTGGTATTCAAGGTTGGCTTTCCCTCGAAGAGAGGACCTTCCCTCATTCCCCACAACTTTCCAACTAGTGAATTCCTCTTCCAGTGTTCCCAACAAGCAGAAGATCAGAAGATCATAGATTCAGGATTGGAAGTAACTTGAAAGCTTGAATCCAAATTCTACATTGACAAATGAGGAAACCAGTTAAATGACTTGCCCTTCATGGTCACATAGCTGACGAGTGTCTGAGGTGACATAGGTGCTCCTGGCTCCAAGTCCAGTACTCTATACTACATTGCCTCTAATGGCAAGTCTCGTCTATGTGGGGTGGATATTTCTTTGTTCGAAAAGGGCTGGGTTAGATACCTCTGAGGTCTCTTCTAACTCCCAGATTCTGCCAGTCAGGCACATTGTCAACTAGCATTTATTAAATGCTTACTATATGCCAGGCAAGGGCAGCTAGGGGTTGCAGTGGGCCTAGAGTCAGGAAGACCTGAGTTCAAACCTGACCTCAGACACTTACTAGCTGTATGATCCCAAGCGAGTCACTTACCCCTGTTTGCCTCAGTTTCCTCATCTATCAAATGACTTGGAGAAGAAGATGGAAAACCACTCCAGTATCTTTGCCAAGAAAACCCCAAATGAGATGATGAAGAATTGGACACAATGGAAAAAGGACTGAACCACAGTGGATGTGCCAGAACCTGTGCTCCTATGTGTCCCTTTGTGAGGTAGTTGATATGCACATTTTCCTTTTAAAAACCAAAATGCTGGTGGAGGGGGAATAAAAGCTCTCCGTGCCATTTTAAAGATCCCATAAATACATCAAACATGCGAAAGATCAAGCCTACAGATCTTTGGCTCTTGTCATTACATGGTTTTCTGCAGTCATTAAAGTGCCAGATGGAAATAGTTTTCCACTTATGAATGAAATCAACTAATCTGAGGCAAATACATTAACTTGATGTTGGACCAGAGTGAGCTTGAGCTGCGGCAGTCCATCTGTCAATAATGTCGTGAGACAGCCTTCAAAGAACTTTCCTTTTTGCACACTCGTTAATGAGTAAGCTTTACAAAACATAATGCCTTTTACGTGTAAGTCAAAGTAAATTTCGCTTTTAAGTCCAAGACTTGGATAAATTATCTTACAGAGAAGAATCTGCTTTAAACGGTTGGCCAAGAAAAGGACAGGGTAACGAAGTGTCTTGAGGTCATGTTATGGGAAGACCAATTTAGAGCAGAGATGTCAGATATGTGGCATTGCTAAACCAGATTGAAATGTACTTGAGAGATATTTAACAACAAGGCATAAAAATGCAGTACAACATAGGTATTGTTAATATGTGGTTTTCTAAGTCAATATGTGCCAGTGAGGATCCTTACGTATGTTTTAATGTCACCCCAGTGGGAGGGGGCAGTCTAGGGAGGGAGACATGTTTTTAATGAAAGCTGCCTATGCAGCTTTTGCAAAACACATACTTTACAATCTAGCTGGGGCTCAGGGTTCAGAAACAGGGGTAACTTATACCAATAGAGATGTAAAAAATAGAAACAAGGCAATATTGAAAGAAAGGCCCACTGATACCCACTAAAGTCTGTGTTATTTTTAAAAAAATATCATCACTAGACCTGTTGAAAGATAGAAATAGACAAAGGGTGAAGCTTAGGGGTAAGAGTGTGACTTCCCAAGATCTTATTAAGCTGTGTCTATGACATTTTTTCCCTAAAAATGGATCATATAAATGTTACATGAAAGTCTAGAGGAGCGAGCCAAACACATTAGCCTTAATTCAGGGAGACTGGAGTTTAAATCCATTTCTTTGACTTTGTGATCCTGGCCAAGTTCCTTAACCCCTCTGTTCCTAGATTATCTGCTAAGACATAAAGGAGTTTCAATCTTTATTGGTAGAGTGAGTTCCCATATGCTGGGAGTTCTTCTAAATTGCCCAAGTATGTCCTTTATGTATTTACATGCGGTTTATCAGAGGTTTGCACCATTAATAGTCTAGTGCAGTCTAAAAAGCAGATCAGAGTCTTTTAAGAACAGAAAGATTAAACTAAGATTCTCTTTTACCATAGGACTTTAGGCTGAAAGAATACTCATAAGTTACTTAAGCCAGCCCCCTCAGCTTATAGATTCAGTCAGTCAGTAAGCATTATTTAAGCCTCTGCTCTGTACCCAGTGCTGAGTACTG
Organism: Phalanger gymnotis; assembly: GCA_028646595.1. Lineage (NCBI taxonomy): Eukaryota > Metazoa > Chordata > Mammalia > Diprotodontia > Phalangeridae > Phalanger > Phalanger gymnotis. The sequence continues at coordinate 10,726,117 of CM053624.1, forward strand.
AAGATACAAAGAAAGGCAACAATAGTTCATAGTCTAATGGGGGAGAGAGTATGCCAGCAACTAGCCACCCACCCACACACACATACACACACCTAATGTCTCATATACATATATCACACATAGACATATGCATATGATGAATTGGAGAAAATAAACAGAGAGAAGGCGTCGATATTAATGGAAATTGGGAAAGGCTTCTTGTAGAAGGTAATTTTAGCTGAGACTTGAAGAAAGGCAGGAGACTCATAGGGGAGTCTCAAATAGGATAGACCAGAAACTCCATTCCCCTGGCTCTTTCCACCAGAATCAGCATCACCTGGGCTACGTAAAGGGATCTAACTCTTTCTTTGCCCTTCTCATTTGAATATATTCTCCAAACATTTAAATGGCTGAAAGAATATTTTATTCTAGTGAGGAAAATTGTTCTGTCACCAAGGAAAGAGGTGCCTCCCCCAAGACAAAGATGTCCTTGCCAAAAACCTAATTTCTTCACATAAAAATGCTGTCCTGGTTCTGTGAATTAGTGAAAATCAATTCTGCTCCCTGGAATATGGCTCAGCCCGTGTAGCTGTCGGCACTTCTGGTGCAAAGCTCAGATGGCTCTTCCATGAGACTCTTCAACTCTAGGTATTAATTTCAAGGCCCCTGATTATCTCATCTGTACATCTTGCCCTCTCCCTGAACACTTTTTGATTATTTAGAGGGTTGTAAAGTGCCCAGACGGAGAGAAGAAGTAAAAATGAAACTTTGTTATGGCCTAGAAGCACCAAGGGAACAAAAAGGCTTAGGACAGGAGAAAAGTTCCATTTTCAAGTAAGGTTTGTAGAGTACTTCTGGCTTTTTATTTAGCGGGTTCCACATGATACCAGGTCATTGCAAGTGGGCTTCAGAATACTTCCTCATATGTTGCCTTATTCCATTGCATTGCGTATTTATTTTTGTCCAAGACACTGTGCTGAGTTCTGAAGATATAAAGACAAAAATGACACCTTGCGTGGGGTCAAGTATTTATTAGATACTTAATCAATTCTCCTTGACTAGCTGATTGGAAATAATCCTTGCCCTAGAGAATTATTGGGAGTGGGGGACAGGTGCTCCATATTTCCAGATAAACCTAGGTCGAGGAAAGTCGAGGAGAGTGAGAATACAGATATCTGGGAGGGTCGGGTTCGAGAGGAGCAGGAGGTGCATGAATGGAACCTTGAAGGAAATCAAGGCTTCTCACAGACAGAGATGAAGAGGTAATGCATTCCAGGCAACAGAGAATGGTTTCTGCTGGAAAGCAGCGGATGCAACATAAAGTGTTGACTACAAATGAATCAGCCAATTTGGTTTGAACATGAAGGAGTTTCATAAGCAGGAAGTCTGGAAAAGTAAGCGGAGCCACGGTGGGCATAAAGTCTTATCTCCAGGCTAAGGAATGTAGACTTCCTCTTGGAAGCAGCAGGGGTTTATTGGAGTACCCTGAGCAGGGGAGTGATGTGGTCAGATCTCTGCTTCTTTCAAAATGTTAGGGAGATGGATGTGTGCTGAGAGAGATAAGAGAGAGGTGGGTGACAAGAGCCCAGATGGGGATGGTCATGGGGTAAAGACCATGTGGAATAGATAAGATTTGGTAATTAATTTCATTTGGTAGATGAGGAAAGGGAAAGGCAGATGTAAAGCCTCCCCATGCAGCTTGAAATCACCTGATCCTAGGATCCCTGGGTAGCTTTCTTAGCCTCACTTAACCCATTTTCCTCATTCCCCTAGTGGGATAATCATTTTACCTACATTGCAGGATTATGGGAGGGTCAATGAGATAATATGTTTAAAGCACTCAGCCAACAAACCCCACCCTGCTTGATAAGTGATTGCTATCATTAGGTATTTTCATTTTCTGTGGGAAGTTTATCTGCGTGTATGGTAATCCCATAAGCTCCCTGAGGGCAGGGTCTCTATTTTATTTAATCCTTCCCTACCTGCCTCCCTCACAACACCCAGCGGAGTGCTCTACCCTACTTAATCTAAATTTGCTTAATTGATATGAGATTTTGAGAATATGTGTCTTCTTTGAACTTAATAGAAATAATTTTAAAGACTAAATCATTTAAAAGCAAAATATTAGGGATAATCTTCTCTAAGATTGCTGCAGTGGAACTCATCAAGAGAGTCAAGGGTATTTGCCTTGTTACTTATTAATATACTTAACGCAATAGGATGTGGAACGGAAGACAAAGTTCCCTGCTTGGAGGAGTTTACCATAGGAGGAGGGGAGAAAATAAAACTTGTGACAATTAGAAAACTGGAGTGTTAAAGCTTGTGACCTAGATCGTAAATTCTGTGGTTCAAGGGGCGAGCATCTCAGTACCGACTGAAGCTTTGAGGAAGGTCTCACGGAGATAATGGAGTCTTATTATGAGCCTTAAAGAATGGGGGGGCTTTTGATTAGTGTAGGAGAAGGGGAAAAGAAGCATCGGGCTAAATTAAACGAGTCAGGTCCTTCTCAGAGCTACCTAAATAATGCAATGGATAGAGTGCTAGACTTTTTGGAGCAGAAAGATCCAAGTTTGAATCCTATCTCAGCTCCGTATGTGAGCTGCTGCTCCGTATGTGCTCCTGGGCACATCACAACCTCTCTGTGCTTCCTAACGGGGGCCGAGGAGGACTCAAAAGCTGCCGATATTCTTTCAGCTCCCGAACTATGATCCTATGATTTCTTATGAGGACCAAGGGGAATGTTTGTGGATGTTAAAACTCATCATTAAATTATTAAAACATATCACCCTCCAAGAGAATGTAACCTCCTTGAAGGCAAAGGCTCAACCTCTTCAAGTCCTCATTGCTTGGCATATAGCAGGTGCTATTAAATGCTTGCCAAAGTGTTGACGAATTGAATCCTTATTTAAAACTCAACTTCAGTTTAATCCTCCTGAATTCGGGAGCTTTCCTTCCAGCTACACGGAAGGGAGAGAACATAGTGATCATCTACGGAAACCAATGCTTGTGTAATTTGGAGGGAGCAGGCTGGTTGACTGGGGCTGTAGAGCCTCTCTCAGTAAAAATCCCCCTCCCCCATCATGTTCTCCCATCCCCCCATACTCTTGCCTATGCGACTGTTTGTTGATTTAGACACACAGCTGCATCGGCAAATAATCTTGTACTCAATTAGGAGAGGAACCAGGAATTTTCTGCTATGAAAATATTTCCCCTTCTGTAATTAGAAAGCCCCATGATTAAGCATGCCCAGCAAACTGCATTGAGATTGCATGACTCTGGGTAAGGTACGGCTTTCGGCTCCCACGGGGCAGCACATTTGAAGATGTTCGGTCAGGTAAAAAACACACACGTAAACCAACCCACCTCCATTCTCTCCATTAGGGAAAAAAATCCGATAAGTAGAGCCCAGTCTGGCTTGCTAATTCCAATTAGGGGAGCTTTAGGCACTGGAGGTCAGCTTGTACAAGGCATCAAGGAAGAATCTCAGACCAAGTTGGCAGGCCTTCTGCCTCCCCCTCCCTTCTTGCCTCTGAGAAAGCTCACATGCTTCCTAAGAGATTTGGCTGGAGAAAATTTTCTCGTTTGATTGAAGGTTAGAGTTGAAATACAATTGAACTGGGAGCAACTCTGAGCTGGCTGCCCTTTCTCTATTAAAGGGTGTTGCTGGGGTGGAACAATCAAATGAATCTGAAGGAAGGTCTTAAGGGTTGTGCTCTGGAAGAGCAGTCACTGATGGGCAGGCACTGGCTTGGGAACACGGTATGTTAGGCACCCTCATACAAATAGGAAGCTTGAAAGGGACTCCACTGTTGGGATTCTCAGTATTGCTTCACTGGCTGGACTGGCAGATACTGGAAGGCAGGTTCCACGTCTTAGGGGCCCTAGAGAGCCTAGGCCCATTCTGCACTTGGGGAAGTGTGGGAGTGAGCAGGGTCTTTAAAAACAAAACATGAAATTGATGGTGGCCACAGATACTTGCCCTCATCTGAGAATCCTCCTTTTGGGAATCAGATCAGGGTTCTGCTCCCAGATGTGCCGCTCTCTAGACCCTATGAACTCATTCCCCCTCTCTGGGCATTAGTTTTCTCATCTGGAGAACGGAATGTTTCCAAAACCCTCTCCTTAAAGCAGCTGCATTAGTAGGAAAGACTCTGGATTTGGAGTCAGAAGACTTGGATTTCCTTCCACCTTTGGCACTTATGAGCTATGTAACTTTTATCAAATTAACCCATTTCCTCATGTGCACAATGAGAACACTGATACTTAGACTGTTTTCTCACATAGAAACTTTGCATTAACAATAATTGAAAAATAGCTAGTCTGCATATAATGCTCTAAAGTTGGCAGAAAACTTCACAAATACCATCTTATTTTGTCCTCACAACACGTCTGAGGGTATGTTACTATTCTTATTTTACAGACAAGGAAGGTGAATCACAGAGTTAAGTGACTTGCCTAGGGTCACACAGCTAGTTAAGTGGCTGAGGTCAAATTTTAACTCAGGTCTTCCCAACTCCAAGTCCATTGTATCACCTCAATGGACTTGGCCATTCCATGCTATTAGATCTGCCCATATCACAAAGTCAAAGGAACACTTTATATGTGACTTATACTCTTTGTATCTTCAGTTGTTGTTCAGTTGTTTCAGTCATGTCTCACTCTTTGTAACTTCTTTTGGGGTTTTCTTGGCAAAAACACCAGAGTGATTTGCCATTTCCTTCTCAAGTGGGTTAAGACAAATAGAGGTTAAGTGACTTGCCCAAGGTCACACAGCCACTAAGTGTCTGAGACCATATCAAAATTCCTAACTCCAGGCCTGGAACTCGATCCATTGAACCCCCTAGATGCCCTGTATCTTCAATGCCTAGAACATATTAGTGCTCAAAAATATATGGAAGCAGTATAGCCTGGTGTCATGAACATCTGACTAAGTGTCCCGAGAAAAGGTTCTGATGCTTCTTAGCTGTGTGATCTCAGATAAATGAATGGAATTCTCTGAGCTTCAGTTGCCTCCCGTGAATAAATGGGGAAATTAATACTTGGACTACTTCACTTGTATGACCAGGATTCACTGCAACTGGCTTCAGTTTGCCTGTCTCTAAAAGGAAAGTGCTCGATCATGTCTAAGCTTTCAGTATTGGCAGTCCTTAAATCTGCTGGTGACAGTGTGGGGTAACATGCGCCAAAGGCATTTAATTTTTCCTCAAGAATAAATAATAGCTGCCATCGATATAGTGCCTTAAGGTTTATAAAGCCCTTTGCATTTATTATCATGGGTCACTGACTGTCCCAACAGCCCTGGGAGACGGGCATTACCAGTATTATTATCCTCATTTTGTAGAGGGGAAGGGTGAGGCTCAGAGAGTTTTCAGTGACTTTCTAGGGTCGGTATCAGAAGGGAGAAGTGAACCTAAATCTTGTGGCCTTCAAAGTCAACATCCCATCCTCAAATCCATGCTGCCTCTCCAGCTTCCAGCATGCAGTGGATCTAGTTGATTGGAAAATTTGAGAAACAATCAAATAGTAAACATCCCTAAGCAATTAGGATAGAATTACTCTCCATTCCCCTATCCAAAGGCTGGAAAGAATGAATAACAATGGTCTGTCTGTCTGGTTAATGCACCAGGACTCTGTCCAGCCAGACCCAGGTTCAGGGCTAGGCTATAATATCTGTTTGATGTGAATGACTTATAGGGGGTGGTGGGAATCCATCCTTCTATAGGCTGGCTGATTGCTTTCTTACTTGGTGGGTGGACAGGTGGTGCACGGATCTCTTGGTGAATCAACTTTCTTTAGTGGACTTATCTTGGCTGAGTGAAAGTATACCTTTGCAATTTCCTTTCAAATCACCTTTATCCTACTACCTGTTATATATTTTCTCATAGGTGAGTAGGATAAGCACACCTTCTGGAGTTTACTGAATCTATAACTTAGTTCATAAAGACAAAGAATAAAGAAAACATCATTTACTACACAATTGTCTCTTTATAAAAAAAAATAGCTTACGTTTTAGAGAGCTTTAAGTCTTAGCAAACACTTTGCATAGGTTATGTCATTTGATCCTCAAAACAATGCTGCAAGAAAGGCACATTCATCATTCCCAGTTTTCCAGATAAGGAAACCAAGAATCAGAGAGTCCAAGTGTCTTATCTGCAGTTACACAACTAATAAATGCTCTTGCAGACTCCCAGTCTCCTACACCATACTATCTTTTTATTGGCACCCTGACCATCCTGAAAGACTGTTCTCTGGGAAAGCAGGACAATGTTTACACAATGAATCTTTTTAATCAAGGATATTGACCCATCACCCAATGTTCTACCATCACTCTTAACAACTTTATGAGGCTATTACAGTTCTCAAGTTTCCACTTAGCTACCTGCTGCTGAGCCAAAGTGTGTACAAGATGGAGAAACTGTCTTTTGGATAAAAAAATGAAGTCTTCTAATGCTGTGAATCCGATCAGTTTTTGGTGTGCTTTATATTTCTTCATAGATTTGGTTTCTGAGCATTGTTGGAGAAAGCAGATACTTAGGCTGACATATGAAAGTCTCTTTTGTGGCGGCTAGGAAGAGAGGATGAAGAAATAAACTGACTTTTAGTCATTGGGGTCATTCAATAAAGGCTGTGGCCAACACTCTTGGTGGAATTTTGGCAAGGAAATTAGTGAGGTACAGGAGAAGGGACAAAGGTCTCTCACTATACATTGTGATGTTCTAGAAAGTCATGATTAAGTGAAGGGGGCAAAAAGAGAGAGAGAGAGAGAGAGAGAGCGCTTCAGAAATGCATAGTTGTAGTTTTTCAGAAAGCATCACTTTGCATTCTATGAAATGGTCGTTCTATTTGCATTCTATGAAATAAGTCAGTTTGAAATATCCCAGGGAAAAGAATTGTGAAAAATACATTCCCTGAAATGCCTTTGCAAAACTGTTAAGACATATAGAGAAGAAGACAAAGCAAGAAGTAATGGATAAAAATTGGAGAGGTAAATGTCAGGTTGATGTAAAGAAGGACTTCCCACCAAATTAAAGATGTTGAAAAATAAAACACTTGGAAGGTTATGGCCTCCCCAAAGCTGAAGGTCTTCTAAAAAAGACCAGATGATCCCTTGTCAGGGATGTTATTAATAAATAAGGTTCTTAGCGAGGGATGGTTAGAGAGCTGTATGAATGAAGGAAGTATTTAAGCCCTAAAATGAGATAATGATTGCCTTTGAGGATCTTATATTCTAATATGGGGGACAACACATTTATGGAAGGGTTGGGTTGGACTATGTGGCTTCCATGGTACTTTCCAATGGCGAAATACTCTGAAAAACAAAACAATGAGCTCAAACTATTGGTATAACAGAGGTATCAAGCAGGCAATCTTACCAAGAAGAAGCTAATTCAATTTAATTGGACAAATTTAATTCACGGAACATTTAAAAAGTGCCAACCACACATCAGATGCACAATATTAATTAGAATAATGGAATTTCTTACTTTCTCGACTTCCATAACTTTAGCGTCAATACAATCCTTGGCCGTCATCCAGCCTAACCCCCTCGTTTTACATAAGAGGGAACTGTGTAAAGTGACTTGCCCAAGATCACAAAGGTAGTGAGTGCAAGAACCTAGATTTTCCCCAATATCCTTGACCTTGGAGTCCAGCACTCTTTTCACTGTCCCATGCCTCGAGCCCAATCAATTCAGTGTGGATTGTGTAATGATTATGTGCAAGGAAATAGACTTGGAAGACCTGGATTGGGATCCAGGCTCTACCATTGATTACCTGCTCATCCTTAAGTGAGTCCCTTCACCTCAGTCTTCTCATCTGTAAAATGGGCTTAATGATGTTCATACTGTTTACCTCACAAGCATTTTTTTTTAACAGAAGTGTTTTTCAAGCTTTAAAATACTTGAAAAGTTGGAGCTGCAACTACTTTTACTTTACCTCTGTGAACCTCATTTGACCTCTCTATGGAATGAGGACAATAATATTTTTACTACTTATATCATGGGACTGTAGTGGGGATGCAATGAAGTAATATGTTAAAATGCTTTTTGATCCTAAAAGTGGTGAATAACACCAACAGCAATAATAATAATAATAATAAACTTTACAGATATCTCTTATTATCTTTGCAACAGCCCTGGGAGACAGGTACAATTATTGTGATCTCCATTTTACAGATAAGGAAACTGAGGTTGAGAGGCTAAATGACTTGCCCAGGGTCACACAGCTAGTTAGTAATAGAGGCAAGATTTAAACACTTCAAGTTAAGTGTCTAGCCCAACGTTATCTCTTAGTATAGGGATTGAGGATGTTATACTTCTAAGCTTTTATACTTGTACCATAATGGGATTAGGTACTAATTAGTTTTAATCAAGGGTAGGTAGGTGGTGCAGTGGATAGAAGTGCCCTGGAGTCAGGAAGAACTGACTTCAAATCTGGTCTCAGACACTTACTAGCTGTGTGACCCTGGGCAAGTCACATAACCCTATTTTCCTCTGTTTCCTCTTCTGTTAAAATTAGCTAGAGAAGGAAATGGCAAACCACTGCAGTATCTTGGCCAAGAAAACCCCAGATGGCATCACAAAATGTTGGACATGACTGAAAAGTTATCAAAGAACAAGAAAGATTCAAAGGGTAAGCAGGGTAGTCCGTGTCCTGGAGTTTTGGAGAGTTGGATAAAATTACAAAGACTCAACAGTAACAATCTTTAATCCTTTTATAATCAAAGAATCCAGAACTCCATTTTTCTAAATTCCAGATTGCTCCTCATTCTATCAGATCATGTTGGCTGAGTAGAGGTCATGTATATAAGCTCCTCTTCAAAACTATAAGCATCCTGAGGGCAGGCAAGAATCATATACTATACATCTTGGTATTTCCTTTAACATGTAGTATGGGAACATACTAGATTTAACAGAACAAATCTTTCTGCAATGGTGATGCATCATTATTTTGCTTTACTGGACTTCCTAAAGAATGAAAGTTCAGGCACTGGGATGTAAGTCCAACCCAAAGGATTTTGAGTATAAATTGGATGACAGGTGAATGCCTGGAAAGAATAAAGGCTATTCAGGTGAGCTGAGTGCTCGGTGAGCACCCTGCTTCATTAACAAAAGGCTCCGAGTAGATTTGGAAGGGCTCGATACAGTTTTCTAGACAGATTAGAGACAACATTTGGATCCAGGTCTTCCTGCCTCCAAGTTGAACCGTCTGTCCACTATGTAATGTCCCCCTTGTCATGCTGGTGTGTTTTCTCAAGTTCTTATAAAATCTAACATTTCAGTTAGGAACTTTTGATTTTGTGGGTGTGGCTACTCCTTTGTCCTACACAGAATGAAGTTTCTTTACAAGTAACTTAGATTTTCTTTTAGAACAATGCCTGAGGTTGTTGGTGCTTAAGCGGTTTTTTACTGAAGTATCAGAGACCTTCAAGTTTGAATAAAACTAAGTTCTACTTCTTCTGCTTGTTGCATTCCCTTGCTCAATGACTAGCATAACATCCTGTGTAGGGTAAGCACTCAGAAGCCATTCTTTGTTGAATAAATGCCACTCTTTGGAGGCTGCTCTTTCCACTATTCCATTTCTGAAACAGAGCCAGTTGCCTTCAGTACGTCTTCTTGGTTTTCACACCTTAAGGGCTGCCTTGTGGCATTGTACCTGTGATTCATCTGCTGAGATAATTGATAATAATTTAATGTAAGTTTTCTATTGCTAAAATCGAGAATGATTTGATATATTTCAATTATGTCAAATGATAGGGGGTCACCCAATCGTATTGGAACTCTTAGCAGTGCACAGGCATCCTATTAAGATATAATGAAGAGAAGACAAAAACAAACAAATAAATAATGACGACCACCAAAAAAATCGTTCACTGCCAAAGATGCTAAAATTCTTTGGATGTTTTAATTCGAAGTTGTTTCTATAAACCAGGGTCTGTGTTGCCATAACAACTTGATGTCACTCTTGACAAGGTCTTCTCTCCTTAAGGGTGCTTTTAAAAAGTTGAGTTGCTATGGTGACAAAATGCCTTAAAACAGTTCCAGCAAGCTTTCCCCCCCTCCCCATTGTAATTTTATCCTTGCTTTCAAAACAAGTGGTGTGCGTGTACGTGTGTGTGTGTGTGTGTGTTTGGGAACACTTAATGCAAGTCCAAAATAAAGTACAACTCAAGTCCGAGATGGTGAGGCTAGGTTGGTATCAATTCTTTCTGAATTATACTATTATCTTTTAACACTAAAAAGAACAGACATGGCAATTGGTAGAAAAAAATTATGATTGTACTTTGAAATAAAAATTCTCATCATACCATCTCTATTTTCTTTTCTTATGTATTAAAATATGTATTTCTTTTCTCATGTATTAAAAAAAATGTAGAGTGTAAATGAATATAGCTTAGGCCTTCAATATAGTCTTAAATTTTGATCTTTCTAAGCCTAATTTTGTAAAGGATGCAGGATGTGTTCATAGTGAAAACTTACTCTCTTCAAATTAAATGTTTTCTTAACAAATACTCTATTTCATTCTTTCCTTGATTCTCCCTCTCTCCCCTCTCACTCCCTCTATCCTCCCATCTTAGATTTAGTTCAGGTTGCATCATTAATTAGAATGCCAAGGAAATCAAAATATGGGTAACATTCTAGCTTTTTCATCATAACAGTATATGATGTTTTAGAGCTGCACTGAGAGCAATCTTCCCTGGTAGATGCCAAACTTCCATTGCTAAATATCCATTTTCATTCTACTTTCCTTACTTAAGAGATGCTTTTATGTTTTACGAGATAATTTAAGTAGGAATAAGAAGTTCCTTATTAACCTAATTTTGCTTGTCTCCCCTCACAAAAAATCTATATTCAAATCAAAGATGAAGTCATGTGATAATGGACAGGTACTGGATGTAATCGGATATATTGAAATTTACAAACCATAGTTATATTCTAGAGAAATCAGGAAAAGATGGTCTCTAAGGGCTTGGAATATGGTGCTCGGGGGTATATGACACACACATTCTCTCTCTGTCTCTGTCTCTCTATCTCTCTGTCTCTCTCTCCTCTTTGTCTCTATATCTTTGTCTGTTTCTCTCTCTCTCTCTCTCTCTGTCTGTCACACTGTCTCTCTCTCTCTCTCAACTGTGAGGTTATTGTAGCATTTGAAGATTTGCTCTATAAATCAGATGGGGGAGGAAGATGATTATTTTAAATTGCTTTGGTTCAACACTGCTGCATGAAGTTACCAGCACATCATTGACTTGTCTGGATTCTTTATCCCATTTGTGCTCCTTTAGCCTCCATCTGCCATTCCTCATTTCCAAGGGACCCGCTCAGAGCGGGTCATGCAATTGGCATGGCCTGTCCCAGAACTGAAGCTTCAGCCTTTCTTTTAACCGAGTGTCATTTTCCATCATTGTTATTTTAGAAATAGAGGCACCTCAGGGCTAGTCTTTGGAGCTGATGCATTTTTATCCAAACTGCACATGGCTTCAATGCCTGTATCTGATTTGGAAAAAAGAAACCAGTGATACAATTTTAGAAATTTTTAAAGGCATGTTATATAGATTCACAGGGAAGGGGGCAATCAAAACATTTTAAAAGATTGAGAAATACATATTCAAACACATTATGGGACATTTTAGAATTGGAAGGTCATGCAGCTCAGCACTGTCAATTTACTGATGAGGTTACGTGACTTGCTCAGGGTAGGTCACAATGGCTGAGCCATGATAGGAACCAGGGGCCCCCAACTCCAAATCCAGAGCTCTTTCCCCTGGGCTATGCTGTATCCCATCATTTGACTTTCATAATTTTCAAGAAATGTTTTCTTTCCTATGTAATAAATTGTATTTCATTTTGCTGGTAAGATTTCACAACTTGTAATTCTCTCAAGAGTGTTCAAGCTGGGTATATATTCATTCAAGGGCATTAATAAGCTGGAAAGCATCCAGGACTGGGGTGATGGGAGACCTCTAGTTTCTGATGTGATGGTGACTTGAAGGACTGTGGAATTTGTAGCCTGAATAAGAGAAGCCAGAGGCTGGGCCCAATGGCTGACTTGGATATTTCAGGGGAAGCCATGTGGAAAAAGAATGTGACTTGTTCTAGTTAGGATCAGGAAAAAGGGCAGACATAACAAATGTCCAGTTTTGACTCCATGTCAAGGACAGTTTTGAACAGTTAGAGATATCCCAGAGTGGAATGGACAGTTTGGGGAAATAGAGAATCCCCCTTATTACACGTCTTTAGACAAAGGCAGGACAACCCCTTTTTGGGGATATTATCATGGGGATTATTGTTTGGGCTCCAAATGAGGGGGGTGCCCCTGAGGTCTCTTGTTGGAGATGCCATCATGAGGATTATTGTTTGGGCTCCACTTGAGTGAAGTGCCACTGAGGTCCCTTGTTGGAGATGCCATCATGGGGTTATTGTTTGGGCTCCAGTTGGGCAGGGTGCCACCAAAGTCTCTTGTTGGAGATGCCATCATGGGGATTATTGTTTGGGCACTAGTTGGGCAGGGTGCCATTGAGGTCTCTTGTTGGAGATGCCATCATGGGGATTGTTGTTTGGGTACCAGTTGAATGAGGTGCTTACGCTATCATCACAACACCTAGGAAGGAAGGTAGAACAAATGTTATATCTCCATTTTGGTGATAAGAGAAACTAAGGCTGATAGAAGTTAAGATCTTTGAACACAGCCCCACCACAAGTCAGTAGTAGAGCTTGGGCTTGATCTGACGCCACAATCAACATTCTTTCCATTTCCTCAGAGAAATGTAAGACGTGCTGTAGTGTTTAGTTGCCTCTGTGTGGGCTGTGTCCAGAGGACATAGGAATGGTGAGGGCCTTTGTTTCAGTGGCTAGAGGGCAAAGAAAAATGAGTGCCCCCATGTCTTTTACTTATGCCTGTGGCTAAGGCAAGTTTAATGTTACTAGTTATTGTTTGGCAAGGGATTAGTGTCTAATATTGGCCAACATGACTGGCAAAGTCAAGCTCCAGATGCCAATCCCAAGCATATCCTTCTTTGGATTTCTCTGATTGTACCTGTTTTAATTAGCCTGGTCATTTAAACCTTTCAGGCTTCAAGAGGTCACGGAATCTCAGATTTGGAAGAAACCTAAGAGGTCCTTTAGTCCGGCCTCTGGGCAAGAATCCCCTCTACAATGTAAGTGAAAAGTGCTCAGCCAGACTTTGCTTGAAGACTTCCAGGGAGGGTGAATTCACCACCTTCCAAGGCAGCTCATTCCAACTGGACAATGCTACTCTTAAAATGCCAGTCAGCCATTCAATAAACATTTATAATTACCTGCCTAGAATTGGACAAAGTATAGTGGGACTTTCCTCGTGGATCATCTAAAGCAGCAGATCTTAACCTTTTAAACAATATTAATTTAATTTCTTCTGAAATTGTGTGCATTTTATTTTATGCATTTAAAAACCTCATTCTGAGAGTTCATTGGCTTCATCAGAGGAAGGGGAATAAGCATTTATATAGTGCCTACTATGTGCCAGGCACCATGCTAAATGCTTTGCATTTGGTCCTCACAACAACCCTGTGAGGTAGGTACTATTATTACCTCCATTTCACAGCAGAGGAAATTGAGGCAAAAACAGGCTAAGCGATTTGCCCAGGGTCAAATAACTACCAACTACCCAAGGTTGGATTTGAACTCAGGCCCAGTGTTCTATTCACTGTACCATCCAGCTACCTGACTGTGCCAGGGGTCCATGACCCACAAAAAGGTTAAGGACCTCTGATCTAAAGCAAACTCACTTTAAGACATGATTAAACAGAGATCAAAGAGGTTAAGTGATTGTCCCAGGGTCATATCAGTGGTTAGTGGCAGAACCAGAAAGAGAATACCATAAAGTACCAGTAAATGCTCTTCAAGTTTCTCATGAAGAATTGAATCCTATGTTTTGTAATGGTGGACCTACTCTGGGTTGTGGCATACTAACCAGCTCCCTTTCTGCAGTCTAGCACAGACCCAAATGTTTTGCATGGGACATGGTGAATTGTCATGAATGCAGCAGGTGATGGAAGGCAGCCTCTAGTTTGGACAACTCTTAAATGCACATAGCATTTACTGTGAGTCAGCCTGGGAGGCTTCTACTTCCCAGCAGAGACATCCACTCTTGGAAAGAGAGAGAAGGATAGAAGGAAGAAGGGAACAAATGAATTCTGAATTAAAATACTGGAAATAAGGCCATATAGGAAGTTCCTTATGTGACTTTTGCTTAAAGGAGGATGGGGACCGAGTGTCAGGGACTGGTGGCTTGGGGAATACGGCACTTTATTGAAATGCTTCCCACCATCATGCCCATGGATCAAACGTGAGGTCTTGGCCGAGGTCCCAGGAGATACTAGAGAAAAGGGCAATCAAAGTGGAGCCCCAATTTTTTCCCCTGCTAATATTCTTAGCACTTGGGTAAAGCCCATCACGACCATCATGGAGCCAAAGACACACAGTCACACACACACACACACACACACACACACACACACACACACACACACACACACACACAGGAATGAAAACTCATTGGGGAAAATGGCATTTCTTTCCTTTTTCTAGCTTTATCACCAGGATCTAGCGCAAAGTAGACTTTTAATTAATCCTTTTGGATCTGATTGGATTGGTTGGGAGCTGAGGCCTCTCTAATGCTAGCATGACTATGTGGATACAAAAAAGTCATAAAACCTCAGATTCTAAAGGGACTGCAGAGGCAGCTTGCAGCATCTCCGAAGTGTCATATAATAGGCAACTCCCCCAGGATATTCACCAAAGCAATCATGCTGCCTTTACTTGAAGCAGGCTCTGATGGAAAGAAAAGTGTATCTAGAGGCAGAAGACCTGGGTTCAAATACTTGGTCTATCACTGTGACCTTGAGCATGGCACACAAAGACTTTGGCCATCTTACTGAACCTCCTTGCAGTTGCTATTTCTTCTTCTGTACAATGAGGTAGGGTGGGGCGGACCATATGATCTCTGACTTTCCTTCCAGCCCTAGATCTCTGATCTTGGGATCGTATGAAACTCCTTGGAACTCAGTTTATTTGTAAAAGAGGCACCCGGACAAGATAGATCGAACGTTGGACTTGTAGTCAGGAAGACTTGTGTTCAAATCTCAGATCTGATATTTGCTAACAGCATGACTAAGGACAAGTCACGTCACTGCTGTAGGCCTCTGTTTCCTCATTTGTAAAAGAAGTGAGTTGGAGTAGATGACCTCTATGTGCCCTTCATTGTCTACACTTAGCATGTTTTGATCTTGTCACTACATGGCCTCCAAAGTGGTCCCTTTCAGAACTAAAACTATGAACCATTTATGAAGAAATACAAGAGTATTTTGTATATGGAAATGGGTGATGGCAAGAAAACAGTGACTGTCCTGAGCTTATACTCAACTTTGAACATCTTTCAAACAATGGCCAGTGAGCAGGAATATTCACAGAAGCATTCAGGTGAGAGCCTTTGCTCCATCCCTGGGCATCTGGCGGAGATTAGGGAAAACCACACAGACTTGAAAGCAAACATGAAAGTATTCATTTAAAATGTAGGAAGCAAAGCCAGACCTGAAGTTACAATCTTATCTGGAGAATTCAAAATTGCCTTGTGACTCCAGATGAGGACAGGAACATGGCCTGGTTCTTCCAATTGATTGGAAATTAAATCATCAGAGGGAGGTTCTGATTTACTCTGGGGAAATGATTGGGGTGGGAATGAGGTCCATAATCAGGTGAGGATGATCTAATTAAAAAAACCTGCAACTACAATTCAGGGCTGGCCTGCGGATTGGGCCCCAGAAGTGATGGGCTCAGGGATTAGCTTGCTGATGACTCTCTTTCCTACTGGCAGCCATCATGGCTTAATTGCATTCTGGAGCCCCTCCTCCCCAGCACCCTGGGTTTGTCAGGGTGCAGCCTTATCTGCAGAGGTATCCCATGTAACAGATGTGGGTGCTTGGGAGAAATTCCTGAACATCAGTCAACCTAAGAGTGAGGAGAAACCAAATTTACCTTAGGCATGCTCTGGCCCAGTTCTGAGTGGTTGATATGCTTTCATTAGAAAGAGTAGGTGATATAATCATAATAATGCTTGCCTTCCTGGGGAGGGGGGAGGGGCGAGAGGAAAGGAGAAAACTTGAAATTCAAAATCTTTCAAAAAATGAATGTTTGGAAATTGTCTTTACCTGTAATTGGAAAAACTAAAATGTTATTAAGTAAAAAAGAAAGAGTAAGTAAAATGGGGAAAGAGGGAAAGAAGGAGGCCTTTCAAGATTTTCCTCCGCTTAAGCAGATAATCTCAGAGACTCTTCAACGAGAGCGATCTTTGCTCCACTAACTTTGCTACAACAGCTGGAAGGTGGTGCTACGGTTATGTTCGGTGATGGCAGTGGTTTCTTTGTTTGCTTTATCCCTTCCATTTTTTATGACCTTTTCTTTTTCTCTCCTTCCTTCCTTTTCTCTTCATTTCTTCCATTTTCCCTTCTCATTTCTTTTCCTTTCTTAGTGTTTCTTTTTCTTTCTCTTTTTTCCCCATCTTTTCCTTTCTTTTCTTTTCTCTTCAACACAATTTTTCTTTCTTTTTTTTTTTGCAGGGGGGAAGGCAGGGCAATTAGGGTTAAGTGACTTGCCCAAGGTCACACAGCTAGTAAGTGTGTCAAATGTCTAAGTCCAAATTTGAACTCAGGGCCTCCTAGACTCCAGGGCCGGTCTTCAACATAACTTTTGCACGTAGTTGCCTTGCTACATGGAGCTGGGGGACTTGGAGACAGGAAGACCTGGGTTCAAAGTATATCAGAGATGTTTACTAACTGTGACTTTGGGCAAGTCACTTAAGACTCTGAGCCTCAGTTTCCTCATCTGTACAATGAAGGACAACTCGTCAGGTCTCTAGGGGAGCCACCATGGAGGAGGGGGATGACTGTTAGACTTTTAATCTTACTTGCTCTCTGTATCATCTTGGACAGGCCTTAGTTTCCTTCTCTCTAAAGTTAGAGGCTTGAACCAGATGATGTCTAAGGTCCCTTCCTATTCTAAATCCACCATCTTTGTCTAATGACTTGGCATGGAAGAAGCTTGCCCAGCCTTCCCCAGGGAAGTTGTATGACCCTAGCTGTACCTTGACTTGGATATAGTTTCAAGCACAGTTCATAAAAACATACCTCTGGAAACTTTCCACCAAGCTTGGGAAAGGAAACCAGGCAGTTACTGATCCAGTCAAAACCACTGGGAAAGCAAACCCTCTTGGTCTGATAGATAATTGTGTGAGAACCTGAAACCAGCTGAGTTTTACATTTCCTAGCAAAAGTTTTACAGGGCTCTGGTGTTAATTAGGGAATTTGTGTTTTGTACAGATGATTGCATTATCATCCCAGAAAGGACAGGTTAAACCCCTCTGAGCTGGGGAAAAGAAAGCAATTTACATATTCCCTCTAATCAAGCTTCAAAGGGCCTTAGTGATCATAGGTAATTGGCCGTCAACTCTACCCTCATGCTTATTCCCAGAGAAGGGCCTTTGGATCCTTCTCTACTACCTTGATTGGGAGGCACCTGATGTTTCCAGAAAGGGAGAAATGTACCAAATGTAGTGAAGGCTTTCTGTCAACTTAGACACTGTGGGGTCATGTGATATGAGGAAGCAGGGTGATGCAGTGACAAGAGGTCTTGGATTTGGAGGCACAAGTCACAAGTCCTGAGTTCAAGTCTTGTTTTTGCTCTACAATTATAGCTGATTACCTGGATGACCTTGGCCACATCACTTAACTTCTGTGGACCTCAGCTTCCTCACCCCTAAAACTAGAACGTTAAACTGCTAAGATCCCTGCCTATGGTCCTATGAGTTTATGACTGCTGTGTGGCCCTTCATAACCACTGGGATGACAGGAAAGTGCCTTACATTTCTGAGCTAGACTGTTGGCATGACTAGGTCTCTGCTCTGAGGAAATGATGGGAGGATGGAAATATGCTCAACTAATGTCAATCTTTCTTCTATGAGATCGATTTACTGGAAGTTTACCATATAAAGGAGCTAGTCTTCTGCAGGAGGGACAGCATAAAACAATGGCTAGATGACTGCCTTTGGATTCCACAGGACTTGGTTTCCAGATCTCTCTTTGACTGACTCAGAGCCATTCACTTAACCTCTTGAAGTCCTTAAGTTGCAGAAAAGCTGCCCATATGCATTAGCAGAGGGACTTAGTTTCCCCTTCCAAGAGTTCAAATACTGATGAAATCACAGCACAGTCTCTCTCCCTATATCACTTCCAACACCCATGGGTCTTGGAGTAGAGGAGCCTCTCAGGTGCCATCATATCCAACAGTTCAATTCAGAGGGCATTTGTTCAGAGTTCACCATGTTCACAACACTGTGCTAGTCTACTGGGCACACGCCAAAGAATCAGACTCAGCCCACTTTCTGCCTGCAAGAAGCTTATAGAATAGGTGGGATGGCAATAATCCTGAGCAACACATTGGCAATGGAGACTCAATTGGGCACTCCTCACGTTCTCTCCAGGAGAGAGTCCTCAGAAAGTCCAGGGGTTATGAGGACTTTTGTTCAAATCCTGCCTTGGATGCTTATTACCTGTATAAGCTTGGTCAAGTCACTTTCCCCTAGCTTCAGTTTCATCATCTGTAAAATGGAAGATTGGAATAGTTCACTAGTCCCTTCCAATTCTAAACCTTCAATTCTTCAATCCCAACATCTTATGTCCCTTCATAACCACTGGGATGTCAGAAAGGTGCTTTAAATTTCTGAGCTAGACTACTGGCTTGATTAAGTCCCTGCTCTGAGGAAATGGGGGGTTGAGTTTATGAGGGAGGGTTAATTAAAAGAAATACTACCTGGAGTTGGTCTTGAAGGAATTATGAGAACATAATTGCATTTGGCAGGGGTGGGGAAAGGATTTCTGGCAAGAGAACAGCATGAATGGAAAGACCTTACCATAGGCTGCAGGGAAGGAGAGGAGAGAGAGAGAAGAGTTTGGTTGGAAGCAGTACCTAAGGAGGGGCAAAGTGGGATATGAGATTGGGGACACAGAGTGGGTACAGATTGGGGTGAGCCAGGAATGCCATGCTGGGGAGCTTGGCTGAGCACTTGAGAATCTGATCTTTGGCAACAGATACATGCTTTGTCAGAGGCAGCCAGATTGCTCAGCGGATAGAGTCAGGAAGATTTGAGTTCAAGTCCAGCCTCAGAAATTTACCAGCTATGTGACCCTGGGCAAATCACTCGATTTCTGTTTGTCTTGATCCTCTGTAGAAGGAAATGGGAAATCACTCCAGTATCTTCACCAAGAAAACCTCAGGGACAGTATGGTCCATGGCATCATGAAGAGTTAAATATGACTGAATGACTGAACAAAACCCTTTGTCAGCCTTTCTAGCTTGCTAAGACCTTTCTGAACTGATGTTCCCCTCGTATTGCCCCCAACAGCCCAGGGCTACCCTGTACCCAGAGGAAGGATCTGACATAGTCTCTGTTGGAGAATATGCTGTTACCATCACTTTGGAATCCCAGCCCCATGCTCTCTTTATAGAGCTGAGGAGAGAAAAGATGCTTCTCCCCTGCTCACCAAAAGAGAGAAAACACTAAGTGAACTTTGGTTTTGATTTTCATTTTTAAGTCTGTTTGAGCCTTTGCCTAAGACACATCTCTCTTCTGTGCCCTGTGGCAAGGCATTCTCTCTGTTTCTTCATGCAAGATGAACTGAGGTTATCATAAATAGGATTGTTAGCATTTATATAGTACTTACAGGTTTATAAATTCTTTACATCTGGTTTCTGATTTTTAGCAGGTGCAAGCAATATAGCACTATATGATATAAGGGCAGAGAGAACCAGCTTACCAAATTTGCAGGTAACAACAAGCAGGAAGTTCTAGCTAACACACTGCAAGGCAGGGCCAAGATCCGAATGAACCTCAACAGGTCTGGCCATTCAGTTAGATCTCATGAGATGACCTGTAATATGGATCAGGACAGATCTTACACTTGGATTAAAATAGTTTCCTAAGCACAAGGTAGAGGAGAGTGGCCAGTCAGGAGTTTATCTGCAAAATAGGGTCTGAGTAAATAGGAAGCTCAACTGATATCTAGCAGCTAATTAGGAAGCATTTATTAAACACCTATTAAACACTATGATAGGCTCTGAGGATATAGATACAAAGAACTAAACAATCTCCACTCAGGAGGAGTGTACATTCTGTAAGGGGGACACAAGTACATCCATTCATGAATACATACAAAAGAACTACAAAGTCAATAAATACTAGGCACACGGTTGCTGTTGTTTGTCCTTCATTCTCAAAGAGGACCAAGGCTGTCATCAGGGAGATGTCTTGACTTGTGCATGAATTGGATTGAGGTGAGGCAGAGCTGTGCAAAGTCATCAGCCTCACTCTGTCCTCCAGAATCATCGAAGCCCAGTGGCAAGACAAAGTCAAGATGATTGACAATGGCCCACGGTGCAGTGGGTGACAGAGTAGTTAGGGAGGGTACCATGCATGAGGGTCAGAGAGAAGGCCATTTTGGCTTGACTGCAACTTGGCGGAGGGGGCATGTCAGGTTATGAAGGACTCTAGAAGGTAAATGTGAGCTAATCAGAGTGATATGGCTCCCCATAAGATGATGCCATATGGGGCTGTTTTAAGTCCCATGCTATTCACAAGGAACAGATAGCCCCACTGTTCTCTGTTGTGGCCGGACCACACATGGGCTCTGAATTCCTGTGGCTAGTTCAGGGTAGCACTCTTTGGGAATGCCACTGCTAATCAGGAGAGTGACCAGAGGAAGTCAACCAAGATGGCAAATTACATCCCATGAGTCACAGTCACAGAGCTCCCCAGGGAGACTGTCATGCATAAAAAGGCGGGCTTTTGTAACAGTGAGGCGGCTGGGATTTTTGCAATGGGCTCATATGTGATTCAGCCCATTCTCTTCCTTCCTTTTCATGCTGGACCCATCTCCTTGCCCTTTTGCGGTATCTGTCAGGATAGGTAGCTGCCCCCTGCCCACTCCAAATGCACCTCACAACCAGAGCGATATTTACATCAGTCACTGCAAGCATATTGTCATTTTCATACTCTCATAAGCTGTTTGAAGCACACAGAGTAATTTTGATCCATCATTTTCCACGAGTATTGCTTAGGGTGGAATCCTTAAATCATGAGATGATATAGGACCATGGTAGAATGAGAAGGGGCCAGGAGTAAAGACAAACAATTTTGTGTAGTGAAAAGAATACCTGATTTGGTATCAGAGGACCTGGGTTCAAATCCTACCTCTGTCATCTACTACCTAGGTAACCCAAGACAAATTATTGAGCCTCCCTGTGCCTTGGTTTCTCTATCTGCAAAATGGAAGGTAGCAAACTTAAGACTTCTGAGGGCCTTTCCAGCTCCAAATATATGACACTGGAATACTGAGGTCTCAGCCAATTTCTGTCCCTGTGATCTTGCACAAGCCCTTTACCTTCTTAGAGCTTCAGTTTCTTTTTTGATAAAAAAGGGTGAGTTAGATTGGATCAGGGTTTTTACCCTTTTGTGTGTCGTGAACCCCTTTGGCTCGTCTGGTGAAACCTTGAGACTCCTTCTCAGAATAATGTTTTTCAATGCAAAAAATAAAATGCATAGAATTACAAAGGACTGGATAAATTGAAATACCCTTACAAGAAACAACAGTAACAAGAATTTTGTGGATCCAAGGTTAAGAATCCCTAGATACAATCTCTAAAGTTCTTTCTTGTTCTAATAACCCAAGAGCTACCAAGTGGTATAGTGAATAGAGGATTATACTTGAAATCAGAAAAACCTAAGTTCAAATTCTGGTTCAGATGCTTATTCACTGTGTGATCATGGACAAGTCCCTTAACCTCTGTTTGCCTCAGTTTCCTCATCTGTCAAATGATGATAATAGCAGCACCTACCTTGCACTGTTGTTGTGGGAATAAAAATGAGATAATTTTTGTAAAATACTTAGCACAATACCTGGCACATAGGACATATTTAATAAAGGTTTATTTCCTTCCCTCCCCCATTATAGTGCTAAACAACCTTGATTTCCTGTAAATTCTCCATTTACAATTCAGCTGTGTTTTTTAATTTAATTTTCATCCCATCTCCTGGTAGATTTAGCATTTGCTGGTGGCTACTACATAGTACATGGAGATAGGAAAGGAGTTAAATGAATTAGCCAGATG
Organism: Phalanger gymnotis; assembly: GCA_028646595.1. NCBI lineage: Eukaryota > Metazoa > Chordata > Mammalia > Diprotodontia > Phalangeridae > Phalanger > Phalanger gymnotis. The sequence continues at coordinate 10,748,289 of CM053624.1, forward strand.
GAAAATGTATTGCTCCAAATTCCACCCCCTCCCACAGCCATCTTGGTCTTCATATTGTCACAACAGCGTATGTAAGGCCAAGTGCATTGGATTGGGAATTAGAAACGAAGAAGCCATAACTTGGGCCTGAATCCTGATTAGGCTCCTTCCTACCCATGTTTGGGCACAAGTCTTTTTCCCTCTCTAGGTGTCTTTGTAAAGTGAAGGGTTTGTCCAAGATATGCTCTGATTGTTGCTTAGGTTCTAAATCTATGATCTTCTAACCAATGTTGCTGTTGCACCCCAGGGCCCCTAGACCTTTCCTTTTGCCCTGTAGCTGAACCCACCTCTATGGGTCATCTTCTTTTCTTAGAATGTGTGTTCCTTCAGAGCAGTGTCTATCTTGCTTTTATTTCTTGGCTTAGGGAAGAGCTTTGCATACAGCAATCACTTAATATTTTTTCATTCATTCATCATTCATTGTATCCATAGTTTTTTTTGTTGTTCAATAATTCAGTTGTGTCTAACGCTTCTTGACCCCACGGACCATACAATGCTGATACTGGGCATGAGGTTTTCTTGGCAAAGATACTAGAATGGATTGCCAGTTCCCTCTCCATTGTATCCCTAGAGTCTGGCATAATGACTAGCACATAATAGTATTTCATACGTGCTTTTTTATTGATTGATTGGTTTGCTCCTCTCAAAAATGAAGGGGCTTCTGAGGTCCCTTCCAGCTATGAAGCTGTTGTAATAGAAGATTGTTCTGTGGTCTTGGGAAAGTTCCTTACCATCTCTGGGACTTGGTTTCCTCCTAGAAAAATGAGGGGAGCTGGACTAGCTGATTTCCCAGCTCCTCTCTGGCTCTAAGATCCTGTTTCTTTTGCCTAAGTTTTCTAAGCGAGAGTAAAAAAAAAGGAAATTAGTGCCTTGTAGTGTTTCTCTCAAGGGGTCTTCAGTGATAAGTCCTCACAGAGCTGGCTTTGAAAGGAATGAAAACTCACCATCAGGTAATACCCATCATGATGCCACGCCCTTCCCACTTGAGTTACTGGAATGTAGGAGTGGGATTGGTAGCCAAGGGTGGTTTTGTGTTTGCTTAACTCAAATATGCAAGTTGTGCCATTATCAATAAACTCCTTCTATGTATTTGAAGATTCTAAGATCTCTTTGACCCATCACTGCTTTTCTCAATGAATGAATGGAAGAAGAGATGTGGCCAGCTCAGCATTTTGAATGGAGGTCACCCCTAAAGGGACTCTCACTTACAAACCTGCTGATGAAAAGATCCTTGTTTCAGTCAATTTCTCAATAACCAGGGTCAAGGATGAACTAAATGACTTCAGAGGGAATTGTTGAATTAACTTGCCTCCGTGTTTATCAATTCCATGAATGTAATAGAAGCTATTTCTTCCCCTAAAAGTGAAAGTGTCTGGTTCCTTTTGATTGGTTTGGACACCTTCTCTCAGTCCTATACCAATTCAGTGTCAGATTGAGGATCATCCATGGATGCCCTGACATATTTAGACTTGAAGCCCCACATCTGTTTTACTAGTACTCTGAAATGCCAACCATTTAGATTGCATTTTTTAAAGAATGATGTTACACTTTACTCTCCAGAGATTGGATGTAAACATAACAATGGGCGAAGTGCTGTAACTACTACATCTCCGTGAAATTCATGATAGAATGATTGGCAAAATATTGCATGGCTGTCTTGTAAAATGAAAAGTGATGGGAACTCACCAAAGATATGCAAACATTTAACAAAATGCACAATATCTCTGCCTTTATCTGCCTTGTTGCTGTTAGACAAATCAGTGGAGCCACTTTGGAAATGGACTTTTCAGTATCTTGGAAAGAAGAATGAAGGGTTTCACCAACATGTATTAGGCTTTCTTTGAGCAGGGGCCTTGCCCAACCCTGAAATAACAGGAAACAATAATTAAAATGAGGCAAGAAGTGTGGGTCCTGAAATAGTAAAGAGGGAGTGTGGCTTAGTGGAATTAATAGAGTTAAGAGTCCTGAGTTCAAATACTGCCTCCTAACATTTAATATAGTTCTTAGGGAGGGGTATGTAGGGTGTCCAGGGAAAACTAGCACCTCTGGTGTCAAGGCTGTTGGGTCCTTTTCAAGGCTGCTCATCCACTTTTGGTGTCTACCTGGCACTTAACTCTCACCTGTGGCTCCAAGAAGATGTAGCATGTGCAGCAGCCACACCCCAGGAAACCATCTTGGCAGATAGGCTAAATCGTGTTGAGGATAACAACAGGCCTCAAAGCCATCGGTGAGTTAGGGGGGTGTCTACCCCAACCATGCAAAGACTTCCCCCAGTGCAATGGGAGGGGTGAGAACAATTTGTCCTGATGGCCATGAAGGGAACTGAAGCAGGATCTGCGGAGCTCTTTAGAGCTTGGTCAGGCATGGAAGATGCCAAGGTCATCCACTGCATCTCGGGCCATTGCAGCTCATCTTGACTTTTGTCTTGCCACTGGACTTTGATGACTCTACAAGAGAGAGTGAGGCTCATGACTTTGTACAACTCTGCCTTATCTAAATGAGTTAAGTGATGTCACTGATGTCAAAAATGAAGAACAAACAGCAAGTTCTTAGTTGTCTTTGATCTAAAGCTGGGCAGAACCTCATGTGGCATTTACTCACATGAGGAATTTACAACCTCATGCCCCTGTCCTAGAGGACAGAGCCCATCCCCTTTGCCTCCCTTCAGCGTCCCCTTCGTTTGCTTCAGAAGCAACCTTCTGCTTCTCCCCAATCGTCATCCTCTATGGTGCTTTAGAAATGTCCAGGTGCATAGCAAGCTCCAAGCTGGGGCTCCCAGATTGTTATGGAGAAAAATAAGTACCCTGGGGGTGCTGCTAAAGTGCCCTATGTGATTGCCCCAATATCACAAGTTAATAAGAGGCAAAGCCAGGTGTGTGGCCTTGAGAAAAGAGGCAGTTTGCTATCAGTAGCCTTGTGTCCAAATCCTAACTCTGACATTTACCTTGTGACTGTAGGCAGTTCTCTTCATCCATCTGAGCTTATTTCCTTATTCATGCAATAAGAGGAGGGGTACATAGATGAATATAAGTTCCTTTCCCATTTGAAATCTTTGATCTTGAAACAATGAACATAACAATGCTTCAGTTTCCTCCTATGAAAAGTGAGGATTATTTTGCTGTGAGATTTGTTTTAAGGATCAAGCGTGATAATGTTTTGAATCACTGTGCCAACCTTCAAGCAACATAGATGTTCAGATTCATCTGCAGAGTTCCTCACACACTGAGAGAGTTACCTGTGTTAAGGGAGTATGAACAATGGAGGATCCTAATCCTGAAATGCTGGGGTAGCGAAAAGAGTGCGAGGCTTGGAATCAAGAAAGCCCGGATTCAGATTTTGCCTCAGATCCTTACTAAATTGGGCGATCCTTGGAAATCTTCTTACCCCATTTAGTGCCTCAGTTTCCTTATACGTAAAAGGGAGTCGTTGGACTTAGTGGTGTCTAAAGATCCCTTCAGCTCTAAATTTATCATCTTAGAATCCTTAAAACCATAGGGCTTGTACTAGGGACACAGAATCCCCGTGACTGCAGTTGGGGAAAATGTCTCTCTCCTGAAGAGAAGTTCAGGAGAGCCACGTGTCCCAGCGGCCTTGCGTCCCTATGTCCTGACCCCCCACTTAGAGCTGTAGGATTGGTATGAGATGCGTGCTTAGGAGCGATGGAATCCAGCGCTCATATCTGGCCAAGGAAATGGAGACAGCGAGGCGGAGGACAGGCCCAAAATCACTTGGGTGGCGAGCAGCAGATGGAAGATCTGGACCCCGCTCTTCCGACTCTAAGTCTTGGGCTGTCTCCTTTCCCTGGGGCTGGTTGGGTGGTTGGGTAAGGTTTCCCTTTCTCATGACCCATGAGGATAGCTTCGAGCCTCACAGAATTCTTCCAGTGCAAGACAAAGGTCCCTTGTAATTGTATCTACGTCACAATTTACATGAGAAAGCAATATATTTACATTATATTTTCAGCAGCATTTTCACATCAACATCAGATACCCACCATGGCCTATTTCATGCAAATATCTTTCAAGTCAAAACTTCCATTTGTTAAGAAAGATTTTTATCTAAATAGTCCCTTTGCTAGCAGATTAGAATCCATAATTAGTTTGGACATTAGGTTTAGGAAATCTAGGAACTGCACAGGACTTCAGGGGTCGTCTAATCCATTGCTCACATTTTAGGTGGGAGGAAGACGAGGTCCTAACAAGGAAACCCACATGACTGCTGCCCAACTGTAAAATCTTGTGAGTCGATCTGGGCCTCGGTTTCCTCATCTGTGGAATCAGAGTGTCGAATTAGATCGTCTCCGAGGTCCCTTCGAGCTTCATCTGTATGAGATTGTCAGTTAGCCTCAAATTACCTTTGCTATCTGTGTGTGTACAGCGGTGCTAAAGAGCGGAGAAATCTCTGAAAAGCACTTGGCCCAAGTGCTGTACAAACTGGATTTTATACATTCTTTTTGCATCTAAGGTAAAGTCCTCCACATTCATCAGTGTTTAGTCAAGCATTTTCTAGTTCTCCAATAAATAGAATGCTGATGCATTTTAGAGTTCACCTTCCCCCCTTCAAGTGTATAAAGTCATTTACTTCCCAAAGAAGGCACGGATAGACATGGGATCTATAAGCAACAGTGGGGCCGTTGGTCCAATGGAGTCGTTGAGCATACGATAACCGCCTGAGACAATTAGAGCATCTTCGGGAAAATGTTCCCTTTATGTACCACTTTCCCAAAACAAAGACATTGGACACATAATTCCCAGAGTATTTTAATATGACTAGTTACATGTCTTTCAGTCATTGCTGGAAAACTAATCCCTCCAAGCTAAATAGAGGTACCAGACAAAGGCTAATGGCCACGACTTGTTCAGCCTGTGATGAGGGTGATGACTCACTATTAGCCTCAGCTAATTTACCAAAGCAGCTATTGTGAGCAGCAGAAACATTTCATGTTGTTTCCAATTTTGTGTGCTTTTAGAAACATTACCACATATATTTTATGGGCCTAAATGCTCATATTAATATCCTGGGAAATAAGAGGATTTCTTATTTTAAAAAAAAAGTTTCATAATGAAAATTATGTCCTGAAATAGCTTGTATGGTTCAAGCAGTTTAATTTTGAAATTCTGAAATATCCCATCCGTTTTCCATTGGTTTTATAACTAAGCTTTGGGGTAATCAGATACATAAAAAGTCATTTGAACTAGATACTTTTTATATCCCTTTATTTTTTTTTAAACAGAGAAATAAACCAAAGAGAGAGAGGGGAAAGGGGGAAAACAAAATTTTCTGAGTTCTGGTTTGTAGATCTAGATATATATACACAGACATAAACATTTATACATATATATACATAATATATATATATATATATGTGCAACATGTATGTATACGTGCATTGTTCTGACTGGCATTTGCTAGTTGTGAGACTCCCAGAAAGACCCTTGACCTCTCAAAGGCTCAATATCCTCCTCTGTACAATGGCTAAAATTATACTTAGCAGTTTGTATGTTACAGTGTAGCTGTGCGCCTTAAATAAAATACTAATCTATGTCAAGTGATTTGGGAATCTTAAATGGCTTTGCAAAGCCCCGAATGTAAATGAGAGGCTGTGAGATGGAGTAGATAGACAGCTGGACCTGGAGTCCGAAAAACTTGCATTCAAACCCTATTTCTGAAACTTACTGGCTATGTGATTTGGGACAACATATTGATTCTTAAATTGTTTTCTTATTTGTAAAATGAGGAGGATCATGACTCCTCCCTCCTGAGCTGTTGTGGGGAGTTCGATGAGATAACTTTCCTAAAGCATTTTGCAAATCTTGAAGCGCTGCATAAGTGCTAGTTATCATTATCATTACCATTGCTAATAGAATGTTATTAATAATTACCAATCACCAAAAACTAACAGTGAATACCAAAATATCATTAATCATTACCATCAATAACAATATTAATTGCAATTATTATTAAATTGCTTTCATCCTCATTAGTTAGCAATCACTTATTATTATCATTACTAATAGAAAGATAGCTCAACGAGGCTCTTGTTCAAGCTCCTCCTCTGACCACACACAGGCTGCGTGACCTAGGCAAATCATTGAATCTTTTGGCTCTCTAGGCAGCTCTCAAAGACTGTAGGTTTTAGAGCTGGGTGCTAACCTGCATTCAAGAGGAAGTGCCCTCAACAGAAGTTTCAGCCATCAGTTCAATCCTATGATCCCACAAAAAGGATCTGGTGTTGGGCTAGGGTCTGGGCCTATGGTTTCAGAATACAGGGAATGACATTTGGTGGATGACATTCCCCCTCTCGTTGCAGGTCAGCAGCACCTTATCTTGCCTTGTCTGGAGTCACAAGCCAATATGGCTCAGTGGTGCTGAGTTCCGAGACAACCAGCCCTCTATCCAGTAGCTCTTACTGCCAGCTCTCATTTATACCTAGGCATTTATTATGAGAAAAGATGAGCAATAGAAATTTAAACATCAAAAGTAAGTCAAAAAGCATTTAGAACTGTTCCTCTGTCCTGAGTCTCCATCACCCCCTCCGGACATTTCCTTCTCCTCTAAATCTGCATTCGTCTTCAGGAGAGTTTGGCTATCCTGTAACTAGTGGCCTGTATGACTGCTGTGTGACACATTCCCAATTCACCAGTAAAATTACAGGAAAGAGGTTGAGAACAGATGCAGAATAATG
>CM053624.1:10755512-10791662 GCA_028646595.1 Phalanger gymnotis
ACCTTTCTGTCTCTCTGTGTGTCTCCCTCTCTTTGTGTCTCTCTCTCTGTGTAATGTGCATTTTTTATGAAATAACTTATCAAAATGTTTTTAGCATTTTAATTAATTAATTAATTTTTAGTTTACAGCATTCAGTTCCGCAAGCCTTTGAGTTCCAAAATTTCTCTCACTATCTTCCCCCTCCCTCCCTCTCCCCCTTCCCAAGACAGCATGAAATGTAATACAGGTTCTACATATACATTCACATTAAACATATTTTCACATTAGCCATGTTGCAAAGACAAATTAAAACCAATGGAATGAACTACAAGAAAGAAGAAACAAAACAAAAAAGAGAGAGACAGCAAATAATGTTCTTCAATCTGCATTCAGACTCCATAATTCTTTCTTTGGATTCAGATAGCATTTTTCATCATTAGTCTTCTTAGAACCTTGCATTTCTGAGAAGAGCCAAGTCTATCAAAGTTAGTCATCACATGATATATCTGTAACTGTGTACAGTGCTCTCTTGGTTCTGCCCATTTCACTTAGCATCACTTCATATAAGTCTTTCCAGGTTTTTCTGAAGTCTGCCTGCTCATCATTTCTTATAGCACAATAGTATTCCATTACATTCATATGCCACAGCTTGTTCAGCTGTTCCTCAATTGATGGGCATTTCCTCAATTCCCATTTCTTTGCCACCACAAAAAGAGCTGATATAAATATTTTTGTATGTGTGGGTCATCTTCCCATTTGTATGATCTCTTTGGGATACAACCCTAGAGGTTGTATTGCTGGGTCAAAGGGTATGTACATTGTTATAGCCTTTTGGGCATAGTTCCAAATTGCTCTCCAGAATGGTTGGATCAGTTTACAACTCCACCAACAATGCATTAATGTTCCAATTTTCCCACTTCCTCTCCAGAATTTATAATTTTCCTGTTTTTTTTTCATATTAGCCAACCTGACAGCAATATGGTACATAACATGTTTTCATTTGCATTTCTCTAATCAATATGATTTAGAGCATTTTTTCATATGACTATAGATATCCTTAATTTCTTCCTCTGGAAACTGCCTGTTCATATCCTTTGACCATTTATCAATTAGGGAATGACCTGTATTCTTATGTATTTGACTCAGTTCTCTATATATTTTAGAAATGAGGCCTTTATCAAAGACACTGGTTATAAAAATTCTTTCCCAATTTTCTGCTTCCCTCCTAATCTTGGTTGCATTAGCTTTGTTTGTATAAAACCTTTTCAATTTAATGTAATCAAAATTATCCGTTTTGTATTTCATAATGTTCTCTATCTCTTGTTTGGGCATAAACTCTTCTGTTCTCCACAAATCTGACTGGTAAAATATTCCTTGTTATCCCAGATTTCATATAGTATTAGACTTTATATCTAAATTGCAAACCCATTTTGACTTAATTTTGGTATATGGTGCAAGATATTGGTCTATGCCCAGTTTCTCCCATACTCTTTTCTTGTTTTCTCAGTAGTTTTTGTCAAACAGCGAGTTCTTATCTCAGTAGATGGAGTCTTGGGGCTTATCAAACAGTAGATTACTATAGTTACTGACTACTATGTCTTGTTTACCTAACCTATTCCACTGATCCGCCACTCTATTTCTTAACCAGTACCAAGTAGTTTTGATGACTGCTGCTTTATAATACAATTTAAGATCTGGTGTGGTTAGGCCAAAATGTTTTTTAATACACATTCAGAGATTTCATTTATACATCCTGTACAAAGTATCTGAGTGGATGACTTTTCTCCTTCATATATCCTCATTGTATCATCCACTCCAGCTGTTTCCAAATCAGAAATAGCTGAGATGTTCCTGAGATGTTCTACCTTCTCTTAGAAAGTGGATACTTTCTCTCATTGGAAAGAGTTTTCCAAGTTCCTACAAATACAATAGGATCATATTCTGAGTAAAACCGACCAAAGGTAGTTATACAAATAACAAAGCACTCCCTTAAATGGTTCTGTTTTGGCTGGCTGAATCATAATTATTTCTGCCTGTATTCATAATGCTTCATATCATTTGTCCTATGTCATGAAATTTACTCAGTACATATCCTGCCTGCCTTCCTGCCTGGGTAATGCTTTTCAAGATTAAGTCTCTGTCTCTCGCTTAGTCTGTCTGTCTCTATTTGCATATTTAATACATAAACACATACATACATAATATGTACATACATATTTGTGCATGCATGTATAGATATGTTCATGCATATGTATATTCATATGTTTACACTGTCTCCCTAAGTAGAATATAAGTTTCTTCAGAGTGGGAGTTTGATTTTACTGTTTGTATCCCTGGGTCCTAGCACAGCACTTTTCCCATAGTAGGCATTTTATAAATGCTTATCCATTGATTGATTCAACCAGTACATAACTTCCTATTTCTTACTCATGTATGACAAATTTTTTAGGGAAGTATTGTGACAAGTGTATGGATTTCTTAACTTCCTTGTAGTTTTTTTTCTTGTTGAAGTTCATTCTAAAGTGAACTTAAGAGATTAGAACCACTTGCTAGTGAAGGTAGAACTCAGCAGTCTTCTTTTTGGTAGAATTGTCTTTTGAGATTTCTGCAGGGTTTTGTACATCCCAGGTGGTGCTGGCCTGTGCGAAGTCATGTCAGGAGTAGTTTAAGTTGTTCATATCTATTATAGACCTTTAGTGGGGGTAGGTAGAGAGATTATTTCTCTCTTAAATGGATTGGCTCATTTGGAATTTTTTCAGGTTCTGTTCCATGGTATTACTTTTAATATTTCCTTAGGGCCAGTGCTAGCTACTGACTGCCCATCTGGTGTCCTTTCCTTTCTCTATAGCATCTGACCCCCTACTTTTCTGGTGGTCCTAATGATACTCCTATTTACCTTTTTTTGTATGCTAAGAGCTTAGTGTAGTGCCTGGTGCTTGCTCCACAAATGCTTGTGGACACATTGACTGTCACTTCTTAAAACCAAGTCATCAACGGTTATATTTTGCAGCCTATGGGTTTTTTCGTTGACATCTAGGCCACTTGATTTTTTTTTCTGAGATCAAGGTGTCCCATGACTTTTAGCCATAGATCCTCATTGAAAGAAAAAAAAATATGGTAAAATGATATACATTTATGGCAGTGAGCAATTTGGGATCATCGGAAACAGGGCAAGTTGCCCAAAGTGACCTATCTTAGTCTTCTATTCTACTCTGTTCCCAGTTCATGGTCTATCTGAAGTATGTGTCCATGATATATGTGTTATTTCAATGGGCTATCCATCTGACTGATATCGTCATCTGGGCTCAGCTCATTTTTAAGCATTGTATTCTTAATATCTTGATTACAATAGGCCTGGTATAAATTTTGAAGTAATTCTAAGAGTCTAAGTGAATGGGTTGAGAAAGGTCAAAGGTTTGATGGTGCATAATGGAAGAACTGGCCTTCCTCTACTGATGCAAGCAACCTTCATGTCTTCTTGGAAGTACAGCTGTTGGCTCTGTGCGTTTCTCCATCTGTGCATAGTACAGAATCTTTTGAAGCCACAGAATTAAATTTGAGGGATTTTAGACTTGGAAAGGACTTTAAAGCCTCTCCAAACTGGATCCTGCTTCCTGTTCTTTCCAGTCTATTTTTACATCACTTCCCTTTACATACTTGCCATTCCAGAAACAGTAACCTGCTAGCTGTGACCTGCACAAAACATTCCATCTACCCCACCTATGCCTTTCCACAGGTGATCCTTACTGTATAAGAACCATCTCTCCAACCACCCCTTCCTCTATGTGCATGGAATCCTGAGCATCTTTCAGATCCCATCTCAGGGATCACTTCCTCTGAGAAAATGTTGCTCATCTCTCTTAGTGCTTTTAATTAGGCACATATTGATTCCATTCAGAATAACTTAAGCACCTTGAGAGTTTGTAGTATTTTATATTTGTCTTTGTATCTCCAGTGCCTAGCACAGTGACAGGCATACAGTAAGCAAACAATAAATTTTTGGTGAATTGAAATGAATGTTCCAACTACTTCTTTTTTATAGATGAGGACATTGGAGTTTTGGAAGCCTAAGGGACCTAGCCAAGGTCCTGAAGTTCATTAGTGGCAGAGATGGGGCCATACCCCATTGCCTTTTCTATTACAACTTACATATTTTACAAAGTGAAAATCATCAATGGATTCCTCTACATGTGTCGAGATTTTCTTTTATAGTGATTACTAAAAATAGAGAGTGTCCCACTTTGGAGTGAGTAGACAGGTTAAATGACTTTAGAAGACCTTGCCTACCCCTGTAATTCCAGCTGTCCCTCACCACAGCTGTTTGTGTCACTGAAACTTCCAGGTAAGACTGCACTTTGTTGTACATGGAAGGAAGTACTGTAAAGGAATACCTGGAAATTCAATTAGTACAAAATATAGTGAGTGTCCTGCCTTTTATGGGCTGCACAGAAGATATCACACCTGTGCTCAAAAGAAGGTCTAGTAGGAGTCAGGAAAACACAAATTACATTTAATTAGGTTGAATAGGCTAGAAAAGAAATAGGATGGTGCCTTTAATTATTTTTAACAAAGAAAACACTAGATTGTATGAAGTCGGCACAGCATGAAAGCAGGATGAAAATGTTATATCCAAACAGGGGACAAGAAAAGACTTGATTTTAAAAAGCTGAAGCAGTCATCCAAAGAGAAGAAAAACAACCCTGAAAATACTGCTTTTATCCAGCTGAAAGGGGAGAAAGGAAAATCAATCAAGGTGCCCTGAAATCTATATAGAGCCGATGTGTTTTCTCCTGAAATGTCACTGGTCAAAATTTACTTGTGGGTGAACATAACCCCAATAAAGCATGAAAGTCAGTGTCTGTCAGCTGCAATGTATGAGTCTGGATGAATGAACCTTGGTGCCAAATTGTGATTAAATAAAAAATGTCCTTGGCAGATGGGTAGATTGGCACATTCGGCACTGATGGTGTCTAAATTATCAGGGATGACGTCAGCACGTGTTGTCCCTCTCTTCCAAGATACTCAATAGCCATCACAATGTCTTATTCACCAACTCAGTGGTGATCATGGGCAAAATTAATCAGGGGTTTATTATTCACCAATTCCTCAAGCTGGCACTTTTAGCTGCTTTATGGATGCAGAAATACATCAGGTAAACAATATTAAACAAGTGACCTAAGGTTAGAAAACAAATATGAAGGGGGGCGATGAATCTTCAATTTCAGGGGAATTGGAGAGCAGTGCAGACATGACTCTTGACTACCCCAAGGCAATGAGGTCACTGACCAGTAAAGATCCCTTTGTTGAAATAAATGAATCAGAAGACCCTTGCTTGGGCTACATTCTCCATATATGGGATGGTTTGTAGATGTTAAGAACGGGTAGGAAAATTCCTATTCTGCCTGACTTTGTTAATATTTGGTGATGATTTATTTACAATGTTCTATCAACTAACCAGATCAGTAATTGAGTCTGGTGTTCCCTAGCCCATGTGTGTGTGCTGACAGATGGTGCTGTTACCTTGGGCAAAGGTGGCTGTTAGGAATATCTCTAGTTAGGTCTCTCTTGAAATGACCCCTAAGAAACAGCATGGCAAACAAAGAAGATTTTCTCAGACTATCTCACAATTGCCTCATTCAATTATATCTCCCCATCGAGGGCCCACTCATAGTTAAGTGTTTTTTTTTCTGTTTTACCCCCAATAGATCACACAACTCCCAAAACATTTAAATACCAAATTTCCCAAGGTTCCATTTCCTGGAGAAAAGATTTAGAGTAGGAGCATGATAAGAAGTAAAATAGGAAATGACAACTTTTCTCACCAGATGCTGTACTTACTTTCATCAATAATGATGGGATATATATGAAAAGGAGAAGAAATGGATAATGCTTCTACCCCTTTCAATTTAACAAGCAATTACTATGTGTTTACTACATGCTAGATGATATGTTAGACTCTGGGTATGCAAAGACCAAAATTCAAAGCAATTTCTATTCTCAGGGACCTTAGATTCTATGGGATAGTGCAATATGAAAACATAATTCTACTAAAGATTACTTGAAGAGGAGGGAAGAACTAATAACTTGAGAGTCAAGAAAGGCTTTATGTTGGATGTGACACCCAAGATGAGTCCTGTAGGAAGCCCAGGTTACCAACAAGTAGAGATGGGGAATGATTTTATTTCAGATATGAATCTGCCTCCATAGTTATTTACCTTAAAGTAGAATCCAGGTTCATATCTGGTCAGACTTGGGGATAATAATGGTACCCACACTATAGGGTCATTGAGAAGATTAACTGGGATGATATCTATGAAGTCGTTTGAAAACTTTAATGTGCTTTGAAATACAAGTTATCATCATCTCCATCATCATCATCATCACCATCATCATCACCATCACCATCCTAGTGTGTTTACTGTGGGATAACTAATGATTATCAGCTTTCCAGGGTAAGAAGCAAATAATATGCAGAATGAGAAAGAAATATTTAGAGATTATATGAAGGTAAATGATGACTGGATATGGAATATGCCAAGAGGAGACATCAAAAATTATAAGAAATGGCAGGTATTAAGGATCTAGTATTGCCCAAAATGTTTGTAGGCAAACATAAATTTAGGCTTCACTAAACATAGCAATTTAATTCAATCTGTTGGAGATTTGTGCTCTCTCAAGTGTGGATATTCTTTCCACCTAAGGAGATCAAAGTCCAGGTCCATTTTCTGTTCTTTGACTGTGACAGTTCTAGCAAGGACCAGGATTCAAGGACTAGAGACAAATTTCCACAGACATCTGTCTAATTATGTGGTTTATTGATAGTATACGAATATGGCAATATTTATAAAGTGTTTTATAAATATTAAATCACTCTGTTAATTCTATTAATAATTACATAATCAGTAATAAAATATAATAATACTCAAAACAACAATAAACTGATATAATGGTTATATTCACTCAAACAAGAAGAAAACAATGAGACAACTATGTTTTGCCTCAGTGCAACCTTATATGTCCCTGATCCATTGTTCCTAGGAAGTTGGCATTGTACAGACAGAGCTGGATCACATGGTCCACAGATGTTAGGGGTATGTGGTCTTATGCTGAATTAGGCCAAGAGAGCTGTTACATTTTGTACAAGGTTAAACAAACCTCAGGTACATTTGAATATACAAATCATGAATAAATCAGAGAAAATTAAGTGGAGGAATTGGCAGAATTGCTTTAGAGTCAGGGGCTAGGACTGTAGTCCTTTATACTCATCACTCACTATAGCTGAGTCTATCCTTCTTCCTGTATTTCTCTGGGTGAAGAAGCCTGGTATAACCAGCCTAGATCAATAATTCATGTCAATGTCTTTCTGTAATTGTCTAATATCAGGAGAAACCTAACATGATAGCAGTCATCCTCCATATTAAATTGGCTAGTTATTTATTATTATTATTTCTGGCCTATCAATGCTTAGATTTCCCTTCTGCTACTCCTCACTCTCATTTCATGGCTAGTCTGCACATTTGATGATGTCTTCTACACCACTTCTAATAAGACATTGTCAGCCTTAATATATTGCAACTGACTTATACCTCCACCCTGCTCCTCTCTGTTGCCCTTGATGTCACCTGCAATTAGGATTCTTCTGAGATCATGGTATTACATGGTTTATTACTACATAGCATCACCAGGATAATATCAATATTAAAAAGTGGCTTTCTATGGTAGTGAGCATCCTGGGGTCACAAAAAGTTTTCTGAAGTTTCCCAAATATCATCCCATTTGATCTTTTCCTGTTCAGTTTTGGGGCCATCTAATTGCCCAGTAGAAACATGCCTCTGAAATATTTACATAAAGACAAATTAATCCAATGGACTCGTTTTTCAACTTCATATCATAATTTGCCCCAAACTTGTTTTTTACTCACATTACTTCTCCAATGTGGACATCCTGGGCTAACCTTTTAAATTAATTAATTATGAATAGAACAAAAAAGAAACCTGAAATTCTTACAGAAAAGAAAAAAAATCTGATTCCACATCCACATCCTTCATTCTAAGTCAATGTAAAATGAAAAGCAAATAAAGATTAAGGAGGCCTGGAGTATTCTGGAGCTTGATAGAACTACACAAACAGGAATATCTGTAGACCCTCAACATCACATTCTGTGATACAGGCTTCATATCATTCATTCAAAGTTAAATTGCAGTGGACCACTTAAAAGCCTATTAAGTTACACTGATCATGGAATGTTGTATATGTTGATGTATACATGGAAGACAGCTTGTTAGGAGACAACTTTGATGACATAATTTTGTCTTTTGATTCACCAGCTTTTCTAGATTAAAAAGGATGTAGGAGTATCTTATTTTTATTTCAATCCTCAGTGAGTCATGTGATTGTGGAAATCATGATCTATTGTAGGTCTTCTGCCAAAAAAAAAAAAAATCCTCTTTATTGTGTTTTTAACAAGTTTCCATGTGATCTATGTATAGAAAATTTCCATGAAGAAATTATAGAGATGACTAAATAGTGATATAGCTGGGGAACTATTGGAAATTTACTCTCTTCCCCCTTTTTAGTAGTGAAACTATCCGTGATCTTTTCTTTCCCTTTGTAATTCCTCCCCTTTGAGAGATATTAAAACTCGGTCCCTGAAAGACTTGAAAATTGTGTTGTGTCTAGCACAAATTTCTCCTCTGATTTTTGGATCAGGTCCAGCCATTATTTTTAATTTGATGTTACCAGATACAATTGCTAGTTCCCCAAAGAGTATGTTAGGTACTTATGTGTTGAGAGCATAGCTCCTCTTTTAAAGGCTAATGAAAATGCTTTACCATGATATTCTAGCAGATCAGTCCTTTTTCACATCTATTTGTTGTCTTCCTTCTAGTTTTACCTACAAGTATTCGTTGCTGCCATTTTTCTTTTCAAGGGAAAAGAGAAAGTTTATTAGGGATTCACCATAATGGGTTGCCTTAAGCAATCTCACCCTTTGTGATGCCTGTTTTCACAAGTGGGCCAGATTGAATCTGAGCTGAGCTAGATTGAACCTGAGCCACTTAGGAGGGATTGAGGGGTGGTCTGGGGTAGCTAGAGGAGGGGTTTAGGCAGGGTCTTGAGGAGGAGTCTAAGGAGGACCAGATGAGGTCAGAGTCTAGGAACCAAGAGAATGGGATTAAGGGTAGGAAGTAGCTGAAGGCATGGATATTGATAATATCAGGTTTGGGAAGTAACTGAAGGCATGCATATCTATAGTAACAATAGAGGGCAAGGTTTAGGTAGAGATTTGGGCCTAATGATAATGTGAGGCTATAGTCTCAGGGAAGGCCAGATCTAGTTGGAAGATTCAAGGAGAATTCAAGGGGGCTCCTAGAGATGATATTCCAGATTCAAGAGGGTTCCCAGAGACTGTGCCCTCATCATTCCCCCTTAAAAAAATGGGACCCGAATTCTTTTGGAGTCAGGGATGAAGGTCTCAGCTTCTGAAACTGCTTCCTGCTGGCAAGGGGCATAGAGCTGTCCCTGACTTGATGGGTCCAGTTCAGAGGGTACATAGTCATCTGGAAGTGGATGGTTTGGAGCCTGGAGGAGACAAACCTCCTGCCTCAATTTCGCCCAGGGCTCCGCGAGAGAGGTGGAGAAAGTGGGGGCACTGCCAAGTGCCAGGCTTTCCCCTCCTTCCAAGTCTTCAGAAGACTGGAGGACAGGGTATTGGGAGGAGGCTCTACCACTTTTCCAACCTTGGGGACAATCCTTCCTCCAATGTCTCTCCTGGTTACATGCTGGGCATGGTCCTGGAAGTGTGGATCCTGGAGGCTTCCTCCGGGGGGCACCCTAGAGGGACACTCCTTGGACCAGCGAACCTCCTTGTGGCATCGAAAGCAGGTTTCCCCACGGCCCACACTGCCGGGCTTCCTCCAACGGGGTCCCCTGGAAGGGCACTCCTTGGGTCTTTTCCTGGCCATGGCAGCAGCCAAGAATAGAGCATGTTCTCTGTCTCTAGCCCTTTCCCTGCATTTTCTTTCCTCTGCTGCAACCAGGTCTCTATTCCATTTTTCTTTTCTTGAAAAGGAGATCAAATGTTTCTTGGCTTAGGCAGCTTTTGGGTTCTTTTGACATCCCTGTGGAAATTGTTTAGAACTGATTAAACTCTAACATAGGGTGATTTTCAAAATCATTGTATTTTCCATTTCATATTTTCTATTTGTGGAGATGTTGACAACTTGTTTAAAAGACAAGGTTAGGTTGGTGTTGCTACATTTACATGAAATGCCATCTTAACTTGTCCTTAATATCTGTAATTGATTTTGACATTTGCTAGGATTCTTTGATCATCTGAATTCACTTTGTTGATTTGAAATGACTCATGTTTGTAGCCAATTACTTCCTATTTGTTAAGTATCACACATGTCATTTCTATGTTATTTTTTGATGCTCACTATCCCAAATACACTAACTTTCCCCTTGAAAAAGAAAAAAAAATACTACAGACAATAACAGTAATCATATCTCATATTCAAATTTCACTTTAAGTTTTGCAAAACCCTTTACATTCATTATATAATTTGAGTTTCTGAAGAGTTTATGAGCCTTTTGGCCTCCTTTAATTTTTATCTTGACTCATATTTTTCAGTGTGACTGATTAAATGTATGAGTAGGAAAACCCCATTCATTTAGTGTCCTGCATATACAAATCATTTTGCTAAGCACTGGAGACGCAAGACAATCTCTGTTCTAATGGAGTTCATGTTCTATTTTTCCTTTCTCTCCCACTTACCTTCTTTTTAACCTTCATGTTGAAAATGTCAAAGATCAAAGTATATGCTGGCTTAGCTTGGTGGCCAGTGGTCTATAAGCTCTTTGAGGAGAGGACCTGTTTCATTGTTTTCATTGTAACATCCAAGACAGCTCAAGAAACATTAAAACATGCTTGATAATTGTTTGAATGACTTGGATTGGCCTGAATTGAACTGATTGGGAGCCTTTTGACCCTATCTTACAAGATGGTTGTGGAGAACAAATGAGATAATATCTATAAAGTGCTTTGTAAACCCTAAAGCTGTATGTAAATGCCAGTGCTTGTTATTGGTACATATTATCTATCCTGTCAGTTTCTTTGTAGGATTTTACTTCATCCTCCAAAGCAGATTTTGGTCTTTAAGATCCATCTGTCTTCAGAGATCTATTTGATTTCACTCGTGATGTGCACTGTGAGCTTGAATGACCAGATATCCCTTGAAGTCACATTACTGATTGCCCCTGGGTAGACAATGAAGCCAACACCTCTTGCACTTTTGGTTGGCTCTCCAAGAGGACTCTCTGAATTCTCTGTTCATTTTATTGCATTTCTTTATGTTTTCTAGATTCGTGATAGCACAACTCTTTGTAGGAGTGTCATAGGGTGTGATATCTCCTTTGTTATTGGACAAAAGTAACACATCAAGAGAATAAACACTTTAATGAATGCCTTCTAGATGCTCTAAGAATTATATAATTTTAACATCCCATTTCTTTTTGCTCTTCTTCATAACTCTCACTCAGAGGAGAACTTCAGAACATGAAGTTCTTTATGAGTCACCATGGCCCAATAACTCATTCCCTTTCAGTAATGAGCCTCTCTGTACTTAGCATGGAGATTCTTGGAGAATGGCCAGAGTCTGTCACTGGACATGTTCTTAAAACCTTTCTGTATTGGTAGACCCTCATAAACTAAGAAATTGAGAGCTGAAAGGAAATGACTTGCCCAAAGTCCCACAGGCAAAAAGTGTTGGAGCTAGGATTTGAACCCAGATCCTCTAAGACCTTCCAATTGTATTATGGTATGAGAGCATGTACTCCACTGACAAGGCTTTCAAGAATTCAAAGTCACCTCTATACCATGGTAAGACATTGGAATATGACTTTCGCAAGAAAATCTATAGGAGATGCTGAGGAGGAGAGTATAGAAATAAGTTTATTCAGGCAGGATACTTCAGCTAGTGGAGAAAAATGTAGTATGTACACCTACTTATAATTATCTTAATAATCAATCAAAAACATTTAATAAGCACCTACTATATGCCATGCACTATACTAGGAGCAGGTCACATGAAGACAATGAATGCAACATTCTTTATACCCAGAAAATTTCTCTGCTCTAGAAAATTCCATAGTGTCCTAGGACTTAGAGCAAAGAAGTACTATCTAGTCCAACCCCCTCATTTTTTCAGAAGAAGAAACTGAGGCCCAGAAAAAAGTGACTTACTTGAGGTCAGTCATCATAATCAAAACTTTACCTTTGGGAGTAACACTGGAAAGGATTCCTTCACCATCCCCCCTCTCCATGCCCCACTTGCTTCTGTATAAGCATTCAAGTCTCATGTTACTTGGTTGAAGAAAACTAGCTAGAAGAATCAACACCGAGGCTTGACTGCTTGGCTCCCCATTCCTGTTATTTATTTCAGTTGATCTAGGTATAGCCAGGTCTTGCTTGGCAAGAGTGTCTGTCGGTGCTAAATGAAACTTACTGCCAGTCCTATAGGAGGAATATCAAGACATTTTTAGCTCCACTCTGAGGTCTTATGGTTGAGCTCTGAGCCTTCCTTCTAAAACCTGAGACTCCAACAGACCTTGGAAGTAGGGCCATGCATTTGTTCACTTAGACCATCAGCTTTGGAGTATTCCCAATTTTCTGTCATTGGTGTTCACAGCACAGGAACAGAGCATCGCCTTCCCATCTTTGATTTGGTTAGAATAAGAGGCATGAAGAGGAAATTTTTTTTTCTTCTTCCTCTACGTATACGTTTCTCTTTTGTATTTCTCACACTCATTCATCCCCTCCCCCCTTAAGTTATGCAAAGTTTCATTCCTGTGAATCGAAGCTCACATTAGGGATATTCATGCTATATGCAATCAAGTGTAGAAGAGGGATATGGATAAAGAAGAAAACAACAACTGGATAGGAGAACAAGCTGACTGAACAGAAATCTGCATGTCGTTGCTGTGGGGGAAGAACTGAATGTTGGAAGCCATCTGCCAACCACTTTTTCTCCCTTCTGGTGCTGGTTTAGCCTTCCCTGCTGGCTGTTTGATAGACAGAATCACAGGATTTTGGAGTGGGAAGGGCCCCAGGAGGCCAGATAATCTAACCAATGCCTAATCCCTGCTACGACATAACTGCGAAGCAATCCTCCAATCTCTGCTTAAAGACCTCCAGTGAGGGGGGACATTTAGGGAAAGTTCTCATTTTTAGAGTGAAAATATTTTCCTTTCTTTCTTTTTTTTTTTTCCATGCATTGAGACAAAACCTACCCATCTTCAACCTGTATTCCTTCTGCTGCTTTCTGGAGCCAAGCAAAACAAATTAGGTTGTCCTCATACTAGCTGTGGGATCTTATGTTCTAGGGAATTCTGTTCCTGAAGGGTTCAGAATCCCTTCTCCCTTTGGTCCTTTAGTTCATTTGGTTGATGCATGTGTAACTGGCACAAGGGACATGTAGCCCATGCTTAGTTTCTTAGAGAGTAGGAACCCTAACCTCCAGAGGTTCTCATGTATTTCAATCCATGTATGATGAGAAGTTAGGGAATTTCCTTCTCTGTTTAGATTGCTAATGATACCAACTGGCTCCAGAGCAAACTAACTGTAAAACATTACCTCTTTCTATTACCAGGACACCCAAGAAAAGTGATGCCGCGTCATAATGGAAAGAGCATTGGGTTTGGAATGAGAATTCATATGCTAACTCTGATCCTAGTAGCATGACCTCGGCCAAGTCTCCTAAACTTTCTCCAATGAGGAAGTTGCACTAGGTCAGCTTTAACTTCATTTCTAATTCTAAAACTGTTATCTCTAAAGATCCCAACATTCCTAGAGTCCTTTATGCCCAAGGTGATGACATATAAGGGAAGAAGGAATAAGATAAAGGAAAATAAGATAGAACCCCAACCTTTAAAGATCTTGGAGTTTAAAATAAGGAGACTGACCCTATACCCACAAAATGTTAGGGAAGCTGTGAGCTCCTAGTTAGTCTCTGAGAGCAGGGAGGATAAGTTTCTTCCTCTTTCACATGAAACCCATACTTGGAGTCAGGAATCACATCCCCTCTGAGTCTTCTTTTATTCAGGCTAGAAGTACCCACTTTTTTCAACCAATCATCATATGACATGGACTCAAGGTCTTTTACCATCTTGTGTACATTCTTCCCAGTGTCTTAGATCTTAATATTGTCCGTTCTAAAAGGCAACAGCTTTTAGAGGAAAACTGAGTTTTCTTTGACAACTAGGAAATATTTTATTTTGTTGTTCAGTCGTTTCAGTCATGCCTCACTCTTCATGACCCCATTTGGGGTTTTCTTGGCAAAGATACTGCAGTGATTTGCCATTTCCTTCTACTGCTCATTTTATAGATGAGAAAACTGAGGCAAACAGAGTGAAGTGACTTGCCAAGGGTCACACAGCTACTAAGTGTCTGAGGCTAGATCAGAACTCAGGAAGTTCAGTCTTCTTGACTCTATTCTCTCCGCTGTGCTACCTAACTGCCTTATGAAATTTTGATGTTGCTGTATACAATGAATAGAGGCTTTCTGTCCAGCATTTCTCTTTCAGTACTTTTGAGCCAAAGACAATGACCCTGCCTCCTTCCCAGGATATCTTAATGAGTTCAGTCAGAAGTAACAGAGCAATTGGGGGTTCAGCCTGGCAATTTAGTTTGTGACATTTATTAAGTGACTGCTCTGTCCTAGGTGCTGAAAAACACAGAAGATTAAGATGCCTTACTTTCATGGGGTTTAGACTGTAACATGGGAGCTACAAAGGGAACAGAAACAATTCTGGTATACAATGAGGTATGATAAGTATGTAGAAGAGCTACAAAGTTCTAGAAGGGGCAGTGAGGCACTGTTTTTGAGACGCTGGGTATGAAGTCTGGAAAGCCTGACTTCGAATCCCACTTCTGTGGCTTATAAATCTATATGTCAATGGTCAAGTCTGAACCTTGGCATTCTCATCCCTAAAATGGGCATAATTAGGCTTGTAGTGCCTATGGTTTAGCATTGTTGCTAAGCTCAAGTGACACAAAGAATGTAAAGGGCTTTGCAAAGTTTAAAGTGCTATGCACACGTCAGCTATTATTCTTAGGAAAACTGTGAGAAGGAAGTGATTGGATACTAGTGGCAGTCGTCAGAGAAGGCATCATGAAGGAAGTGTCATTAGAGCTGGACCCTGTTGGCGGGAAATGTCAAGTATCATCAGTGGGAGAGATTTACATTCTGAGCAGTATTTTGGTGAAGAAGTTGAAATAGGTCGCTGGTGTGAGTTAGCGATGAGAATTAGCCACGTAGAGTGGAGTAGCTTATGAATTAGAGTATTATCCAGCTTGGCAGTAGGGTGGAATACCTATAGGCAGTGTAATATGAGTCTGGAAGGAGAAGGTTGGAGCCAGGCTGGCTAGCCATCTGTCTGGACCTGAGGAATTACATAGCTCGAGTCAATCCTGGTTGCTTTCAAAGAGTCTACTGAAAGGCAAAGAAAAAAATCAAAGGAGGAGGTAGACCTGTTATTTCATTATTGTGGAAAGTCCCTCCACTGATGCAAATCGGAAATGCCTTTGTAAGCCACAGTCATATGATCTAATTTAAAAACTAAATGTATTTAAGTTCTTTATTATAGTTTAGCAAGGATTTTAACTATACACATCCACATATGTGTGTATTTCTGTGTGTCTATTCATTTAAACTATTTGCTGTTTCAGAACTCATAAAACTACTAAAATACAGTGGGAAGAAAAGTATTATCAAGTGGTAATGTTTGAGTGTGAAAGCATTCACATTTAATCGATGATCATAGATTCAGAGATAGAAAGATTGCAAAGGCACTAAATCCAATGCCTTCAATTACATATGAGGAAAATGAGTTCCCTGCCCCCCCCCCCAAAGTGAGCGATTTGCACGGGTTGAATAGACAGAAATGAAGAGAGTAAAGATTTGAAGCCAAGTTCTCTGACCCCAAATTCAGTCTTCCTTCTATTGTTCCATGATACCTTTCATGGGGTGGTATCATGTAACAGGAAGTCAGAAGGGTCAGGTTTAATATTGGAAAATTGTTTATGTAACTTGGGCTGCCACTTTTGAGTTCCTCATCTTTAATTAGAAGGGTAAATTACATGATGATTTTCCCAGCATAAGACTCATGAATTGAAACCAAATCCATAGACCCCTGTGATTTCCTCCAGTGCAGAGAATCTGTATTGCATCATTTATGGAAACGGACTGTTAGTTGTCTTCCCGCTTTCCCACTCTGCAGCAACCTGGTATGGTAGAAAGAGGGATAGATTTCAAGTCAGAAAAGCCAGGTTTGGGTTGGAGCTTTGCCATTTACCACTGATATGAACCTGAGTAACTCTCATCAATTCCCAAGATTTGTTTTCTCGTTTGTGAAATGAAAGGACTGGATGGGATGACTTGAAAGATGTCTTAAGACTCTAAATCCCCTTATTTTATTGGCAAGTTGTGGGCAGGATGACTCCATCAGTGCAAAGAACACTGGATTTGAAGTTAAAGGAATTCCATTTGATTGAAGGTTTTTTTTTCCCTTAGTTGAAGGTTCCTGGGTGAGCCACTGAGCCTCTCTATGTCTCCATTTCTTCTTCTCTTCAAAAGTACCTTCTGATGTCTCTTCTAAATCTATGATCCTATGATGACACTCCCACTTCCACTGCAAAGGGTGGTTGCTCAGGTCAAGATGACATCATGAACAAATCCTCAAAACATTATATTTTAAAGGTATAGTTTATTTTAGTTATGAGATATGTAGCTTCTAAACCTTGCTCCTTCCTAAAGCGAAGAAACAAAGCCAAGAACTTTAAAATCTACAGAGAAAGGATTTCAAAAGATAGGTAGCTTGATGGCAGAGTGGATAGAGTGCCAGGCCCAGTGTAAGGAAGACTCATCTTTATTAATTCAAATCTGGCCTTAAACATTGACTAGTTTATGACCTTGGGCAAGTTACTCAACTCTGTTTGCCTTAGTTTCCTTATAGAAAAAAAAATGAACTGGAGAAAGAAATGGCAAACTTTTCTAGTATCTTTGCCAAGAAAACCCCAAATGGGGTGACAAAGAATCAAACACAATTTACAAATTACTGAACAACAAAATACCTTGAGATGTGTAGAGTGGATCTATTGTCAAAAAAGTCTATATGGCCAAAATATATATTGTTAAAAGGTGGGTAGTAATGTTGAGCAGAAATCAGGAACTTGAGTTGCCAGCAAGTGCAGCATTATAAAGTAGGGGGTGTCTCCTACTTTATAAAGGGCTTCCTATTGCTCAAATCTTTTCTCCTGATGCCATTTCCCCTAAGAGAAAAAATTCTCAATCTGACCAAATACCAGAGAGATTTCTCTACAGATAACCTCAGAAAGATAACAGAAACAATTGTTAGACTGAGCGTATGTACCCTCTTTCTAAAATTCAAGGCTAATTATGTCCAAATCTCCAAAAAGCTTTAATTATATGAAAAGTTTGACATCATTCTTTAAAGCAATGAAGGCTGCATCATTAGCTCTCTAGCCCAGCAAAGATTTTAGTCATCAGTGACTGCTTTTTAACTTGAATTTTTAAAAAAGTAATACTTACATTTGACAAATGGCAAGGTCAACAGATTTTGATTCAATCTACTGGTGGGGAAAAGGCTAATTAAGTGAGCTTAGGCAGGTTTCCCACCTAGAATCTGGATGGATGGAAGCTTTCACTGGTGGGCAAGTAATTCCCTAGCACCTTTAAGTACAGCTGACATGAAAATAAAATAATAAAATAAAATAAAGCCCTAAAAGTATTATACTTTTAAAAGAATATTTAATTTTTGTTATGAAATATGTAGCTCTAAAGTTTAGAATCTAAACCTTTCTCATTCCTAAAACAAACAAAACCAAACACTTTACAATTCACACAGAAAGAAATTTCAGATTCTTATACCTTGAGACAGACAGGGCAGCTCTATTGCCCAGGAGACCAATGCAATATAACTTAATTCGACAAATATTCAGTTCAATTGAACAAGAGCCTACTACATTATTTATGCTATGCTAGGTGCTAGTGGCACAAAGACAGAAATAGCAATGAGCCCTGCCCTTAAGGAGCTTACATTCTACTAGTTGTTAAGGATTGGCAGCTAGGTGATGCAGTGGGTAGACTCATCATTCTGAGTTCAAATCTGGCCTCAGACACTAAGTAACTGTTTGACACCAGGCAAGTCATTTAACTCTGTTTGCCTCAGTTTCCTCATCTGTAAAAATGAGCTTGGGAAGGAAATGCCTAACCACTCCAGTAACTTTGCCAAGAAAACCCCTAATAGGATACAAAGAGTTGGACACAACTGAAATGCCTGAACAGCAATAGTGACAAAGTCAATGAAATTGGGATGGAGGTAGGAAACATGAATAATTATTGGATTAGGAAAGGTCTGATTTAAAAGGTATGCACTTTGGCTCAGCCTTGAATGCACAGCACCAAGAAAAGATACGAGAATATAATTTTCTCTCTTCTTTGAAAAAGAGGGGTGCTATGGGTGTGAGGCATTGTATACAGTGACAGATTTAGTTGTGATATGTTCATTAGGTTTGTTTCACTGCTTTCATTTTGGTTCTTTTTTAATTAGATGAAAATCTTTATGGGTGCAGGAGAAGTGAAGGAGATATTGTTTAAAATAAAATGTTATCAATGTAAAATTTGCATTTAAAAAAAGAAAATAGAAAGAAAACAGGATTTGGGGGTCTCAAGAGAGATACCAGGCCTGCACTCTGGATTTGGGAGATGCCTGCATAGAGGTAATATTTTAATTCAAGGAAATTGGAAAAAGGAAAGGAGATAAAGAAAAGTCTTAGAGTTTAGAAATCTATGATAGTTTAATCTTAAGAAATACAGATGATCAAGAGAGGGCAGAATAAGAAAAAGCAAACAAATAGAGAAACAAGAACAGACCCATGATGACATTAAAGAAGACCTAAAGGAATTAGAAAAAGGAGGGGAGAAAAAGCAAAACCTTAGCATTTAGAAGGTGATAAAGGGTAACAAAAATGGTATGGAAACTGAGGGGATCAGCAAGGAGGAGATGGTCCGTCTTCAAGGAATGAATAAAAACCAAGGAAGGGGAGATTAAAAATTCCCTTCTGTTTGTTCATTGGGAGGCCATTATGGACCTTGGGGAGAAGTTTTGATATTCAATAGTAATAATAGTAATAGTGGAATTTGGGGACCTATATCCGAACCTCATCTCTAATATTTGCTGCCTATGTGACATTGGACAATTCACTTGGCTCCCTAGCCCTCAACTGGTTCGTCAGTAAAATGATAGGTCTGGACTAGATGCCACTGAGGACCCTTCTTGCTCTAGCTCTATGATGCTTTGATTCTTTGGTTAGTAGAAATAAAACCCACACTACGAGGAGCTGAGGAGTGAACGGCTGATACATAAGTGAAGGTAGCCAGTGTATATCCCTCTTTCTAGAAGTATAGAAACGAGAGGGAAGACAGAGATGGAGCGGCGGCTTCGCTGGATGACAATGTGTATGGGGAAGTTATTTAGGAACTGGAGTCAATTTGAATATGTTTCTAAGCAAAAGAGGAGCTGATGCAGAGGGAGAGATTAAAGGTGAAGGAAAGAGATGTGATAATCTAAGGACAAATGTTCCAGAGAAGCCAGGTGGGTGTGGGTTCAAGGATGACAACAGTGCTTGGTATCAATGAGGATTGAATTTTCTCCTGCTTGGGAAGATGAGTCAAGATAGGAAGATATTGCAACTTGTGGAAAATGGGAATCAAAGGAGTTCACATTGAATGACTTCAGTATTTCGAGAAAAGGAGCAGTTCAATAGGAGGTCATTAGGTGTAGGGTTGAGATTTGATAAAGCAAAAAAGTTCAGAACATCTTCAGTAAGGAATTTGAAAGGGACTCAATGAGGGATAAATCACGATATTTCTGCCTTGGATTTTCACCCTATCTGTCTGATGTTGAGACTTTCACAACAGGGCCAGAAGCCCAGGTACAGAAAGAAGCTGGTGGAGTTACCCAGAACTAGGGATTGTGATGGGGAGCAAACAAAAGGTCAAGGTAGAGCAAGGAAGTCCACAAGCCTTATTAAAATGCATTCCACATGGACAACCCAAAGCTGACTATGCTTCCTTCTCAAGTAGATACCAGTCAGTTCATCCCAGTCCTGACCTGGTAGCCAGCGTGCAATCCTTTGGGTTCAATTTCTTCTAAAATTATGTTTGGAAAACAGATTTATATGCTGGAAAATACACAATGACTTAATGATGATGAATATATTAGTGAATCAGAAATGAATGATGAATTAGTCATCATTTTTCTAATTACACTGTGTAATCCTTATTTTCAGGAGTCTGATAAGTAGTTAATAACCTTGTCATGATGCTCCTTTGGAAAAAAAAATAATGTTTTGATCAGCGTCATGTTACAAAGATCACTAAAAGTCTACTGGCTTTTAGTGGGAAGACAGAACAAAAGGAAAGGAAATTCTATCTATTTCTTCCTCAGTCATGTTTTAGCCTTGGCACTGACTGCCTTTTAATTCATCCACAGAGGGCAGAAGTAACCTTGGGTCCAGGATCATGGAAGTCAGATTTGGGATGTTCTCAGAGAGCATATTTAGCCTTCCAGAAGATGCTGGATGACCATTTGTTAGGAATTTTCATCATCTCTACCTCCACCTCAACAAACATTCATTAAGCACATCCTATATACCAGGCATTGTTCTAAGAGCTGAGGATACAAGGAAAACCAAAAATCATAGTTCTTGTTCTCAGAGAACTTGTAGTCTAATAAGAAGGACAACATCCTATCAACTATGTAGTATGTAGTATATACATGCATATAACATATACATATTATATGTATAGATGAGAAACAATATATGCTTACGTGTATATTATACAAATGTACTGTAAATAGGAGGTAATCTCAGAGGGAAGACACAAGCATAAAGACAGGTTGAATCATAGATCTGATCAGGAAAGGACCTCAGAGGTCATCTTATCCAACACTCTTATTTTGCAGATGAGTAAACTGAGGCCCAGAAGTGATATGCCACACACAAAGAGAGAGTAAGCTTCAGAGGCAAGATTTGATTCCAAGTCTTCTAGCTCCAGAGATGGGACTATTTCCACTAGAGGGAATTTCTTGTTAGTTGCAGCTTGGATTCCATAGCCTATGAGATCCCTTAAAACTGTGAGATTCTGTGATTTTGTAATAAGGTTTTGAGGGCAGGTTTAGTTCTTTTCTTAGGTCATCATTCTCAATGATGACCCATTAAGGCAGATGGATGCTAAGCTTTGAACACCAAAAAAGTAGGTTAAAAAATTATATTTTATTTATTTATTTTGTTCAGAATTAGATGGAGTTTCTGTTGGCTCAAGACTTCAACAATATATTGAAACTGAGTGATCTCATTTCCTCTGTGCCCTTATTCTGTGATTCTTTATGGTCAAAAATGGAATGACTTGAGGTGGCCCATTTCCCACTATTGACTGGCATTCTTTTCTCCTCGGAAATTCTGCTTTTGTCCTGAGTCATTCTAGATAAGTTTTATGAGATCACATAGGAAAAGTATATTGCACACCTTCAATATTATATAAATACTACTTTTAAACATCACATCATCCATCATCCTCCTCCTTTCAATTCCCCTATTTCCAGGTCTCCTTCGTGCTAGGCAGGTTAATGAATTTAAAGAGTAGGAAATTCAATTTTTATTATTTTTCTTGTCCTCAAATTCAGCCTTTGTTTTTCCAGACTTACTTAGTAACTACTTAAAAAGAATACACATAAAATCTTCTCAAAAGAAACCTTTGAAAGTTGTTGATCCAAAGATAATTTCAAATGTAACATTAGTATTTCATAGAAGTGACAGAGGAAGATTATTTCTCTAAAATTTCTCTGTATTGTGGCATCAAAAATGGACATATATGTAAATATGTGCATCTAACATTTATGTATATATTTCCCCATCAAATTCCAAACCTGAAGCCAATTTTTTTTTAAAAAATTACATCTTATTTCTCTCCCTCTGAAACAGCTTTCATGGAAACCAACAAAAAAGGACACGGAATTGAGGCTAGAATGTCCTGAGTCCGCATTCCTGCATTGCGACCTGTCATAGAACTTTCTAAAAATGCCAAGACAAATGTAAAAAGCCCAAAAGATTTGCCTTTAAATTGATTTCAGCTGCCAGAGTAAGGGCAGAATTTTATACTCTATAAAATTAGAAGTCCTGGTAAATCACATTACGGTTCCTCTACCCAGAGAGTTAAAATGTCGAAGTAGGAATGTGGATCCAAGTCAAATCCCATTTATTCTTTAAAATGGAAAAAAAAAGTACCTTTCAAATTGGTCTTCTTTCAAGTGGTAAGAGATTTCTCAACCTAAGATGTTCCTGCTTTTCTTCATTAAGAACTTCCAAACAAAAGAAAAGTAAAACGAAACAAAACCCAACCAGAGCTAAAACAATCTAGAAGAAACTTGGGCTTGATTTGAAAATATTAAGTGTAGGTGTGTAGGATTACTCAGTGTAGGATATATGGGATGGCCAAAGAATTTTGTCCATGACAAAGGCAGGGGAAGCGTGTTCACTTTGTAACAGATTCGAAGAAGAAACAGAAGTCAGTCCTTCTCGGTTGGCATACTCGACACTCATCCCCTGCCCCCCTCCAAAAAAAGAATAAAAAAAACAAACTTCACATCCCCATACAGGGGCTTATTGGTGATCTCTAAGCAAAGACTGATGGCTGGCCACTTGCCTTCGATGTTGGACAGAGATTCTCACTGTAATTAAGAAGTTTGGACAGTGTGGCTTTTGAGGTCCTTCCCGAGTAAGATTCTGTCCCTTTTAGATCTATGTGACATTGGACACATTGTTTTCTCTCTCTAGAAAATTTTAATCATAAGACATTGGGACTTGGAAAACCAATTCTTGCATACATGATAACAGCATTCATCTTTTTGAGTGCTACCACTTTCTTGGAGGACATGAGTGTTGTCATCAAAGTTTGGAAAGACTGCCGCGAGGAAGGAAAATTAGACTCCTTCTACTGGGCCCCAGAAGCACAACCAAGAGCTATGGGAAATCCCAGGGGAGGAAGCAGAGATGCCAAAGTCAATTCTATGGAAGGAAAACATAAACACAGATAAAAAATAAAAATCATCCCAGGTAAGAGAGAACACCAAAAGTGAGCAGAGAAGATTAAGCCAGGCTTCCTGGAGGATAATTAGAGGTGAAGGACAAAACTGAAGGGATCAGGAGAAAGGCTTGAGGAAGGAAGTGACATCTGACTGAGTGAACCTTCAAGGAAAATAAGGATACTAAGAAGCAGAAGAGGGAGAGGCAATATGTTGAGATTCTACTTTTTTTCCTCATTTTGGCTGCAGCATTGTATCATTTCATAATGTACAAAGTTCCTGATCAAATAGTAATTAAAATTTTTGGCTTCAAGGGATCTGTAATGTCATAGCATAAAACACATTGGCATCACCTGCTGCAATTCTTTCCAAGGAATTCAAACCTGCATTAATCTCCCCTTATTCCACTGTCCCCAACCTCCCCATGAGATAGGAAGAAAGCCAGGTGGCATTCAATTCCCTGTCCCCCCTTCTTCTTTTCCCTTCAGACTTATGATGGCTCAAAATATCAATTTGTCTTATAAATATGTACTGCATTTTTTTTCCTGGAAGAGAGTAGGCTGCCCAGTGGCTTCTGCTGTTGTCAATACAGCTTTTGTTCAATGACATTTAATATTGTTATGTCAGGGAGGTAGAGGGTCAGGAGGAGTAGTCACGTCACATTGATGGCTTACATATGAAAAAAGTTGATAAAACATAAACAGGCTGTGGAGCATTCTTGAATACTAGGCATGTTATATACTGCAAGCAAAGGTGTTCATCCAAACAAGAGTCTTCTGCCATCGTACACATCCATGCTGAGTTATAACTGCCACCAAGAAGGTCTATCAGTGTCTGATCCATAAAACTATCAATTGGAAATAATGACTGTTTCAGAGGTCCAGCCTTACAGTTCTTTGCTTCCTTTTGCTGAGATATTTGGGTAGGCCTCCAGAGTCAGTAGTCAATAGTCATGCCTGGCCTTTTGGCAAACTAGTCATTCGTTTGCATTGTGTTTTCAGGAAAAATAGCCTGGGATGAGTCATTCATGTTTTAAACAGTTAAGAAAAATAATTGCTAGATAGTGCCCTTATTGTTGGTATATTAAGCCTTCAAGATGCCTTCTTTGTACAACTAATCTCATTTAAATTAAGCCTAATGATTTTAACTAGTTTTTCCCCTCGAGTTATCCCCAAAGTACATTTTTTTTCATTATTCTTTGTAGAAGGTGAGCCATTTAGTTGCTAGGGAACGAGCTAGCAGGGTTTTTGTTTCCCCAGAGATACATATAATATTCCTATCTGCTCTGGAAAAGAAGTGCTCTGCTAGAAAGTTAACACTTGCTTGGAAGATCTATAACCACGCTGTGTAATTTGTTCTGAAGGAAAGTGCACCAGTTTATTGGAGATGGCACCGGCTTTTAGGGTGTAGATTGAGAGAATACATAGAGCTCAGTTCAATTCAACATTCATTCACTACTTACTGTATGTAATTCTGGGCTGGGAACTGTCAAGAGACAAAGTGTAGGGAATTGAGGTCATGTTCTAAAAGGCTCAGTGGCAGGACCTGGGGCTGTTGACATGAGAAAGGAAGCCATGGAGTCAGATGCATGAGAGCTATCTTAGAAGAAACAGGGTATCATGGATCGATTGCCAAGTGGCCCCCAAACAGCTTACAACTAGAACTGGCCCATAGTAGGTTGGGCCACCTTTTAGAGGATAGGCAGCTCCCTCCTTCCTGGAAATCTTGAAAGGAAGATTAAATGACCCCTTATGAGGTGAAGGGTGGGGAATTGTTTATCAGATATAGGTTAGTCTGGACAATCATTAATTTTGTTTTTTATCATGAAATTCTATGATACTGTAAAGATTCTATGAGGTTAGATTTACAGTTACATGTGCAATCATCTTTTTATTATCCTGTGTTATGGAAATGCTTGTTTCATACATCAAAATAAAATTTAACAATGATTCAGAAGAAAAAGATTCTGTGAGGTTGAGGAGACAGAAACATGGATTGTAGATGTGGGGGGAGGGACAAACACCTTGTGCAAAGTTACAGGAAGAGAGATAGAATTATCAAGGTAAGGGAGAAGCCAGCAAGCCAATTTCACTAGAACACAGAGTCCATGAAGATGACTAACATGAAGTAAGGGTTCGAACTGGTATTTTTTGAGGAAGGAAACAGGGATTGTTAATAACTACTGGGGAAAAATGGTTCACTTTCTCAGATGATTGAGGGAAAGTGATTTAAAACCTTGAGCCACTTTGTACCCATCAAATTGTCAAAAACAGTTAACAATAATAAAATTAAATGTTGGCAGGGTTTTTCAGAAAGAGATTGTCTGTTCTATTCTTGGTAGAACTTTACATTTCTGCCGTCTTTCCTAGAGAAATGACATGGTATAGAAAAAGTTATAAAGTTAATCCTTCCCTTTTTGACCCAGATCTATCCTTCCGCTATGATTTCATCCTAAGCATGCTATTAAATACAAATACATTTAAAAAAAAAAACTCTCTTTACAGAAATAATTAGAGTCATAGATATAAAACTAGAAGCACCTCATAGCCCATCTGCTCCAGTGCTCTTCTTTCATAGGTGAAGAGACTGTGGCAAGATGGAGGGGCAGATGACTTGCCCAAGGTGACTCACACTGCAGGCAATATTTGAGCCTCAATTCTTTGATTCCAGAACCACTGTTCATTCTGCTCAGCTATGATGCATTGCTTTTTTATTTCAATTAATAAAAATGAAACAGTCTGTTTGCCCCATGACTGAAGTATAAACATACTGGAGTATCAATGTAATGGAATATTTTTGAACTACAAAATAAAAAAAAAAACACAACAAATCAAGAGAGCATTAAAATATGGAATATGTTCCTATACCTATAAAATAAGGGAAATAGACCTGTTGTCTCTAAGGTCCCTTATAATTATAAATCTATAATCCTGTGATCATGAATAATGAGGATGATGATAAAGAAGCATTTATATAGCACTAAGTTGTGCGAAGGGTTTACATATAGTAGTTTATTTTGTTTGTTAATATTGCTGGATAAATACATGGGGAACCTTTGTTCTACCTCAGAGGAAGCAATAATACCTATTGGAGAGGGCGAGAGGGAACAGTGTGGAAATGCCCCCATTTCATGGATTAAGTATGGGATAAATAAACTTTCTCTCATTTAACAAGTAGTCCCTAAGTTAACCTCAGCATCACATTAGATTTTTGTTTTTGTTGTTCAGTCATTTTAAGTCATGTATGACTCTTCTTGACCCCATTTGGGCTTTTCTTGGCAGAGATACTGGACTGGTTTTCCATTTCTTTCTTCAGATCATTTTATAAATGAGGAAATTGAAGCAAATAGGGTTAAGTGACTTGCCAAGGGTCACCTAGGTAAAAAGTATTAGATCTATTATTTCTGGGAATGGAACCCAGATCCTGGGATGGCAAAGGAGCAGGGCCAGCCCTTGATCCACTGGGGGCATATTTTGTGATAAATTCAATAAGAGATTCTGAGATTCCCCTACAGTCTTCAAGCATCCACTTTCATTGTCCCAGTTCATGTCTATAGTGGAAGGAGAATGACATTGGAGAGAGAAGTTCTTGAAATTTAAGGCTAATGGAAAAGAGTATCCTTAAAACAATGCCTTTTATCTCATCGTGCTACTTTCTTGAAGTGGCTTCATAAGATTCTCCTAAGTGTATGGGCTTTACTTGACCTTACCCTGCTAGAAAGTAATCCAGGGGTGTGTGTGTGTGTGTGTGTGTGTGTGTGTGTGTGTGTGTGTGTGTGTGTGTGTGTGTCTTATGCAAGACAGGTCCTATATTAGCCATTTAATGATTTATCTTGGCTTCCTAAGCAAGGCCAGGAGTAGGTGGACCTAAAATTCCTGCTGTCCTATTTGCTTCCTTTGCCCTATGGAACAGCTTGTCAGTGTGTCAGGCAGACTGTAAATGCTCACTGGGTCCCGGCCTTTTTGCTTGTTAACTTTCGTATCCATCTTTGGTAAGGCCTAAGACAGCCACCTACCAGTTCTACATTGAAAAAATGTGTAAAAATGTGTTCAGATAGCATGGGGCCTGTGACTGGAACATGATATGCTTACTCATTAGTGGAGTGGTGTAGCTTTTAAGTGGAGAAGTCAGATTTCCCTTGTTACAGGCCGATTTGGTACTGCTCTAATCACTAGCCGTAAGAGGAGAATTTCAGTAGATATTTTAGTCACTAATTTAAATGATGATGATGACCATTATTCAGTGCCTTAAGTTTTGAAAAGCACTTTACAAATCTTTTCTCATTTGATCATCCCATCAATCCAGTGCTATTATTTTCCCTGGTTTACAAATGAGGAAACTGAGCCTGAGAAAGATTAAATAACTTGCCCAGGGTCATGCAGCAAGTTAATATCTGAGACAGGATTTGTACTCAGGTCATTCACCAAACTTTTTTTTTTTTTTTGTATCTCAATTGCCTTTATTTATTTTATTTTATTTTAAATTACATTTTTTTTATATTTTTTAATTTTTTTTATTTTTAGTTTACAACACTTAATTTTACATGTTCTTGAGTTTCAAATTTTCTTCCCTTCTCTCCCCTCCCAAGAAGGCATGCAGTCCAATATAGATTCTACATAAACCTACATAAACATTAAACTTATTTATACAATAGTCAAGTTGCAAAGAACATTTATGACCAATGCAATGAATCATGAGAGAGAAGAAACAAAACCAAAAAAAGAGGGAAAAAAGAGAGAGCAAACAGTTTGCCTCAATCTGCATTCAGACTCCATGGTTCTTTCCCTGGATATAGCTAGCTTTTTCCATGAGTCCTTTGGAGCTGTCTTTGAGCCTTGTATTGCTGAGGAGAGCCAAGTCTATCAAAGTTAGTCATCACAGAATCAATATGTCTGTGGTTGTGTATAGTGTTCTCCTGGTTCTGCTCCACTCACTTGGCATCGGATCATATAGGTCTTTCCAGGTTATAATGAAGTCTGTATCTTCCCTATTTCTTATAGCACAATAGTATTCCATTGCCTTCATATACCACAACTTGTTCAGCCATTCCCCAATTGGTGGGCATCCCCTTGATTTCCAATTGTTTGCCACCACAAAAAGAGCAGCTATAAATATTTTTGTGCATACAGGTCCATTTCCCACTTGTGTGATCTCTTTGGGATATAGCCCTAGGGGTGGTATTGCTGGGTCAAAGGGTATGCACATTTTATAGCCCTTCAGGCATAGTTCCAAATTGCTCTCCAAAATGGCTGGATCTGTTCATAACTCCACCAACAACGTATTAATGTTCCAATTTTCCCACACCCTCTCCAGCAATTATCATTTTCCTGTTTTGTCGTGTTAGCCAATCCGCTAGGAGAAATACGGAACCCCAGAGTTGTTTTGATTTGCATTTCTCTAATCTGTAGTGATTTAGAGCATTTTTTCGTATGCCTATAGATCTCTTTAATTTCTTCCTCTGAAAACTGCCTGTTCATATCCTTTGACCATTTCTCAATTGGGGAATGACTTGTATTCCTATAAATTTGGCTCAGTTCCCTTTATATTTTAGAGATGAGGCCTTTATCAGAGACATTGGTTGTAAAGATTTTCATGCGGCCATCTTCCATTCACCAAACTTTTATTAAACACTTACTATATGAATTGGCCTATGCTAGATGTTTAGAGAGAGAAATTAGTAAATCACTATTGCAAAGTCATAGAAGAAAGGTTTTTACTGCTTTATACTTATAGAGCTGGAAGCTCCCTTAGGTTTCACATAGTCCAACACCTTCATTTTACCAATGAGGGAATTGATGCAGATAATACTTAAGTGACTTGCTTAGGGCCACACAGTTAGCGATTGAGGTGGGATTTGAACTCAGAGCTTCCTGCTCCAGGTCCAGCACACTATCCATAGCACTACCCAGCTTTCTGAGAATGGGTTAGAATTAGTGGCTTTGGTTCTTCAGGAGAATTGTAAGGGTGGAGCTAAGACTCAGAGGTTTAGAATCATGATGGATCCATTAGTGGCAGAGAACGGCATCATAGGATACAGAATCAGAGAATCTGAAGGACTCTAGGGCTGTCTAGTCCAATCTGTATTTGAATTAAAATCTGGCTCCCAATGCCCCTGTCAGGTCACCAGCTGGCCTTTGATTGAAGGCTGCCAGTGGAGGGGAGAACTCATGGCCTACTCCAAGAGTACATTCTCCTTGGTGATGCCTCTACCTGCTAAGTTTTTTCTCCTTTAACATCAGACCAAAATCTGCCTCTTTGTAACTTGATTTTGATGTTTTTTTTTTTAAATAGTAAGAGCCTACTATGTGCAAGACACAATGTTTCTACCCATTTTTCTTTGTTCTGCCCTCTGGGGCCAAACAGAACTAGCTTAATTTCTCCTCTCTATGTCCAAAAATGTTTGACCTGGATAGATATGAAATACTTTTGTGGAAATACATTGAGGGATGTTTGTCTTTTACTACAGTATCAGTTTCAGTTATCATAGTCTAAAGTGTGTGCAGGTTCCTGGCATGTGAATTGTAAGGAGAAATACTGATTTCCTGTGGGAGCAGTGTTTATGCCAAGCTAAAATTCTGGTTTGAATTTTCTTCTAAGGGCAATAGGGAGCCACTGTACATTTTTGAGTAGGGTAGTGACATGGTCAGATTTACATTTTTGATGATTATTTTGGCAATTGTGAAGGATGGCTAAGAGATGTGTGAGAGATGCACCATTATAGAGTAAAAGAAATGAAGCCAGACAGAATTTCATGTAAAAAAGAGAACGATTTGGGGTTTTAGCACAATATGAGTCAACAGTGTGATGAGGCTGTCAAAAAGTGAATGGGATTTCTGCTTGCCTCCTGGAGGAAAAAAAAAACCCAGCAGGGAACACATGTCAGTGAATGTGCGTGTGTATCAAGCCAGGAGTGAGAAAGAAAAAGAGAAAATCTACAGGCTTTGTTTTAAAGTTGAATTATATGCAGCCTAAAATCCCAGTGGAATTAAGTCATCTTGCTTCAGCTATTGTTGTTTTTATGGGTTAAGTTTGCAGACAGAGTTGAGTTCATCTTCTCCCCACTGATGATTGAAAAAAAAGATTCATATTTGGGGCTGCTTTGTGTATGACCCCCTAATTTATTTAATGATTACATCTACCTCATTCTCCAAATATATTGCTTTCCTAAATTCTAGTTGGAACCTTGAATATAGGAACCAGTTACATTAATTCAGAGCTGGTTTATGATCCCATTAATATTGGGTGGATAGGCTCTGGAAAGTGAAGTCCAGGCATCTCTTGACCTTGAGATCCTAAAGCTTCAAGGAGAAGCTCAGTGGACTGAGTTCTTTGCTATAACCCAATACTAATGATTGGCTCTATTCATCTTTTAATGTTTGGGAAACACTTTCCATATATGATTTCCTTTCATTCTCAAAATGACCCTGTGAGATGCCCATTTTTACAGATAAGGCAATTAAGGCTTGGGGGAGTAAAGTCACTTGCCAAAGATGACATATTATCATTAGCACATTGCTTAATAGTATTTGAACTAGAAGTCCCTTTACAGCATCCCTGGGGAGTGATCAGAAATCCTTGTTTAATGGGTAGAGGATGAACCTACTGCCTTTCAAGTTGGCCCATTCCAAATAAAGACAGTCCACATCCCACTCACCTTCCTCAACCCCCTCCATTTTACAGATGAAGGAACTGAGGATAAGAGGAAGGAAATGACTTTGCCAAGGTCAGACAGGTAATGACTATAAGTATTGGGTTTTGAACTTGAACCTATCACTCCATTGCCCTCTCAGTGATCCCATGCTTCATCTCAACATGAAGAACTGTTCTGCCATATGTAAGCCATCAGGACAATATTTTTTTTCAAACGGAGGCATTTCACAGGACCGAAGGGAGGCTTACCAAGACATCTTATTTGGTTATAATTATATCCGCTCACTTTTGACTTTGTCCATCACGTGAACAGCTCCTGGCTACATTCCCAGAATGAGCTCTCCTTGATTTCTGTTCCTGGATGAAAATGGTCACCATTTGTTTGCTTCCTTCTCTTTATAATGAAAGTATAAATTTAAATGGAGGGATATGATTCCTTACTGGCTATGTTTGATGAAAAACTGCATTCTTGTCCCTACCACAAAGAAGCTTTGATTCAATGCCCTGGTCTCATGCTGTCCATGTTAGTTTGCAATATTTACGAAGGTTCTAAGCCTCTCAGATCCACTTCTTAGCATTAATGAGTGCATTTCATGGCTAGTCTTGACCAGACTGTTCTTTAAGCTTAGTACAAACCACTACTGAAGGTTTAGCAGGAATAGTCCAGGATTTTAATCATGTTTTTAACAAAAAGAGACTCTGATTTTAAATAGTTTCAATTAAATAGTATTCTTGGTGATTTCTTGCACAACACAATCAAATACCCACAGACTAAGGCTGAGGGCTGATTATAAACACTCAATGAATACATTAAGAAACTTCTCACATCAAAAGCGAATTGATTTTTTACCCTTCCCAAACTCAGACCCATTTGTCATGGAGGAATAGAATCAAGAGTAATTGTATATTAGAATAAATGGCATATAAGTAAAGTGGGAAGAAATGTGGCAGGGTAGATAAAATGCTGGACCCAATTGGGAAGATTTACGTTCAAATTCTACGTCTAGGAGTTAATAGGTAAGTGACCATAAGCAAGCCATTTATATTTTCTGAGCCTCAGACTATCCACTAATTTACAGATTTGTCTGCTTCTCTGTGAGCTCTTTGAGAACAGGGACCACCTTTTTCCTTTCTTTGTCTCCCCAGTTTAGCACAGTGCCAGGCACATAGTAGGCACTCCACAAATGTTTATTGACAGATTGACTGGTAGCAATGTGTACCATAGAGAATATATAGCTGGCCACAAAGCTAGGAAGACTTGGGATTTAAGCTCTGACACTTAGACTCATTGTCTATGTGGTCTTGGGCACATCACTTACCTTCTTAATGCTCTAGACACCTCTCTAGACTAAATTGCAGAGAAAGTGCTAGTGTGCATTGGGAGAGGGAATTATTTATCTGGGTGTGTTGTCTACCAGTGACATCACAGGTTCAGTTCTTATTCTGAACCCATTAACTTCTGTTATGTAAACAAAATCACAGATCCTCCATATAGTGATATATATATGCATATATATATATGTAAGTTCATTGTTTAATTTTCTATGACCAGTGAATATCTCTTATTTATTTAAGAAGAACTCTCATGGCAAAAAAAATGGCAAAAAGAACATTCTCTCTCTCTCTGTCTGTCTCTCTCTCTGTATGTATACATTACATATAAACTCACACATATACACACATATACACATACATAAACATATATATATACACACATATACACATACATATGTGAAACTCATGTAGAACGCAAATTCTAAATTGGACCATTTAGCTAAATTCACATCCAATGACTTTTGTAATGTTTTTCATCTAAAAGCTACAGTTAACTCTCACCAAATACCTCTTCTTAATGTGATGCCACTGACTTTCTCTGCTTATCTCCAGAGGGTACATCTAGGAGCAGTGGGGGTACTACTAAAGCAGTGGGTGAAAGCTATACAGGGAGGAGACCAAATTTTGGTTCTGTGTAAAGAAAAACTTAACAATGAAGGCTTTCACAAAGTGAAATGGGATACTTTGGGGAAGTAGCATGACCTCCTTCTCTTATGCTTTTAGGCATAAGATGGATGACCTCTTGACTGAGAGGTGTAGATGTGATTGCCATTCAAGTATGGATTGGTTTTGTGACCTCTGGTGTGCTCTCTACCTCTGAGGTTTTGTGTACTCATTCCATTCCAGGCACTGAGTCTCCTTCAGGGTTATATCTATAGGGTTGGGGATAAATAGGATTGTCTTCTCAGGAAATGACAGTAATAACCCATGTTGACTATTTTCCCACTATCAAATTATCTGAAAATGTAATGATGTGAATCTATTATTTCTAGTCTAACTGTGCTTCACATCCTCTATTATAGAGACACTTTATATTACAGCCTATGTTACATTTTTTTCTCATTAAATAAGGTAATTTCAGATAAAAAGTGATAAAAGAGGGGATTATGGTAAAATGGCTGTCATAAAAAGTTCTTCCGAATGTAATTACTGCTTCTTTTTATAAACGCTCTTTCTAGCTTCCATGTTTTTGCTCACATCATTGCCTCCCCTCTGGCTCTCTGATGCCCAGATCTTGATCATCCTCCTATTACTGTCACCTCTGGGCATAAATGTAACAATGACAATTATTCATATTCATGTAGCAATTTATGATTTACCAAGCTTTGTCCTCAACAGCACTTTTGAGATACGTGGCAAGCACATTATGCTTTCCATTTTAACGATGAAGAAAATGAGTCTCAGGGAGGTTAATTGACTCACCTAAAACCACATAGTGAAGGAAGAGTAAGGGCCAGACATTCCAGTGGAATCTTCTGACTCTAAGGTCAGTGCTCTTCCCACGTGGGCCCCCTCCTGATTTCCTTCAGCTGGAATCGATCTCCCACTCTTGGCATTTTTCTGTTACTCTCATCACTTTCTATTTTTCTTTTGAATTACTTTCATGGAATCCTTATGTTTGCTACTAGAAAATTACTAGAAGGCTGATGCTACGTGGGGTAAAGAAAGCTGTATTTGGAGCCTGAGAATCCCAACTCTAGCAAGATTTTCCCATGATGTTGCTAGGTTGCACAGTGGTTAGACACTAGACTTGGTGTCAGGAATGCCCGAGTTCAAATCTTGTCTCCAGCACCTATTCTCTGTGCTACTCTGGGAATTCCATTTATCTTTTCTCATATTCAATTTTCTATCTGTAAAATGGATATAATAATGTTGCCTGTCTCACATGGTTGTTGTGAAGTTCAAAGGAGATATAATAATTATAAATTATTCCTTACATCTCACTTCATATAAATGACACATTGCTTCTCCTCCAAGATTTTATGTAGAGTATGTTGGAAATTAATAGGAATTTGTTCTCTATTTTCCCTATCTGATTATATTTTAAAAGCTTCTAGTGACAATCTTTAAGGTTTGCAAAGCACTTTACATATTTTTTATTTGGTACTCCAACAACGCCCTCAGGTAGGTACTATTATCCTCATTTTACAGAAGAGGTAACTTTGAGAGTCATGGACTTAGACCCATTTCGTAGAATAGGAAATTGAGGAGACAGGAGAGAAGGGGCTTATCCAAGGTTGCACCTCAGATAATAGATCTAGAGTTGGAAAGGACTTTGGAGGTTATCTAGACCAACTCCTTCATTTTGCAAGGGTGGAAACTAAAGCCCTGAGAAGTCAGAGGATGATACATTAAGAGGGTTTCAATCTAGTCCTCTAATTTCAAAGAGGATTCTTAGACCAAGGGAAGGGAAGTTACTCATCTAAATTCACATGTAGGATCATAGATATAGAGCCCAAAGGCACCCTGCAGTCCCCCAAATAAAATCCTTTCATTTTGAAAATGAGGAAAATGGGACCCAAGAGGTAAAGTGACTTTAAATGTTATGCAGGTAATGAGGGTGGTAAAATCGAACCCAGGTATTTTGGATATAGTAAGCTTTTTTATGTATGAGTCTAATAATTGCTCAAAACTAATTGTCTCAGGACTCAGAGAAGGTTATTGGAGTCCAGATTTAGTCACCCCTCTCTTCATGACTTCCTGGATAGCATATTAAAGATTCATCTTAATCAATTTATTCTCCTATCATACTCCTCACCTAGCTAAGAATTCTCATTATATTCAATCTAAACAATTCTCCAAAATAGGATTCAAGAGGTGGCCACCTGCTAACACCTATATGAACACGAACCAATGGCAAACACTGAGAACATGACACTTTTGTGTCATAGATTCCTCTGGAGATCTAGTAACGCCTATGGACCCCTTCTCAGAATACTGTTTATAAATGCATAGAATACACAATGTAGAAGCATATTTGAAAACCAAGTGTTTATTTTGGACCAACTGGAGAGATATATTTTGCTACTGATTAGTATAAAATTTAGATCTTAGAATGAATAAATATACATTATGCTTGAAGTACCAGAAAAAAAAAAACAACTAGTTCTCTCAACACCAGGGTAAAGAATTTCACCACTAAAAACTGACCAGCAGGGATGATGCATTTTTTTTTTTACCACACGGACTCACAAAACTTCATATGAGTGCATTCATGCAAGGTGGATACACTCAAATAAAACTGCAGAACTTTAAAAATATATATTGCATTTAGTTATCTAATTAGTCTAGAATATGAGAATACTATGAAAGTTGGGACATCTTGAAATCCCAGCATTTTCACCAGCTGACTTTTTCATTAACATTCTAAGGCTGACCCGGTCTTTGCCTTTCTTTGAAAATCTCATAGAGCCTGAGAGTTAGTGTAGATCTGGAGGGATCTCTAAGATTTGGGTTTTACATGATAAATGGTATGTTTAGTTGGCAGGTGCTGCTATTTATTTTTCAATTAAAAACAGATTTCAAGGTTGCTTTTGGCCACTGCAGGATACAGGGCAGTTTGTGCGCTTCTAGCTCCAGAAGGGTGATCACCTCCCTTTGCCTCAGTTGCCTCACTTGTAAAATGAAGAAGTTGGAGCTCTTGACCTCCAGTGTCCTTTCCATGGAACTATACAGTCACTGATTTGTGTATTTAGTTGGTTGGTTGTTTTAGTCATAAGTGATTCATCTGTGGAAACAGACACGTGCATAAAAGAAATCGACGTTTATTACTCTGCTCCATAAAAGTAAGTTCATCTTACCGGATCAAACCAAAATACTCCAAAAGATCTCTGATGTTTTGCATACAGTTTGCAACCCATCCAAGCCTACCCAATCTGGTGGTCCAATAATTTTTAAATTCTCTCTCCTGGATCTATTTTCCAGGTCAGTGGTTTTTCCAATGAGATATTTCACATTGTCTTCCATTTTTTCATTCCTTTGGTTCTGTTTGATAATATCTTGATTTCTCATCAAGCCACTAGC
>CM053624.1:10792162-10841034 GCA_028646595.1 Phalanger gymnotis
TGTGGGACAGACCTTACCCAGAGACCATCCAGGCTGTCCTGGGCTGGAACCCTGCTTCCCTCTGCCACTTTGTGGGTTCTGCAGCTCTAGAATTGGTTCAGAGCCATTTTTTTATAGGTTTTTGGAGGGACTTGGTGGGGAGCTCAAGCCAGTCACTGCTTCCCAGCCGCCATCTTGGCTCTGCCCCCCCAAGCCTACCCAATCTGAATGACTTGTCTATACTGACTCATAAATTCACCACTGGGATTAGGAGGCAGCCAAAGTGTTGGCAAGTTGTCTTAATTTTTCTTGATATCATGAAGATACCAGTGGCTCAAAAAGGCTGAGCATCCGTCACTCTTGTCACAGAATCAACACATCTCCTTTGATGATCTCCTTTACTCCAGAGTTCTTTCATAATCAAGCCTTGGTAAGATGCTTCAGCCTGCTCACAACCAACATGGGCTTCTTTCTTTTCACTTTTGTCATACTGGTATCTAAGGATAAAGAACTCCTTGTGAGTTTATGTTCTAAGTAGAGGGGGCATTGACATAACTACTCACACTACACTTCTCTGACACTCATGAAACACTGGATTTGAAGTTCAAGACCGGATTTGAATCTTTTCTTTGTTCTATAATGGCTGTGTGATCTCAGCCAAGACCTTTGTCCTTTCTAGCCAATGTCTGTGGTATTCTAATTCTGCTTTGTTAGAGGAAATAATACAGAGTTTGGGGACCGAAAACCTGGCATGAAATCCAGGCTCTGGTAATGATTGTGTGATTCTGGGCCAGGCCCTTCCTTTTCTTGGCTTCATTTCCTCGTATGTAAAATGAGAGGGTGGAACTTGAATCTAGTCACTAGATGATCTCCAAGGACTCTCCAGATTCCAAATTCTACGGGTTTTTTATTCTAGTTTTCTATGTGTATAGTTTGCCCTTATTTGTTCCTCTAGAGTGTCTTTAAAATGGGAATTCCATAACTAGATAGCCATGCTTTTTGATTGAGTATAAATCAGATGTTGGCTGGATGAAAACCAAAATTCTCATCTATCTATCTATCTATCTATCTATCTATCTATCTATCTATCTATCTATCTATCTATCTATCTATCTATATATATATCTAGCTATCCATCTTTAACTATCTTTATCCATCTATATTTATCCATTATCTTAATCTAATCTATCCATTTATCCATATACATACATACACTTATACATATCCAGATATAAATATATAAATATGTGTGCACATGTACATATATAGATGTGTACATATGTACATGAGATTTGTATATAGTATATACAGTAACGTATTCACTGTCTTTCATAAAAGGTTGACATTTCTTTTCAGTTATTGGAAAGGAACAGATTCACTAGAGCTTGGTTCCTTGCATTTTAGTTCTTGTCTTGGATGCCTTGTGTGACTTAGGGAAAGTATGTAAATCTTGGTTGAAGAGAACATTGGTGATGGGCCACCTGATATAGAGTGGCCCTGAAATGATGCGCTGGCCACATGCCCAGGACTGGAAGTAAATCATGGAAGGGTTAATGAGAATTCAGCAGTGAACTGAGAGGAAATTGAGTATGTTTTGTCTCTACTTTTATTTCCTTTCGCTTCGTTGTACATAGGAATCTTTGCAGTTGGGGGAAGGGTTGCAAAGAAGACCCTTGGTCTGCTTCATATTAACTCATCTTTCTATCACATGTTGTCTTTTACAACAGGCTTTTACAAAATTATTTTATATTCATATGTGTGCATATGTATATATGTATTTATATATAAACTATATATGTATGTATGTGCATATATTTAAACACACATATAATTACAGAGTGTAGCACATAATAAGCACTTCCTAAATATTTTTAAAAATGATCTGGCTGGACATAGTGAAAAGGCAATGAAGGAGCCTTTGCTTGAAGACCTCCAGTGCAGAGGAGCCCACACCTATCCAAGACAGCCTGTTCACTTTTGGATTGTTTTCATTATTAGAAATAAAAAAAAATAAATTCCTTAAAGCTGGCCCCTCCCATCACTCTCCCTTAGAGCTATCACTACAGAGAACAAACTCAATCTCTCTTCCATGTGACAGTGTCTGTAGGACACTTAAAGACAGCATT
Source organism: Phalanger gymnotis (assembly GCA_028646595.1). Taxonomy (NCBI): domain Eukaryota; kingdom Metazoa; phylum Chordata; class Mammalia; order Diprotodontia; family Phalangeridae; genus Phalanger; species Phalanger gymnotis. Next base: position 10,794,268 of record CM053624.1, read on the forward strand.
TATTTACCCTATGATGAATTTCTTTTCCAAGTTGAAAGTCCCCCTTCCTGCAAGCAATGTGCTATGGCTTCTGGTCTCCCACCGTCCTGGTTGCCTTCCTCCTCAGCTATAAGTATTTCTATAGAAGTAGCTTAATAATAATTTGTATTTATATAGTTCCTCAGGGTACACAAAATACATTGTATAGAGCAGGTCATTTCATCCTCCCCAAACTCTGGAAAATAGGTGCTACTGTTGTCCTCATTTTCTAGGCAAGAAGACTGAGGTTCAAAGATTAAATGACTTGGCCAGGGTCCCACAGTGCTGGTCCCATACTCTATCCACTGCACCAGCCAGCAGCCTCAGAAGAAAATGGTACATGAAATAAATGAGAGTATATTAACTAAATGTAAGCACTTAATACATGCTTTATCTGTCTGTCTACATTTGAATGGAACCAATAGAAAATTTGCCAAATGACTCTCCCTGAAAAAAAATAATTATTTTTCAAAATATTTTTAAGGCTATCAGAACATGGTGATGATAAATTCTGCATCACCTGCAGACCTCTTAGCGTAAGAGGATAGGAAACCATCAGTTTCCTAATCATTGTCTCTAAGCCATGGATTCAGGGTGATTGTCCTCCACTGCACCCTTCTTATTCCACAGTCAGGGTTGGGAAGCATTGTGGGGAAGGGGCACAGGATATATGCTTATATTTGAGTCAGGAAGACCTGGCCCCAAATTCCTCTTCTGAAATGTACTAGCTGGATGCCAGTGAACAAATTATGTGGGTTCTGAGCCTCTTTCTCCTTAACCATACAATCAGAACAAGATTGCCTATAATCTCTGAATCACAGGGTAGTTGTGAACTTCAAATGCCATAATGTCTATGAAAGCACTTTGCAAACCTTCAAGTATTCTATAAATTGTCAGTGATTCTCGACCTCATGATTCCATAGTTCTCTGGAAAAGTGGGGTTATCCAGAATGACATGACCTCTCTCTCTTCTGTAAGGATGGGATCAAGGTGAATTGGATTAAACAGCTATTAGAATAATTCAGATCCTTGGAGATGGGCACAAGGTGAAGGTCTTATCTGTTATGTTAGCTAATGATCAGTGTGGAGACTGTTAACCCAACTACAAGACAGGGAAGCTTTGGGAAATTGCAATACAATTTTAAAAATCAGATTCATATTTGGAAATACAGACTGGAAGCAACATAAATTAAGGAGAAACTTGTGAAGCTGGCTGGATTCTGTTTCTAATTAAGTTTAAATTTTCAAGTGCACTGAGATTTGGAGGTTTCATGAATAATTATTTGACTTGTTCCTCCAGGGCTAATATATGTATCTTTGTTGATTTTGTTTTGTTTTGTTTTTGCCCAGACTTATGCTTTTGTTGGTACCTCCTTTGTAGAAACTTTCTACATTTATGCCAAATGACAACTCCAGTTTAACTGATAGTTCAGAGAGTTCTCTGGGGCATTGAGAAGTCAAGTGGATTGTCCATTGCCATGCAGCTTGTAATTGTAAGAGTCAGAATTTGAACTCAGGCCTTGATAAGTCCTTTATAAGCCCTCTATCCATTCTGCCACACTTGCCTGGTGGATCGGGCTTAGAAGTTCTGGATCAGAGAGCACCTTTCCCTGTCCAATTCAATCCCCAAAGGTCTTGCTTTGTATATCTAAATCAACCAGTCAGCATTTATGAAGAAGGTATCCAAGCATGGAGCAGACTGTCTCAAAAGTTATGAGTCCCATCTCACCCTGGCCCCTTAGGGGAAGTTTTCAGTCAAGGCTGAGTGATAACTGGTCAAATGTTTTATAGAGGGATCTTCCTAATGCCCTGGCTGGATTTTCTCAACTGTGAGATCCTTTCCAACTCCAGAATTCACTGAATCTAAGTCTAAAAAAGGCCCTGGGGGCCATTGGGTTCAAGCTGTGGCCTAAGGAGGATTGCGTTGTGCAATGCAGTTACCTGAGAACAATCTCACACCTGAGGTTCTCCATCTGTGAAGTGAGAAGAAGGATGATTTTCATTCTTTGATCAACAGGAATTCTGTTAGAACCAGCCCCTGCATGGTGGCCGAGTGATTCTTCTCATGTTAACAAAAACCTGAATCCCACCTAGCTCTGCCTGCTCTCAAGTTACTGGGCTGACCTTCCCCACAGGGGGAAATGAATGCTCTTCTCACAAAAATGGTTTTCTTACAGCAAGCCCCAAAGGTAGAGAGGTGAAGTCTGAATATTACCATTGGGAGAAGTGGAGCCATGACACAATGGGTGGGAAGCTGGCCTCAGGGGCCAAGGAGACACAGGTTCAAGTCTCTCCTCTGACAAGATGAGCAATGGGCCTGGAGTCAGGAAGACCTGAGTTCAAATCTGGCCTCAGATACTTGCTAGCTGTGTGACTCTGGGCAAGTCACTTAACTCTGTTTGTCTCAGTTCCCTCATCTGAACTGGAGAAGGAAATGGCAAACCACTCCAGTATCTTTTCCATGAAAACCCCAGAAGTGCTAATGAAAAGTTGGACATGCCTGAAATGATTAAACATAAAACTTTGTCTTGATTCCCTCCCCGCTTTGGTCACCTTCCTCAGAAATAATTTTGTATTATATATACATACATATACATACATAAACATACATATGTATATATGCACATAGTATATATCTGAGCACATATACATATACTTATATATATATACACACACACACATACATATATACATATATATACACACACAAATATATATTTTCCTGTGATCCTAGAAAAGATATTGGCCCTCTCATTGCTGTAGGTAACTTTCTGAAGCTGTAATTTGAAGAGTAGGTGCCAATGTTGTATTATAAAAGAAATTATTATTATTATTATTTTTATGCAGAAGTTCTCTATAGCAACGAACCCATAAGCCCAATTCTTAAGTGTTAACAGAATTTTTTCTTTGAAAAATCAACTCTAGTATCCCAAGATGTGCAACATGTGCCTAGGTGCCTCATCTGAAATGGGTCTGGGAGTTATGGCTCCATATGAGAAGCATTTATTAAGCACCTTTACTATGCTAGACCCTCTGCTGCTTACTGGGATACGAAAACCAAAGGGAAATTGGCATTGACCTCAAGGAGCTTATATTGTACTGGGGGTAACAGCATATATATATAATATGTATATATATATGTATATATATATACACACACATATATATAGCTTAGTGAATTAAAAAAAAAAACATGTGTGTGTATATACACCCTACTCTCTCTCAGATATATATGTGTGTATATATATATATGTATGTATATGTGTGTGTATAGTATGTGTATATATTTGGATAAATACATATGCTCAGATATATTCTACATGTATACGTATGTGTGTATACATATATATGTTTATGTTTTTATATAGGTAAAACAAAATAATTTCTGAGGAGTGTGACCAAACCAGAGAGGGAATCAGAACAGAGCTTTATGTTCAGTCATTTCAGTCATGCCCAACTTTTCATCACCCCGTTTGGGGTTTTCTTGGTAAAAATACTATAGTAGTTTGCCATTTCCTTCCCAACTCATTTTACAGATGAGGAAACTGAGGCAAACAGGGTGAAATGACTTGCCCAGGGTCACACAGTAAATATCTGAGTTCACATTTGAACTCAGATCTTCCTGACTTTAGGCCCAGTGCTCTGTCCACTGCACAGCTTAGCTGCCCTGAAGAGCTTTATAGAAGATAGTATTTGATTTGAGCCTTGAAGGTAGGCAGATGTTCTGAGAGGTATGAGTGTACAGGGAGACCATTCCAGATCTTGGGGCAGCTTAAGCAAGATAATGGAGAGGGCAGATGGCGTGTCAGGTAGTGAAAATGCCACATAGGGCAGTTGGATTGGATCGGAGAATAAGTAATAAGAGGTAGTTGTATAAAATCAACTTCCAGGAACCAAACCCAAGGTCGTTTCTTTTATCCTAGTATGTAATTGCACTTAGTTCTCTTTAACCATGAAGAAAAGATCTGAATTTTAGAAGAAAAAAATCTAGCTTTTTGTAAAATCTTGGTTTTGAAATCAGGTTTTTTTTTAAAAATTTGGTTGTTACAAGTTTTGACAATTCTACTCTTATAAGGGCCACACTCTGGAGATGCTGGTTTTCCTAACCCCAAAGCATCATAATATTCTTTAAAGAGAGCTATTTATTTTTGTTAAGGCCATGGAAGAAATGGTCACCTTTGTAGTCAGCCTACTGAATAGCCTATTCCAGAGTCTTTGAAATGAATTCATTAATGCTAAAAACCAGCCCTGTATGATGCAAGACTGTAGTGAACACACACACACACACACACAAAATAACGTGGAAGCTTCAAAGGTAAAACAGACTCAAAGGTTCTTTGTGCAATTGACAAGACCCCAACATCTCATCAAACAGATCCTTCCAGCAAGAAGCCACAGTTCCCTTTAGAAAAACAGAGAAAGAAAGAAGTCAACAAATGGTGAACATTATGATCCAGGGGCAGAAAGGAAGGAGGGACAGTTTAGGGAACTGGGCCAGGGGCCTTTCATAGAGAGGGCTCAATCAAAATCAAATGGATGTTTGTTTGTTTGTTTTTTTATAAATAAGATTACTTAGCCAGTAAGTCTCCCTTCAAAATAGGAAACTTTTGAATTTGGAAGGATTGTCATGATGTGCTAGGTATGATGGCATTTGCTCTCTGTGTTGACAGGCAGCCTAGTGGTAAGCCTTGGATCTGCAGTTACAAAAGCTGAGCTCCCATTCCAGCTTTCAGATTTCCTGCTTTGGCACCTCAGATAGACCCTGACCCCTTGTTGACCTTTAATTTGTTGTTCTGGTTCAGTCATGTCTGACTGTGACCCTGTGGACCATAGTACACTAATACCATCTATGGGGTTTTCTTGGCATAAATAATGGAGCGATTGACCATTTTATTTCACAGTGGATTAAGGCAAACAGTTTAAGTGGCTTGCCCAGGGTCATAGAGCTAGTAAGTGTCAGAGGCTGGATTTGAACTCAAGTCTTTCTAGCTCCAGGTCCAATGCTGTGTCCCTTGAACCACTTGCGCGAAATGGGCTATCCTCAGTGAATGGGCTACCTCACTGTGGTTCTTTTTAACAGAAGACCTTAAAGAAAAGACAAGAGTTGGATAAGCCCTTATCGAGATGTTGTGGTACTAATTCTTGGGCATGTATGGACTAGAGTAGATGGCTTCTGAAGTCTGTTTCAAATCTGATGGTCTATACTTCTTTATGCTAAAAGAGAAGCCAGAAATAGGAATTATGTTTCTGTAAATAAAAACAAACAAACAAATCAAACCCAAGATGAGCTTCTAAAGTCCCTGCTGTGGATATGTATAAAGAAAATGAATATCCCCTAGATAGAAGTTTACACTATTGGCATCAACAACGAACACACATATTAGTCACTGCAAATGTACATTCTGAATAAGTACAGCATAATTTCATGTAGCATTCATTCATAGCAGGGATTCACGAAAGGCCTTCTGTGTGAGTTAGTACTTGAACAGAGCTTGGGGCACAACACAAGATGTTCCAACACAGTTTTTTGTAGTCTTGAATTTGGAACATACCTGAGAGGTTATCTCGCACACCCTTTCCCCCTTCAGGTAAATGAAGGAAGTTTTACACGTGTAATTCACTGCCGCTCACCAACTGTAACATCCGAGGAACCTCAGACAGTTGCTTCTGAAGGCTTCATTTCTACTAGATGTAATTCAATCACTTTTTCCCAAGTGATCCTGAGCCCTAGAACCTTTGGCTTGGTATACGAGTGACTTGGAACCAAAATGACTTTGTGGAACTCAATCTTTTTTTGAATAATGGAAAGAAAACAATAAAATGACTCACAGAAAATTTCCTGACGTCAAATTCATACAGTTCTCCTTAGTGGAACAATTTGCCTTATAACCATGAACAGTCAAATGGACTTGATCTGAATCTCTGGTAAAAAGAACATAGGATGATAGAAATGGAGGGTGATAGAGATTTCCAAGCTCCAAGGATTAGCCTCCCCCCCCCCACTGAGCAGTTCATTGGTGCATGACCACATATGTAGACTTAAACTTTTCTATACGGTGATGCTGGGCATGACAAAGATATTCAAGGAAAACCGACAGGTTCTTTGTTTTCCTTTATCCCATAGAATGTAGATCTCTTGTACTGTTTTGGTTTTGTCTTTTGCACCCTAATATGTAGACTATTGGAGTCAACCAGTAATTATAATACATAGGTCACAGATTTAGAGCCAGAAGGGACTTGAATTGAATTATCAAATAAAATCCTTCAAATCCATGAAGTTCTTTGTCTTTGATTATGAATGAAAGTTAAATCTACTCAGGAGATTGCTCCCCAAATGAGAGACCAGATCACATGTCTCCAAGCTCAGAAACTTTTAATCACTCCCTACGTAGCCAACCAAATAATTTTCAAAGTCATTTGCCCGATATTAAAAGATCACTAGGATTGGTTTTAACCACTATAGACCCTCTCTGTTCCCTCTCCATGTGGCCTATAGAGCAACAAGAGTGGACTCTTCACTGTGTCCCCCAACTGTTTGTGCTTTTGGCCCTCTTCCTCTTGGCTCTTCTTATACCTGTCCCTTCTGAGACCCTTCTTCCCTCCCTTCTTTGACTGTCAAAATCCAACCCATCCTCTCAAGGCTCTCCTTCATGATGTCTCTTCTCATCTCCTAATCTCTCATCCCAACCCTCACATTTCCTTCCTCAAAGTGCTTGATAGATATATAGAAACCTAGACTCTCACACCTGAAAAAGACCTTAAAGACCATCTATTCAGTCCTTTCCTGGCCAGGAATCCTATCTACAACATACCCGACATGTGGCCATTCCAATGGGAGCCCACTACCTCCTGAGGTATTCTAAAATATATTGCTAGTGGATCATTGTAGAGTATAGCTGTCATTGACTCATCCTCACAAATAGTAAGATCATTGGGAAGAGGAGTTGTGGCCCTTTTCCCTGTATATTTCCTTCATCTCCTCACATCACTCCTTACACAAAGCAGGGACTAGATAGCTTTTATATACTATGTATAGTTGGGGTTTCCCTGGTTTTCCCAGCTTCTGAAGGCAGTAGGCAGTGTAGGCTAGTGAGCAGAGCACTGGCTTTGTAGTAGGAAGCTACAGACCTAAATCCCAATTCTGCTGATCACTTGATCTGTCACACTGGTCCCCCTAGGACTGTAGTTTTAGAACTTGAAGGGAACTTTGAGATTGTCTAGTCTAACCCCTTTATTTTACAAAGGAGGAAACTAAGGCCCAGATAACTTAAGTGATCTATCTGCCTAAATAAATATAGTTTCCTCCTCTTTCAAATGAAGGTGGTATTCTCTAGAAGAGTGATCTCTAAAATGTCATCTGCTCTAAACATTATGGAGCTAAACCTTAAAGGGGAGACATTACGATCTAGAATTTAAGCTGGGGCGATTTCTTTAAAATTGGACATGAATGGCCCTGCTTCTTCTAGCAACATCTGTGTTAAAGATTCAGTTCTTCAGAGAAAGATAAGATGTGGACATCTCCAAATTTTGTACAGTCTGACCTCAAATGGCTTTCTGAACCACGTTTGACAGTTTAGAGCATCTATAAATCGGGGTAAAGTTCTTCCATTATGTTTGGTGGAATTACCTTGTGCTGACAGTGCCGGGCACTCACATAAATAGTGGCAGAATTAAGTGAGATGGAGTTCCAGTTTGTGTTGGTTAAGCTTCGAGGCAGGAGCACTTAGGTTTCAGAAATGACATTACCGCTTCCTGAGCCTGTTGACATGCAATGCTAAATTCCCCTAATACAAAGAGCACTTTGCATTGGGCTCTTAGAGGCAAAGAATTAGAATTCAGAGTTCAGTGAGCAGTGCAAGCAGTGGTGCCCAGAACAGACGGTGCATTGAGGTGTGAAGGGCATGTGGGCTGAAAAGGGAGAGATTTCAACTCTTGGACAAAGAGTTTTCATAATTCATGGGAGAAGAAAAAAAGGAATTGGCCTTGTGGCCTTGCCCATGTTGTCATGAAAGGGAGAAGTGTTGAAGAGTAGTGCCAGGTGTCTTTGTTCCCCATGGGAAAGGGGGACAGATTGAAATCAGAGGCTCTTCCCTTTCATCTTGGCATTCTGGCACATTCTGCAGACGCTCCACATAACTGGCAAACACTTACCAAGCTGGAACATTTTGATTCATTGAGAATTAGGCTCAGGAAGAAATTTTCAGGTATCAGACTGGAATCTATTTTTAAAGGGGTTCTAAGTGAACCTAAAAATGCCGAGGCACCCCCTTCCTTCTCCTCTTTTCTCATGCAGGTTCAGGAGAAGAGTGTAGTTTGTCCATTTCATTAAACATGCATTAAGCACCTATTACGGGCCAGGCACTGTAGGTCTGAGCAAATACAGAGCCAATAAGGAAACAGTTCCTGCCTTCAAAGAGCTTACCTTATATTGGAGAAGTGACATATGTACCCAAGAGAGTGCATTCTAAATATATGTCAAGTAACACAAGGTAATTTCTAGAGGGGAGGGGCTCTAATCACTGGGGATTAGGAAAGAGGCTTCATAGCAAATGCCATTGGAGCTGTGCATTGACATAAGCCAAGGAGTCTATGAGGGGGATCTGAGGGTGCAGGGCCTTCTAGAGGTGTCGAGGTAGACAGGTAGGAAATGGGATGTTGTGTGTGGCCAGAAGGACAGTGTCACAGGAGCAGAACTTGCATAAAGGAGAGTAATGTAAAAAGAGCCTGGAAGCCTGGGGATGAGAGGCTTTAACTGCTGCAATGTAGCATTGAAATGCAATAGGGAGCCATGGGAGATTTCTGAGTGGAGGTGGGGTAATATGATTACCTCAATTTCATGAACATTGACCTGATAGCTACAAGTCGTAGAGGTGGAAGGATAGACATAAGAAGGAACTCACTCCTACCTCTGTATTTTTACAAATTAGGAAACTGAGATCCAGAAAAGTATAGAGATGACCAATCTCATGGAAGTAGGAAGTATCAATTGAAATGCAAAACTAATTTCTTTGAAATTCAAAGTACTTTCCAAAGCACCAAGACAACACACTCTCCTTTTGTACTGGCGACATATTCTGTCTTTCTTGTTCTTCACTAGAGTTTGCTCTCTTGGCAATTTTGCTGAAAGGAAGACAAATGCATGCACTGATGAGAGGTCAAGAAACAGGGAAGAGGAAGCAGGATGGGCTTCTGAGAGTACTTCCTGGTCCCTCTCTCTAGCACAGTGGCGGCAGGGACTGGGAGGGATAGGCTAAACAATTTAATTATGCTTCATCTGGGAACCCATGTGGGACCCTTCTCTGGACTACACTGAGGACAAAAAAGGAGAAGTGATAGTGCCAAGGAGGAATGGAAACATTTAGCTCACCTATAAACCTCTTCTATGAGCTTGACTAACGAAGAAATATAGAGTCTGGCTAACAAGCAGAGACCTGAGAGTGAAGTGAAATTGGCCTGAAACATCAAATATTTTAGTGCTTTTCTCTTTTGATTTTCACAGATCATGCTCCTTTGACTTATGAGTCTTTCAACTTGTTTTTAGCACAACAAAAACCAAACAAAACAAACCAGATGGACAAGCAAGCAACAAACCTCCTTGGAAATTTGGAAGACACCTCCTGATTTTTACTCTGCTTAAAAACAGTTACACATTTCTCCATTTTCTCTTCATCTGCGATACCCAACACAGTTTTGTTTGTTTGTTTTAAGAAGAAATCATCAAGAAGTAAAGAATCATGATTAAAAGAGAAGAACTGAGAATCAAATGAGAGAGAAAGAATGGGAAAGAGAGAGAGAGAGAGAGAAGGAGTGAGTGAGCGAGAGAGAGAGAGGAGAGGAGAGGTTTAGGGTGATTGCTCTTTGCTTCTTGTACCCATTAGCAGATAAAATGTGAGTCTTTTTAATTAACTACCAGAAATGCTTTTGATGTTGATAAATTAAATAGCGCAGCGATGAACTGTAGGTCATTCCCCACAGTATGTTAGCATTTTATCATTGAAATATCGCAGAATCACAGGTCATTAGAGTTGGAGGGGAATTTTGTAGCAGGATAATAATAATATCATCATCATCATTGTTCTAACAAGAGCTGGTATTCATATAGCACTTTAAGACTGGCATTGCATCTTACATTCCCTCCTCATAAAAACCTTGGGAACTTGATGCTTTTCTTGTGCTAAGTGGCTTGGGCAGAGTCAGGTCTTCCTGACTCTAAGACCAAGACTTTATTTACTAAGCTCTCTAGTTGCTCAGACCAAATTTAGTTGATAGCACACTCCCTGGGCCATGGCAGACATTTAATAAATGGTTTTTGGATTGGATGGGGTTGAGTTCATTTGGATTGATTGAAAATCAGCAAGTAGTCATCCACACCTTGCTTTGAATGAAGAGGAACCCTCTGCCAGTTGAGAAATACTGAAAAGTAATGGGTATTGACCTAATCTTCCATATTCTGTGGAGAGATATGCCACATGCAAACAATTCATGACTTCAAAGGATCTGTGATCATGGGTATATATGGATGCTCCTTCCAATAGCACAGATCCTAACCCATCCTGATGTTAATATCTTGTGTGCTTCTTGTCAATGGCCTTCTGTAAGTCTTCCACAAAACTTCCTAGAATGTCTATAGTTTTTGTTTTGTTTTACTCTTGCCTGTGACAAATGACCTCCTTTTGCTAGGCACACAGAGCATTGATGACATGAATGCTACATCTTCTGCATGTCAATGTAAGATGATACTCTTCACAAGGTACATGTAAATTAGAATTTTCTCACTGCTGGCTCTATTGACTTCTTAGTAGCTCAGGTGTAAATGTGAATTCAAAAGAAGCCCAGTCCTTGGGTTCAAAGTTATCCTATTTAGCTGGGGAGAGAAAATACACACTTGAAACAATAGGGGTAGAAATTATTAACACAGAATTAAAGGCAAGAGTAGTAAATGATGGCATCAACTTAGTTGGCCACTCAAGAGGAAGCCTCTCTTACAAGTTAGACAAGGCACACTCCCTTCAAAGAGGAACTCCCATGCCCATAGTGAAGGACTGAGGTCATTCACGAGTGCCCATGTAGTAATTCAACTTCTCCTTGATGGATAATTTTCCTTTAATCTATCCCCTCTATTTTACTTCCTTTCTTAGAGGAAGAAGACTGCAGGAGGGGACACAAAAGCCTAAGTTTCACCTTTCTTTGGAGGTATCTATTGGCCCAACAGGCTTCCATTGTCATCATCTCATACCTGACCATTCATTTCAATTTATTAAAGCTACCATTATTTAGCCACCATTATGCACTGTTAGGAGATTACATCATTTGTAGATATGTCCTTCCTCTCCTCCCTATCACCTCTCACCTTCGACACATGACTTAATCTTTCCAGATCTCAGTTTCATCATATGTAAAATTAGAAATTTGAACTAGACGGTCTCTAAGATTTCTTTGAGTTCTAAATCCGATTGGTATTACATAGGATAAAATAATATGTACTGTTAGAGTTCAAATGGGTAAAGATTATGGTGAGCTGGACTCATGAGGGAAAGTTGCATAGTAGGCATGATTCAAAAGTAGACTCTTGAAGGAGGTGGGGTGGGGGGCAGGATTTGGCTAGGGAGAAAACAGAGGGGATAGTACAAGAGATAGCAAGAATCAATGCACAGAACTTGCGTTTCCATTATTCTTACATATGTGCCGATGAGAATGAAAGAAGTATAATTTGAAATTGGGCATTGGGCATATTGATAGGATAAAACTGGGATTCTGCACATAACGAAAGACCAACATTGGATGAACTTGACTTAACAAGACAGTACTGAACTGTATGTAAGTTATATTCGTCTCGCCATATATTTTTGAAGAAAGGATAAGATTTCTTGGACTTATCCAACTTTCTCCTTCCCCAAAACCTACACAGTACAAATAGGTCCACAACTGTGATTTCATCAAGATTGAGAAATGCTAAGGTGAAATCTCCTTCCACCAATGAATACCAGAAAAGCATCTGTAATTTATAGGCCTAGAGATTTGCCTCGGGCACTGAGATGTTTAGCAATGTGCCCATGTGAAACAACGAGCATTGATCAGAAGCAGGATTGCAACTGAGATCTCTCTGGCTACAAAGCTGTGCTTTGATCCATTATGTTAGACTGCCTTGCATAAAGGAATCAAAATCACAGAATGTCCAAGTTGGTGAGGACCTCAGAAATGGCAGATTGCAAGCTTTATGAAGGTGGAGACCATGTCTTAATTATCTTTCCATCTTCACCAGAATATAGGACAGTGAATTGGACTAGTAGGCACTGAATGGACAGATGAATGAATGAACGAATGAATGGAAATGGGAAGGCCTCTTCCGCAACTTTAGTGAGTCGTTGTCTATTATTGCCTCAAAAATCTCTAACGGTGAACTTCTTTTTTTATTCCCATTTATCAACGATGCTCCTCTGAGATTCATCCTTTGAATCCAGCCATTTTTCCTTCCTGGATGTTTTGTGCATTGATCCTGTGTCTGCTTTCCGGACAGGGGCAAAAGAAGTTCTATCTTTCTCATCTCGATAATTTTGCAGCTATGCCCGACTCTTCACGACCCTACTTGTTTTTCTTTATGCTGCTGCTGTCGTTTGAGTTTTTGGCTGAGATAGAGGAGTGGTTTGCCGTTTCCTTCTCCAGCTCCTTTCACAGATGAAGAAACTGAGACAAACAGGGTTGAGTGACTTGCCCAGGGTCACACAGCTAATAAGTGTCCAAGGCCAGATTTGAACTCATGAAGATGAGTCTTCCTGACTCCAGATCCAGGACGCTATCCATTGTACCACCTCGCTATCCCCTTCCTTTTAATTATAGCCCGTTAAATATTTTAAAGTACTTAATTATGTCAACACTTAGGTAGGCTAGTCATTCCCAATCACTTTGCTTCCTAGGGAACATGGTTATACATATCCTTATGATAATTTTCTTGATGTGTCTGCCATCTTGAAGTTATACTTCATTCAAAAGGATTTTGCTAGGACTCTCAGACAGGCTAAACTTTAAGATCTTTCAGAAAATCCTCCCAGCTATGATGCCCATGAGTGGCAGTGGGCACCACTAGCCCAAGAAGATGAAGTCTTAGTATCATGTATTGAATTTTTCATTTTAATTAAAATTTTTAATTACCTCCTGCTTGCTAATTATTCATCACTGCTTGAAACTGTTCCAGAAGAGAGAAACATGAAAGTGTAATCAAAGTTTAAAAGTATGAGTGACCAGAAGGTGAATACAGGCAAGTCAATGACCCCAATTAATAAGAACCAACCAATTTGACTGAACTCTCAATTAAGCTGAAGGATTCCTTTATTCTATTTCTAGCAGAATGAGGCCAATGAGAATCAAACAACCACTTACACATGACAAACAAAACCAAAAATGTGTCAGCCCTAGAGTTAGGAATCATTCAACTCCAATTTCTGTAATATCCATATCTGTCTTTCTAAATGCCTGTATCTAAATCTCTTTTAACATTATAACCTATTGTAGAGGTCATGTTTTACATTTTTTTTTGTCTTTAGAGGTGTAATGGTATGTACCCCAAAGCATAGGACCGTAGATCTGGAGCTGGAGCCAATCAACTAATTAGTTATGTGACCTTCCACCAGTCACTTAACATCCTTAAGCTTATTTTGTTATCTGTAAAATCAAGAGATCAGACTAGATGGCCTTAAGGTCCTTTCCAGCTCTACATCTATGATTTTATGATCCTTGGACATCTAATGGAATTCATACATGACAGCACCCTCCTCTTCTTGACAAATATTGGTCCAGGCTTTTCTTGGGGAACTCCAAAGAGAGGGACCCCCTCCCTCCATAATCTTCTAAGGCTACCCATTCTAATATCAACAGAGCATTAAATGTTCGGAAGCTATTATTTCTTCTTTTAAAAACATTGTGAATGTAATTGCCGACAAACACGAATATTGCAACATATAAAGAACAAGAGAAAGGTGGATAAAGAAGCGTGAATTTTTAAAGAATTATATAGAACAGAAAATTATTGTTTGCATTTTTTCTTGTGCCTCGCTTCAGAGTCTCTTGTAAAAAAATTCCTCTAGTCTTTCTCCCAGTTATTCTCTCTAGTGGCCAGAAAAATAAGTCTTTTCTCTCTCCAGTATGATGACCTGTCTGGTAATTGAAGCTACTTCTACATAGCCTCCTGGGGCTGATAGAGTTGGGCATCATTCTTATGGCTCTGACTGCAGGACATTTGCAAAGCAAGTTTGAAGTTGCATTCTCTTTGATTGTCAATGGATCAGAATCAGAATTGCACCATTCCTTTTGGACATGCACTGCTAGCCATGTTATTATATGTTCATTCTGTTACCCTGGAAAGAAGAAGTGGACTCCATTATGGAAATGTCTATCAGCCAGACTTTGATGTCTCACCATGATGTCTGTATGGACAGAAGTGTCTTGAAGCCAACACTGGTCACACTAATGAGACCATGAGGGGTTTTCATTTCGTGTCCAAAGTTTTACAGCTTCAGTCACATCTTTGCAGAGAATGACCTTTGGGGCTCTTTTTGAGAAGCAAGGTCTTCCATGGCCTAGGGCTGGGATTACTGTGTAATACCTGCTTTTCTCTGGCAGAATGTAACTTTCCTCCTCTTGGTCACATACTGAGGAAAATGTTCAATCCCTTGCTAGGGAATGAGACCACCCCTGAATTCATCTATACCCTGAGGGACACATAGCATAGCATAGAATAATGATACTTTAGAGAATCAAACCAGAAATTATTGGAGCTATGATTCAGTATCATGTTTTTATTACTGTAAATGAATGTTTTGTTTTCATGTCAAAGATATTCTGGGGTATATTTTCCCTCCAACCCACCAGTAACAAAGACAATCATTGTAATGTAATTAGCAATGAGTGTCCAAGAGAGATAATGAAATGTCTGCCTTTGAAAAAATCACGATCACTCAAGTTTAAACCTAGTTTACATATATCCTTAAATTAGGTGTTAAGAATGATGTCAGATTCTATCAGCATCAGTCCTTCACACAGAAAAGTTGCTAACTTCATCCTCCCTTGTAACAGAGTAGAAAACATTAAGTAAAACAAAACATCACAGCAACCGCATCTGAAGGCATGTGCAGTGTCCTGTACCCATCATCCCTCAGCCTCTCTAACCAAAAGCGGGAAGTATTTCTTCATTTCTTCTCTAGGGCCAAGATGAGTTGCTGTAATGACAGCCTTCAGCTTTATTTTAGTGTTCTTTTTTCCATTCCAGTAATCAGTTCCAAATAATTCTCCTGGTTGTGCTTACTTCACTCTTCATCAGTTCAAATAAATGAAGGAATAAGTGATTGTGTGTAAGCATTTTTCTCTGTTATGTGAACACTAAAAAGTCCATATAGCTGGAAACCTTGCCAAAGGGAATTTATTTCAAAGTTAAATGTTCTTTACCCATATAGGCATAAGAAATAAGCTGTGAGAAAAGGTTATTGTTTTAATGGAATCTGGTGGAGAGATTCATCCACTCATGAATGTTCCCAGGTAATGATATTCTGAATATTTACGAAGTCAGTGTTCCTTTTTTTCAAGTAATCTGCTAGAAAGCTCAGAATGTAATTCAGTAACTGTAGCAAAATCATCCATGCATACGCAGTATATTCTGGTTAACTGGGCTCTCTTCATGTGGAAGATGGATTGCATGTCTCCAGAGTATAGAACAAAGGCCAATGAGGGTTATTGAAAAGAAGGGAGATCTTAATCATGTATAAGGAAGAAGTTCCTAATAATGAAAATCTAAAAAGGTTATCAGTTTACAAGGAAGTGAGTTGACTGTCATTGGGGTCATCCAACTGAGTCTGGAGGGATGATCACTGTGAATACTATTGTCAAAGGTATACAGGTTTTAGATAAAGGTCACTCTTTTGAGGGTTTTTTTTTCTAACTCTGGAATTCCAGAGATACTTTTTCTTTCTTAGTCTTTTTTAGGCTTATATCAATTCCTCATACTTCATTAATGATCCATTGGTGAATATTGCAACCCATCTTCACCTCACCCTGTGATTTCTTGTCCCTGTCCTTTCAGAAATCCTCCATACATGACTGGCCCTTCTTCTGTGTCATTTCATATCCATGGATTACAGTAGAACCTTCAGATTATGCACCTGTTGTCCGCACTTCGACTCCACCTCCTTTTCTTTCATTCATGAATTTCATGATGTCTCCTATGTTATTTAATAGGGATCATTTCAACTACCAAATGTCAGAGTTAGAAGGGCTCTGGAAGACCATTTAGTCCCATCCGCACCAAAACAACAATCTATTCTACAACACAACTGACAAGTCATCCCTTGGCTTTTCTTTGAAGATCTTTTGCAAAGTGGGGAATAAGAATTCTTCAGGCAATCAATCTTAGGATAATGTGATTGTATATTTGGGATTGGAAGGGACCTTAGACCAACCTCTTCATTTTGCCTATGAGAAAACTAAAGCCCAGAGAGGGCTGTAAATGCTGGAGTATTTTACATTTGATCCTGGAGGGAGTAGGGAGCTTCTGGAAATTGTTGAGTAGGGTGGGGTGGCAATCAACATAGAGGACTGATGAAGTGACTTATCTAATCTAATGAAGACAGTCAGAGGCCTAACTGAGATTAGAAGCCTAGACCTCTTACCCTAAATGCAGTACAGGCTTCATTGTCCACAGACTGTTTGGATTCTCAAGGGGTTCTAAGCTTACTATTGGGCTCTCTATTTTTGCTATGTTTAACTTTCATATTAAAAAGTAAATTAACATGTCTTTAAAACAAATTTAAAACCTTATTCTTATTTTATTTTTTCTTTTATATTTTTCAGATAATATTCTCAATTATTTTTGTCCTCTTCATCTAGGTGATAGAAGTGGTGATATTTGACACTCTATCTGCAACTCCTTGATTTCCCCTAGTCTTTTACATGTGTAAATATGGGGCAGTTCTTTTTGAAGTCTTATTTGTGAGAACGAGTTTGATCCATGATGATGGCTGCACCCATTTAGAGCAAGCAGGAATAAAGTGAATATAATCCTTCTTGCTTATTTCTCAGATAGACTCAGCTTGAGGTTTCCTTTCTCCACATATCCTAAGTGCCAAGGGCACAATGACCCTAGGCTGAGTCATGTAGACATACTGTCATTTGCAAAGTCACTTATTTGCCCTCATCACATATTTTTAAATTAGTGTTTAGAGGAAAATGGAGAGAAGTTGCAAATGGCACCAATAATGGTTTTGAAAACGTACTTGGCATTGACGTCTTCCACATGGAGACTGGTCACGCTGTGAATGAAGAGTTGACTACTAAATGCATGTTTTTTTTTTTCTGGATGCATATTCAATTACCTACAGTAATGTGCCCTGAAATGCAGGGTTTTATACATGGTAGGTATTTGTGAGTGGTTGATGTTGGTGATTGTGATAGTAATGCTTGAATTTCTATAAATAGAAATCAGGTCCCAGAACTAATTGATAAATTAGATAATTCTTATGTTCGTGGGAATTTATGAAGTAATTTCAGATTTTACCTTTAATAAGGTAAATAAAACTAAAACCAAGGTAACCTAATAACAGTATGGCAGGTGAGAGTTTGGCATGTGCTTTCTTCAAGAATGCCTGAGAGATGTTGCTCTCACTTTACAATATGTAGTCAGAGCCTCACCAGAGAAATTGCTACGTGTGAATAAATAGAAAGGCCAACAAAAATTAGCTAGGCAATAAGCATTTGTTAAGTACACATAGTGTGTCAGGAAGGGAGGAAGGGGAAATAAACATAAAATAAAAAACCTGGGTTCTACCTTCGGGAAGTTTGCATTTAATGGAGATGACCACATGAGAAAAAAATGTAGATACAAGAGACTTACAATGTGACTTGAAGATCAGAAGAAAAGCACTAGTATTGGGGGATTGAGGATAAGGGGGATACAATGAGAAAGTCCTCCTGAAGAAGATGAAATATGAGCTGATTCTGGCCAGGGGAACCAGAAGGTCAAGCTGGGAAGGGAGAGCATTCTACCAGTAGGGGACATCCAGTGAAAAGAAGTGTGTGAGGAACAGGAACAGTAATAAGGTGGGCAAAGAAGGGAAGAAAGTCCAAGAAGACTAGAAAAGTAGGAAGGGATCAAGTTGTGATGGACTTTAAAAGACAAATAGGAATTTATATTCCATTCTGGAGGTTATAGGGAGCCACTGTAGTTGATTGAACAGGGAGATGACATCATGAGATCCCTGTTTTAGGAAAATCACTTTGTTGTTTGTTGTTGTTGGTACTTCTTTGTTCTCCAAGATGGCATCAGGTGGGTAATGTCTTGACTTGTGGGTGAATTGGGTTCAAGTGAAGTAGAGCTGAACAAAGCCATCAGACTCTCTCTCTCTTCAAGACCAGAATCAAGATGACTGATGGATGGCCTGGGATGTGGTGGGTGACCTTGACCTTTCTAAGTTAAAGTATTTCTCAGGTTTCAGTTTGTCTGAAGCAATTCGCATTCAATGAGTAAGGGCTGGGTAAGAATTGAGACAAAAGATGGACTAGTTTATCAACACAAAAATCACTTTGGCAACTGAGTGGACTGGAGTGGAGAGAGTCGGAGGGTTGGGATATCAACCAGAAGGCCACTGTAGTGTAGGTAACCCCGGAACCAAATTATTTTAGGAAATACAGAAGATTCTATAATGAAGACTGTTAATTAAGTCAAGATTGAAGCTCCCATCAGTTTTCCATCATTATTGATAGGAATCCTTAGTGACTCTTATTTTGCATTACTTGAGAAACAAAACAGAAAATGTAGACAGCATGTGTAGTCAAGGCAACACAGTAGTCACAGATATCAAAGTGACAATTATCGGACAGTCTCTTGCTTATTTGCCTGCAGAAAACAAAGTGAAGGGGCACAGAGGTCAAAAAATCCTGGTCCTCCCCAAATACTTGCCCAGAAATAGAAGAAGCCTTCCCACTGAAACTTGAAGTTTTCTTAGGAATAAGAAAGCCAGACAATACACAACAATAAAACAGTAACCTGCCTCTCATTTTCTCAATTCCGAGGACAAAGGTGCTAGATGGCAACTTTATCTTCTTTCTCAGTTCCTCTGCTGTAGAAATTCTCAAATTGGCAAAATCACCTTTCTGTACGTGTTGAAAATTCTTGAAGATGAGAATGTGACCAGGCCTCACTGGTCATCAAAATTGTTACATGAATTTTCAGACTTTGTTAGCCACTGCATGAAGAAGCCAACACGGGACAATATCTTTATTTCTAAGTATAAGGAGAGAGCCCTTATTAATGGCTTTTGGGACAAGGGTTACAGCAGTAGTTCAGATATCTTATGATGAGGACCCACACCCAGGCGGGAGGTATGTATGAATGTGAGTAGGGGACCTAGAAGTGAGACGTGAAGGAAGAAACAACAAGACTCAGTAATAAATTGGATATATTTGCTGATTGTATATAAGTAGCAAAGAATGATACAGCAGTTATGAGCCTGGGTGCCTAGGAGGAGGGTGGTATCTTTGACAGTAATAAGGAAATTTGGAAGAGGGGAAGATTTGCGGGGAAGATATTGGATGGTTTTGGACAGGTTGAGTTTGAAATGTCTATGTAACATCTACTTTGAGATATCTTAAAGGCAGATAGTGCTGTGAGGATGGAGGTCAGGAAG
This sequence comes from Phalanger gymnotis, assembly GCA_028646595.1. Lineage (NCBI taxonomy): Eukaryota > Metazoa > Chordata > Mammalia > Diprotodontia > Phalangeridae > Phalanger > Phalanger gymnotis. Next base: position 10,813,953 of record CM053624.1, read on the forward strand.
AAGATAAGGGCTGGATATAAAAACTTAGGAATTCATATACATGAGGAGAACAATTGAAACCACGGGAACTAATAAGATCTTCAACCTAGATCGTATAGAGGGAGAAGGGAAAAAAGCCCGGGACAGAGCATTGGGCTACAGCCATGATTAGTGTCTGTGACACGGGTGAAGAATCAGCAAAGGACATGGAGTAATGATCAGACAGATAGAACTAGAAGAGAACAGTGTCATCAAGGGAAACAACCCTAGAGAGGGGAGAATATCTATGAGAACAGGTTAACCGAAAGTGTCAAAGGCTAAAGAAATTTGAAGAAGGATGAGTATTGGGAAAAACAAACAAATAAACAAATGTTAGAACAAAGATGATACCAATAGGAATGGAAGAGAGTAGGTCAATCAAAAAGTGTTTAGGGAAATGGAATCATGGAAATTAGAATCAGAAAAAATCATGGTCATCATCTAATTCCAATCCCTGATATTACAGAGGGGTAGCAGACACCGCAAAGGCGATATGACTTGACAGAGGAAAGACAGTTAGCAAATACACAACTTGAATATAGATGAAGAATGATAAAATGGGCATTGCCATAATTAGCTGTGCTGAAGTCTGAGGCAGTCACCATAAGACAAGCCCAAGACAAGAATACCATTAAATCCAATTGTTAAAGATTAGGAGTTCCTTGAGGGCAGGGACTGTCCATTCTCTCTTTTCTATTTCTAGTGCTTAGCACAGTGCTTGGCACATAGTAACAACCTATAAATGTTTATTGATTAACTTAACGTAGCTGAGTGGAGGGAAATGGCATGTTGGGGTGAAACCCCAGGGAACTGCTTTGTGTGAGGAGACAGAGACTCTGAAACAGTCATTCATATGGGTAGTGAGCCAGAGATACTGTGAGGCCACTGTTAGGGATGCCTCTGTTGAGGGAGAAGGATAGCTTGGGCAAGGGAGGAAAGTCACTTGGGATTTACCTACCTGGGGGAGGAAACACATCATTTGTTGGCTTCCTAATTTCAACAATCTGCCTTTGCTAATCAGGTGCTAAGCTCAACTATTTCCATCTGTTGAACATTCATAGGCTCATGGATGGAGAACTTGATGGAACTTTAGAGGCCATCAGACCCAACATTCTCATTTTGTTTGAGGGAAGGAAACAATCATTTATTATGTGCCTTCTATTTGTCAGGAACTCTACTAAGAGCTTAAAATAATCTTCTTTGAGCCTTACAACAATCACTCTGGGGAATAGGTACTATCATTATCTCCATTTTACAGTTGAGGAAACCGAGGCAGGCAGAATTACCTTGTCAAGGGTCAAAAGACAGTGTGTGAGGCTGAATTTGAACTCATGACTATCTACTTCACCATCTAACTGCCTCTCAACAGTCCTGGAAGTAGATGCTATTATTATCCCCATTTTATAGTTAAAGAAACTGAGGCATAGGAAAGTCGTGACTGAATCAAGGTCACCTAACAGGTAACATCAGAGGCATGGTGGTGTCAGATGGCAGACAAAGTTTGAGATGAGATCAGAGAAAAATCCATTGTGTTTGAAAAAAAATGTCATTGACTTCCATTTCACTACCACACATAGAATAAATTGAAGAGAAGAGTCTATCAAAAGCCATTCCAATCTCCCCTCCGGGGATTAAACAAATGGTAAGGTTTGAATTTTGGAGAGTCTGTCTGCAGAAAAGGCTTTGGATTAGGAATATTTGAGAGACTCTATATTCACTAAGATTTTGCAAATATATAAGTCTTGCTTTCCTTCTGGCATCTGCAGAATCATATAGACTAGGAAGATATTTGCATTTTGTAGTTTGTGGCTACATATATGATTTTTTCAGTGTCTGTGATCTTATTTTCAACAAAAGAAATAGAAAGAGGCTTTGTTGATATCAACTTTGAAATTCATTCTTCTGGGGCTTTATTTTTTATTTTATTTCCCCTAACCAACAAATTCCAAATTATGCTGATTTTCAGGCTGTGTGCCTTCAGAGAAAGATAATTTAGAAGATTAATTTTGGGGAACCGCCTGGGAGATTAAGAAATCCAGGTGTCCTGTATAGCTGGTTCATTTGGTTAGCAAACCATTTCTATCACATGTCTGTAGACAGAGTGAGTCAATTACAAAGCCAAGCTGAAAAAAAGATGGTGACTACTTACAAGTTTAATATGTGCCCTTTTTGATTGGATGGCATGAATAGTGTGTAGAAATCAGAAGCAGGAGCTCTGCTGGAATAAGGAAGCCCAGAACTCCCTTTCGCTTTCTCTTGTGTAGCACCTTGATTCACAAATGAATTGGCAATCACATCCACTCAAAGAGTTTTTTTCCTGAGTTGCTCATCTCAGCTAAAGTAATAAACATCTGTGCCCTCCTAGAGAAATCCCTTAGCCCAGTACACAAAGATCTCCTATTTCCTGCTTGATAGCATCCTGTGGTTAGATAAATACAGGTATTTAGATGTATTTCATAATATGATTTAGCTTGCATGCTGATTTAGGAATTATTTACTTCAATGCATCAAGAACTTGGGATTTCAAGAGTTGAAGGTCTTGCCTTCTCTGATACAGCTCAGAACTACCCCAAACATGTGGCAGATTTTTTTTTAAATTGCTATGGCTCAGAAATACATTTAGAGGAGAATGATAGCTTACAGCTCACTTGGTTCAGTCCTCTCACTTTACAGATGAGGAAACTGAGGCTGAGAGAAGTTAAGTGAATTGTCCTAGCAAAATCTGAAATAGGACCTGAGCTTGGACCTTCCTAACTCCCAGCTTGACATAGCATACACTGTGCCAGTATTAATATGAATTATTATTGTATTAAATTATTATTATTAATAATAATATTATGGACATAGTACTTTAAGAATTTTACTAATATATATATATATGTTAATATATGTCCATACTTATGGATAAACTGAGATTGAATGAGGTTAAATGTCTTTCCCAGGTTAACAAAGCTAGCAAGCGTCTAAGGCAGGATTCAGATTTTACTGACTCGGAATCTAACACTCTTGTCTATTCAGCCACCTAGTTGGCCACTCCCCCTGCTCAGATGAATGAAAAGCCTGAGAGACAGAGTTTCTCTTGGTAACTAAAGTCACCAAGGGAGACCCTGACAAGTGAAAATCAATCTAGATTGGTGGACATTTAATGAGGAGGTGGGTGAAAACTCTTCATTTTCTCCTGCTAAGAATGGAAAAAAAAAAGTAATCACCTGGCAGCCACCACTGTGGTGATGGCATCTCCAGAGACATTCCATTGCCTAGCCTATACTCAAAACATTTCCATCTTCATAGTCATAGGTTGTGAGCTATTGAAAAAGTCCCAGGGTCTCCTCAACACTTCTAGCAACAGAAGAGGACTCTGGGAATGAAAATAATTCTTATAAGATGGAAATAAGAGAGAAATAAGCAGATATTAAGGTCATAATGAACATTTTCTTTTTCTCTTTCAGTTTTAATAAAATGAGATGGTATGAATTGTCATTCTTAAATGCTAAGAAAAATATATTAGTTGTTTTCAGAAAGAAACATTGACGACAACCTTTAATTTCATTCTTTTATTATTGTGGTAATTTATTCCCTTCTATTTGTTTCCTGTTGCCTATGCTATCAGATCATTCCTATGCTGTGTAATAAAATTCAGATTCATAAAGGTGAGTTCACGGCCCTATCCTGTTTAACTAGAGAATGTACGGTGAGAGCCTTCCTAGTTTGTGGAAAATCTGCTGAATTTGGATGACGTGGGTTCAATAGCTGGCTCTGGCACTTTCCTGACCCTGGGCAAGTCACTCACAACACTAAGTTGCTAAAGCTTTCTGTCTCCACCTTCACCACTACTTCTCACATCTTGCCCTTTTGCTCACATGGCTACCACCTTATTTAAACCCATTTCAAATCTCTCCTAGATTATAGCAATAGTCCCCTAATTGGTCTTGCCACTTCAAATCTCTTGCAATTCCAGTCCATCAGTCACCCAGCTGCCAAGCTAATTTTCTTTAAGGGAAGACCTAACCATGTAACTCTCACACTAAGTCAACTCCATTAGCTTCCTATTATTGCCTCTTGAATAAGGTGTTGATTCTTCAGTTTTGGTTTTGAAGCCTAACAGAATCCAGCTACAAACTATCCTTCCAGATGCCTTGTTCGCTACTGTTCCTCTTGCCTTCTGTCATCCACCCAGATTAGCCCATTCTCTATTCTTTACATAAGATGTTCCATTTTCTATCTCCTCATCTTTGTACCAGCCATCCAGCATGCCTGGAATGCACTCCCTCTTTAACTCTACATCTTAGTGTCCTTCTTTCTAAGACTCCCCTCAAGCACCACCTGATACAAGGATTCTCCCACCTGCTAATGTCCTTCCTCCCACACTACCTTGTGTTTAACTACTATATATAATTTACCTATCCATATGTGTATGTATATATACTATATATGAATATATGTGTATGTATACACGTGCTTATTCGTATACACTCACTTTATATTGATACTTTATTCCTTTATATATTTGTTTCCCATCCCCCTTTCCAGTGAGAGCTTACTTTGTTCCAAACCTTAATGTCCCCTGTGACTCCCATAGTGTCTGGTGCTTAATAAATACTTGCTGATTGATTGTTTAACATCTTTGTGCCTCAGTTTCCCAATCTACAAAATGAAAGAGTTGTACTCGATGACCTTTAATATCTCTTCCAAGCATAAATCCTCTGATCCTTTTATCATACAAATAGGATTTAGGTGGCAGCGTCTTTGTGGTCTAGTTGGATTTGAGAGAGAAAAGTTTTCAACATCAATCAGTAAACATGGATTAAGCACTGACTATGTGCCAGACATTGCTCATTGTTTTCTCTTTTGTTGTTGGGATGAATATTGGACTTTGGCAGTCAGAAAACCTGGCTCTGAGTCCCACCTTCGTCACTGCCTGTTGACTGTGGGCACATTCATTAAATCTGTGAGTCTGAGACATTAGGTCCCTTCTGATGGATGCTTGACTCTTAAGCAACTTGCCTTATGGAACTGTGATGAAGGGACTGGCAAATGAACAACTAACTCCTTGGAGACCCGGCCTCCACCTTTGTTATTTTTCAGAAGCTTTCTGACCTTACGTTTAGATCGTGCCTTTGGTTAATCAAGCAATTAATTATTCCTTACATGCCTGCTCTGGGGCAAGTCTTGTCCTAGGTGCTGGGGCTACAAAAGCAAAAATGAAGTGATCCTTGTTGTCAGTGAGTCTACATTTTACATCTATTCCACTTACATCTAACATACAGAATATGTTTAAAAATATCAGCTAGTGTGTGTATGTGTGTGTGTGTGTGTCTCGATGTGTCTGTGTATGCACAGGAGACACTGACAGTTTGAGGAATCAGGAAGGCTCTCCTGTATAAGGTGATGCTAGAGATGAGCTTTGAAAGAAATGAAAGATTCTAGGGGGCTCATGTGAGGAGGAGGTACCATTAGGGGAATAACAGCCTGTGCCTGATGAGGCAAAGAACTATGGTGGTGACTGAGTGAGAGAAGAGGTGGAATATGAGATCTATGGTTTGCTAAGAAATGACAAGATGTGCGACTGAGTAGATGTGATAGAAGAAGAGCATGAGGGCTTGTTTGTAACAATGAGGATGTAAAAGTGGGTTATTGGAAGCATGGTGATGCCCTCAAAAGAAATAGGGAAATTCAGAAGAGGGGAGACTTTGGGCAGGGCATGATAATTAAAATTCTTTTTGGAGCATGTTTAATTTGTTAAGCCTTTAAGACATTGAGGATGAACTATCCAGTAGATAGAGGATGCAAGACTGTTCTAGAGAGATTAGGGATAGACACGTACATCTGAGAATCATCTGCACAAAAAATTAAACACTTGAATGTTGAAGTGGTAACCAAGGTATAGTGTAGAAAAAGGTGGCCCAGGGCAGAGCCTTGGAGGACACCAGTAATGATAGCAATCATATGGATGAAAGACCAGCAAAGGAGATTGAGGAGGACTCACAAGCAGGAGTGGAACAAATAGAAAAAGCAGTGTCATATAAAGCCAGAGAAGAGAGAATATCAAAAGTGAGAACATGATTGATAGTGTTAAAGGTTGTGGGGAAGGTCAAGAAAGTTGAGGATTTGGAAAAGGTCATTTCAATTGGCAATTAATAGATTATTGGTAACTTTGGAGACAGCAATTTCTGTTGACTGATCAAGTCAGAAGCCAGAATGTAGAGGGTTTAGAAGACAGTGAGAGAATTGGAGGCATTGGAGAATTTTGATGGCTTTTTTGGAGTTGGGCCACAAAGGGAGGGGAGATATGCCAAGAGCTTGAGGGGATGTTAGAATTTAATAAAAGTTTTCTTTAAAATGAATTGAACTGGCATTTGTAGACAGCAATGAGTGAACCATTAGATAAAATATTAGGAGATGAGTGACAGTGGGGAAAATCCACTGAAGATCAGGATGGTAGGGGGTAGATTCAAGGGCATGGAGAAGGGTTGACCTTGGCAAGGGGAAAGATCACCTATCTATTAAAGAATGATATAAAGGATGAGATAATGAGAGGTGATGTCTAGGGATTTATGACACAAAGAGAAGGTGAGAAAAGGAAACACATGGCAAATGACTTTGGGTTTGGGTACTTTTGGTGGGTCAATGATGAAATGTATTCCTTAGTTGTGAAGCAGAGAGAAGAGGGTGTTGTGGGATGCTTTGAAAAGAGATGACTTATGATAACTGTTGTGGTGAGCAGAAGAGAGAATCAGAGGCCCAGCTGAGATTAATGAATGTAATATTTTTATTAGGTGGAGTCAGAATGACTTCATCTCTTAAGTGACATGTGAGAAGGAGGTAAATGGTGAAAATAATCCAGCGTTGAGATTTGACAAGGCATGACCCCTGATAGGACAAATGTGCAAGAGAATGAAGAATAGAGTCAAAGGACCAATTTCTATTACTAAATCTTTCTATACACAGGGAAAATCAGGAAGCAATGGCTTACTTAAAGTTGGCAAAGGACACAGTACGATGGTTAAGATTGATTGATACTAAGCAATTTTGCCTAATTAATTATCGTCTCACTGGATTGACTTGATGGTAAGGTCTACATCAGCTCACACTTATAGGGTGCTTTGAAATCTTCCATTCACTCTGTAGACATGAACTTCATTCAATGGGACTACAGTGGTCTCACAGTCAGAAAAATAAGTTCAAATCCTTCCTAAGATACTTAATATGTGACCTTGGACAAGTCAGTCAGTTAATAAACATGTTTTTAATCCCGTACTATATACTAGGCACAATACTGAGCTAAAATCTTTCTCAGCCTCAGTTTCTCATCTGTAGGGATGAGAATACCTCCTAGGGTTGTTGTGAGGAACAAATGAGATGATATTTGTAAAGCATTTTGCAAACTTAAAAGCACAATATAAATGCTTGCTCTTATTGTTGTCTTGAGCCATATAACAACTGCAGGAGAAGGGGGGAGTTGTGTTATTATCACCATTTTATAGATGAGGACAAGGTTCTGACAGGTTAATAACTTGCCCATAATCACAGAGTTAGGAAGTATCTGAACTCAGGGCTTCTGACCCCAGGCTCAACATCCAAGCTCAATGGCTGATGCTTCATGATTAAAGGCCATGTGTACAATCAGTGAACAAGCATTTTTTCTTCCAGTGCCCACTCTGTGCCAGGCACTGGACTGAGCTTTAGAGACGCTTAGACAAAAATGAAACAGCCCTGTCCTCAGCGAGTGTATACTCTACCAAAAGCCCAGAGAAAGTGCTCAAAATAGAATTTTGGGAGAATTTGACTCCTTTTTGTAAACCAAGACTCATTTTTAGAGCCAAAGGAGCTTCTGAAGTGAGAAGGAGCTTTAACATGAGTTTAGAAGGGGAAGGAAACTCTGACACTCTAGTAATTCAGTTTCTGAGTCCAGAGCATTCTTGTGGTTTCAAAGGACATCATTTTCTGATTTATCTCTTCCTGACTGCCATTTTATCCTGCTAGTGTGTTTTTTTTTCAAGAGAGGAAGGAAAAAGAAAAGATGAATGAAAATAGGCCCCGTTTGAAGGCAAGTATCCTCATAATATAAGCAGAGGCACAGGACTAACACAAGCCAGAGGAATGAAGAGTCTCTTTGCTCTGGGCTTGTGACAGAAAAGTAAGACATTATGTTTTGGAAATGACTGGAAGGAAATACAGTGAAGTATCACAGAACCAAAGAATTTCGAATCTGAGTTGGAAGGGCTTGCCTTTAGTCAACCCATGTGTGACAAAGATTCCTCTCTCCAAAAAAATAGAAACAATTAAATAAACCAAAGAAGAGTAATCTTACTGTTAGGGAAGAATTTTCCTTAGTGGATGGATATCATAGTCTGCCTAGCAAGTGGGAACCTGGGCTTTGCTTGAAGATATTCAATATGATGAAGGGAGGCTCCTTACCTCCTGAGATAGCCTTGGTCACTTTGGTATTGATTCAAGAATTAGGAAGATTCCCACCTCACCCCCAGAACCTAAATCAGACCATTTACAGATTTATGATAGGAACATCAGCTTTCTATGTTCAGCACCTTGTGCTGTGCACCCATCACTGCTGGTAGTTTAATCCTCTGAAGTAGGAGAAGCCCAGTGGTTAGAGCTGATCTACGACAAAGGTAGGCTTAGATTCAGTTCCCACCTCTGACAAATATAGACAGTATCACCATAGACAAGTCACTTACTTTGTCAGTGCTCCCAGGTAGTCTCTAAGATTCTAGGTTGTGGAAAAGGTACTCTGTCTGAATTGGTAGAAGGAGATCCTTGATCCAATGAAATGATAGGTCCTGTTTGAAAAAGGGAGTGAGAAAGACTTACTGTGAAAATGGCAGTGAAATTTGGTTCATAGAGGGCTGGCCTTAAAGCCCCAAGGACACACAGGAATAGAGGCAAAGTTGAACCCAGATCAAAGGACCCAGGGACCCACCACACCATCCCACTGGTCTTAGCCCATTTCCTGACCATTTGATATTCATGCGGCTTTGTGCAGAAACTTAGGCAAGGAGTGGATTACCCCAGCAGTAAAGGAAATAGGCCTCCTTTAAAAGACTCTTGAGTGGTTTGGGGAGCAGCAGTGAGTGAACACTTATAGCACACGTTTGAGGTAGATGATTGCTTCTCCCCAGCCCATCGGAGTTAGTGGCTGCGGCGGAAGCTTTATGGACAGTCCATCTTTTACTTCGCCTCCAAGACGTGCTGTGGCGGATGATGTTCTCTAACCGTTCCTTAGTCTGACTGTGAAATATTTGCTCATTGAAGGCTTATCTGTGACAGTGCCACATATCACCATCCACTCACACATTCAAAACCATTGCCATCTTTTCAAAGGATCGACTGCTTAGTGATAATATTAGACTTAGAGTTTATGGGGCCAGGTTGACTCTCTTTCCTTCTTTTTTTAAAGTGATTTCAAATGAAATTTAGAGGGACTACTGCAATGAGTCATTTTTAATATTAGTGGAAAGGATATCTAGTGGAGAAAAATGACAATGTATAATTAATTCAATACCCATTTGCAGCAGGGAGAAATATATTAGTACTCTACGATATACAGATGGAATCTTGTGTTTGTTAAACTGGGGAAAACAAGCTATTTGGCTTCAGGAAATAAAGATGCCTTTCAGGGAGATGGTCTTTGAGACGATTTATTCTAATGTTTTTTGAAATATATTTTCCTTTTCTCTCTTCTTTAATGAAATTCCTCTTCTCCTGGAAAGAGAGGAGTTGAATTTAATAAACGGATTAGGCTCATTTAGGTACTTACAGCTGTGGTTTTGTCAGTTGAGATATAAAAAGAGGAATGCCTTGTGAATCTGTTCTTAGTATTTAGGAGTTTCTGGAAATTGGCTGCTTAATGGATGCTAATGGTTGGCAAAGACATAATGCTTATTTGAGATTCTGTGAGTTCATCTGGAGATATATATATACACATATATGTATATATGTAGTATATACACACATACACATATGTGTACACACATACATATACACACATATATGTATATATACATACACACACGCATATGTGTGTATAAAATATTGTATGTATGTAATTATATGCAAATATATATTATATATATATATATATAGAGAGAGAGAGAGAGAGAAAGTGAGAGAGAGAGAGAAAGCAAGAGAGAGAAAGACTCTTGCTCAAGAAACAAAGCAAGTGCTATTTTTAAACATATTAAGAATTCAGCTCCGTTTGGATATGATAGATTGATGTTCTTTTGTGAGCTTGTAGAGGCCTATCTGTAGCTAGCAATTGTTCAAAAGAAGGCTACCATGATCCCAGAATCACTGAGGATCTCAGAGTTGGAGGGGACCTTGGTGGCCATCTGCTCCACCAGACACAAGAGAAATCCCTACTCTAGCAACCCAGCAAATAACTATCTAACTTCTGTTTGATGAACTCCAACATGAAGGAAATTACCATCTTCTAAACTGACTATCTGAGGTCTATTCTACTTGTTAAGACACTATTTGTTTCTTTGGTGTTTTTACTGACATCAAACTTTAATTTGTATTTTTCTAATTTTCCCCCAAAGTAGTATGGTGGACAGGGTACTAGAATTAAGCATCAGGGAGGCCAGGGGTCAAATCTTGCCTCATACATTTACTAGCTCTGTTACCCAGAAAGACACCCTTTACATGTCGCTGTCTCAGTTTCCTCACCCATGAAGGGATAAAGAGGTTTGATTTAGTGATTTCCTAATCTTCTTTCAGCTCTAAATCTATGACCAAACTTAATCCCTAAATTTATTCCTTAGTCCAAAGGGAAGCTCTTTAGATACTTTTTCTCTCTCCATCTGCCCTCCACACAATTCTTTGGGTTTGCCTGAACTCTTCAGTTTATCTCAAAATCTATTTCTTTCCTTTGTAAATCTTTCAGGCGATCCAGGGTCTGGTACAATTGAGGTGCTCAAATGAATGGGGTATTTTGAGTGGAATTTGGGGGACATGGCACAGAGGTTCTCATAATTTCACCAAATGGAAAACATTTAGAGTTCCATGAAGACAGAGTCTGGTCCTGAAGATGCTTAGATTTATGTATTGGTTGAATTTGCTGCCTCTTACTGGGTCTACGCTTCAAGCAAATGCAGGCTTCTTAAATCACTGTCAGAAAATTTAGGTCAACACATCACCTGAGACCATTTAAATTTCCAAGCTGTTGCCATTTTTTTTTCTCTTTGTTACTTTGGGGAGGTGGGAACATTGTGCCCAGAGAGAGTGAGCTGGTACTGGCAACTTGGCACCACCCATTCCTCCAAAGCTTCAAACTTCCTTATACTCAGTATTATGAAGTGTGTCAGGGAAGCTAATTAGCCTACATGGGCATTCTATCCAGTGAGTCAGTATTGAATCAGAGTCCAGATACTGTGTTGAGGGATGGCCTATTGCCAGATTGCATGCCGTTTGTGACTCATGAGGTCTTAGGGATACTTTTTGCAAACAGATAAATTGTTAGGCTGGCTACATAGACGATGTCTATAATTATATCCAGTAACAGTCATAGTTTGAATAAGCTGATTCTCAGTGATTAAGATCAGGCTGACCAATATTTCCAAATCTCCATTAGAAACATCAGGTAACATGCCTTTGATTGAGCGGGGTCAGCCAAAGATGAGAGTCAGTCCAGGTTGTTTCCAGAGCATCTGACCAGTCTTTATTCCAGTTTTCACCACAGAATCAAGGAACCTCAGATTGAGGAGGGACCTCAGCTTCTATCTAGGTTAGCATATACTCAAAAAGGAATCCCTACTAGAGTATACTGAACAGGAGATCATGTAGGCTTTAATTGGAGATACCGTCCCTGCACCGTCCCCCATGACTGGAAAACCACCACTTTCTGAAACAACCCTTTCTGCTTTGGGGCAGTGCTAATTGTAAAGAAGTTTCTCCACATCAAGCATAAATTTGACTATTTGTAACCTTGATTTCATTCCCCCTTAAAGTTACAGCTGGCCAAATTGTCTGTCCCCTCCCTTGAAGTGTTCCATCAATAGGGCACATACACTGGGTCAGAGAAAACACCTATTTTGGAAGCATCGTGGTTTGCTGCTGAAGGCAACTACATGGTGCAATAGATAGAGCACAGGCTCTGGAGTCAGGAAGACCTGAGTTCAAATCCAGCCACAGGCACTTACCAGCTGTGATATCCTGGCTAAATCACTTAGCCACTGTCTGCCAGTTTCCTCAGCTATAAAAGGTGAATAATAAAAGCCCCTACCTCACAGGGTTGTTACGGGGTCCCGCTGAGATAATGTTTATGAAGTAGTTAACACAGTGCCTGGTATACAGTAGACACTAGAGAAATGTTGACTGTCGTCATCCTCCTTGGGAATGGGCACAGAGAGCAGGATTTTCCCAGTAGCTTCAGCAACACTAGCTCATCTTTCTGTTTGTTTGTTTGTTTTCTGTCATGTTGTTAGGTTTGTGAGGTGCTTGACCTAATATTATCTCTTAGTCCTCAGGATGACTCTGAGAGAGGCTATGAGTATCATTGTTCTCAGTAACAAAACAGGGAGATCTTGAGGCTACTCTATGAGATCCTAATAAGGGTCTCATGATCAATAAGGTGTCAGAAGCAGGATTGAAACCAAATTTCTCTTATCTCTAAAGCCTCCGTTTCCTAGGATCATGAGTATGTAACAGCTGGTCATTGAATCTAACTCTTATTTTACAAATGAAGAAACTGATGCTGAGAGAAGTCAAGTCACACTGTCTGTGTGATGCAGACAGTGTCTGAGGCCACATTTGAATTCAGCTCTTCCTGACTCCGTCCATATTCAGTAGTCTGTCTACTGAGCCGTCTGGCTCTTCCATAAAACTTGAGAGATCATTTGGTAACTCCTTAGAAATATCATTACCAGTATCTGTACTGAGATGGTGTATCTAATGGAAAGGGAATTAGATTTGAAATTGATCTGGGTTCAAATCCTGCCTTTCTACCTTCCTACTCATTGACCTTTGGACAAGGCATCATCTCAGAACCCAAATTTCTTTAGCTATAAAGTGAGAGGTTGGAATGGATGCCTTCTGACATCTCTCCCAGTTCTAATGATCCTCTATACCCCTATTCCAGGGGCTCAGGGATCCAGCATGTAAGGTATGCCAGAGCTTAGAAAGAACATTCATGATCTTTTCCTATTGCTTTTTATCATGGGAACTGGTGTGTGAATATCTAATCATTAAGATGTTGGTATCCCCCAACCATCGGAAAGGAGGTTATATGCATGGCCTCACTGGAGTTGCTTTGCCCCCCCCCCAACTAGTAGATATGGATCCACACCTCATCTTGTATGATTATTATCCATAATAAATCCATAATAAATCTGCTGAATACTCTGAGGTATTTCTTGGATTTTCCCCCCTATTTAGTGGATTCCTATGTGAAGAATATAATTAAAATGCCCATTCCCTTTGATCCAGATATGCTGCCATTAGTCAGAAGTCATTGTTAAGAAAAATGTCCTCCAGTACATCAAAATATTTATAGCTGCACTTTTTTTGTAGTAACAAAGAGCTGGAAACAAAGTGGATGCCCATCAATCCGGGAATGGCTAAATAAACTTTGGTGCGTGAGTGTAATGGAATATGACTGTGCTATAATAGGAAACAAGAATAGGTGTTCGGTGTGGGGGTGTCTTTCTATGAGTTCTTCACAGTGCTTTCATAGTAACATTTCTTCTATGTTCACCAGAAGAGTCCTATTGTAAGATTGCCCAGGAATTATAGCTCAGCCCTGGAAATAAGAATGGGGAACGGCCAACGGTCTACTAAAACCACTGTGGTTTAAAATACTTGGTAGCTGACCAGAAAAAAAAAACCTTCTGTCAGGGTACACTATGAGAGGCAGAATTTAACAAAAAATATATATACCATTATTTTGGGAACCAGGCCTAATCATGGTAATGAATCACAGGAAAACCAGCTTGGCAGACTCAGAAACTATAAAATATGAGAATGGAGTCATGTCTTGCTGACCTTGTTGAGAGAGAGACAGATTTCTGGGAATAAAAAATAAAATGAGCTAAAAATTGTAATTTCGTTCTGGTTGGAACAGAATCTGTCAGTGGAGAAATTTAACACCATTAAGTCTGTAGAAGAGGCCAAAAAAGTCTAGTGCCCCTGAAGCAAAGAGCTGTCCAAGGTGCAGTTTTTTTCTCTGCCTCCTCCTGAATGTAAGACCGGGGTGAGCCCTTATGTAGTGGAAACATTTGCTGATTTTTTTTTGTCTTGATGTGTACTGCTAGCTACAGCATCTTTGTAAGGGAGGCTTTGATTTCACTAAACACAAGATCCTTGTGTTTTGGTATTGTGTGAAGTCACTTTGAGTGGATTGTGATAAAGCTGTGAATGATATTATTTGTGTCCATCTCATTTCTTTAAACTAACAGTCTAATAAGGAGTCATTTCCATAATACTATGTACTCTGACTGTTGCATGAGGGTGAAGGATGTAATCAAGGTAGCTATGCTTCTGAGAGCTAATAAGCTATAACCATTTAGCTCCTCTCCACAAAGAACTCTGCCCAACCCTGTCACTCTAGATCTAGCCCTTTGAATTGATGGGTGGACACTGGCCTACAGAAAAACAAATGACTGCCCTGCACAAAAATGGAGATTATCTTCAGCCATTCAAGCATCACCAAATAAATAAAAATCTCAGGGTGTATTAAACCTCATTATGGCTCTTGTTTTTTGCTTTGTGTTTCCACTAGCTACTAATGAACCATTAATGGAAAATTTGCTTGTGATTTCTAATTTGCCCCTTTCCATGTGAAATTGGTAAATAGGCAGAAAAGAGAAACAAATAAAATAGAATTAAATGGCTATTACATACAAGAAAGTTTAGCTGCCTCTAGGGACAGAACTATGAGTGATGGGTGGAATTTGCAAAGAAGCAAATTTAAATATGATATAAGAAGAAAAAAAAAACTTCCAAAGAGTTAGAGGTCATCAAAAGTGGGATGGGCTGTTTTGGGAGTGAGCAATTTCCACCTCTTTGGAGGTGTTTTAATGAAGGCTGTAGGACCACTCATTGGGTAAAAGACAGGATATTCTTCTTGAGGTGAGACTTGGACTGGACTGAAGTCAAGTTCTGATCCTTCACTTTGGTTTGGTGGTCTAGCCCTAGCTCTGCCATACCCTGCCAAGCTGGAAAGTCTGAGTAAAATTGCATGAAAAATGCACAATTTATTGTCAAAGAACCAGTCTATGCTCAAGGAGGAGATTTAGAACCAGGACAGCGACATAGCTTGCAGGGTTACAGAACTAGTACACAGCAGACCTGGGATATAAAGTCAAGGCTCATACTGGAACTCCATGTAGACAATCTCTGAATAATAAAGAATTAACTCCAATTTATTTTCAAGTATAGATTTCTCCATCATTAACTTTCCAAACTTTTAGAGTTCTTCCATTTTTAGCATCAGTCCTTATTCTCTGATATCATGAATATATCACAAAACATTTTCTGAAGCATCAAAGAATTCCTCAGTAAGGAAGTCTTTGTACTTTGGTTTTCTTTTTCTCCCTGAAATTCACATTAATTTCCAATTGAGAAAAAGATAACACAAACCCTCACAAAATGGTGGCGCCTGAAAAGTCTTAGTCTATTTCCTGGGCTGTTGTGGATGATCAAAATTCTGTTGAGGAGACTCTCAGAACTAAAGGTGGCCAGTCTTTGAATAGCAAACATAGTTTCTCACTTGTCCAATACTTGGTTGGATGCAAACAAACTGGAATTCACTGCCCTTGCTTCCCAAAACTCAGCATGACCTCCAAGCTGTGATGGATCATCTGAGGAACCCCTGAAAGCTTCAAAGCATATTTGGTCCTATTTGGGGAACTAAAATGAAAGTATGCTATTTAATAGACCCATGCTCGGTCCCTGTCTTTCCAGGGGTATGGGATGGTCTAAATGTATGGATGGATAGCTAGTGTGTAGGCACCAGGAGTTGTATAAGGCAATAGACTTGAAGTCACAGAGCCCTGGGTGAAAATTCCTCCCTTAGATATTAGCTATCGATGTGACCCTGGACAAATCAATTAACTTCCCTGGGTTTCAGTTACTCATCTAGAAACTAAGGGAATTTGATTTGATGGCTTCTAAGGTCCCTTCCAGCTCTGAAGATATAATCTTTTTACACCGTGGATATCTTTCATTGTTATTGTAGTACTCAGTAGGTATTCCAGAGGCATCAAAGCTTCTCAGATAGTCTCCCTTTAACCCAAAAGAAAATAAGATGACCATTGAATGGGAAGGGGTGGGGAAAGCTGGGAATTTCTTCACTCCTTGTTGCCCAAGGAAACAAGAGTTTTTCAATTATTCAATAAATATTTGCAAAAAAATTACTGTGTTCAAGGTACTACGACAAACTCTGCACTAGCACTTCTGTGTGTATATGTGTGAGTGTGTGTCTGTAAAATATTATGCAATTGTGTGAAGGACTGCTCATAACAAGAAATGATAGCAATAGAAAAACCTAGTAGGAAGCTAAATAATATTCCAGTTATGCTATAATGAGAGACTATACTCGGTCTTGGTCTTTGGGAACAGAGAGACTCAAACAAAGATGGAATTTAATGGACACTATCAATAGAATGAGGGAAAAGGCAAATTTGAAAACATGGAAGATTACTGGTACCATAACAGACATAACAGAACCATAAGATGAAACCCATGTGGAGATTGATCTTGTCTCAGACTTGTAAATTTCAAGGTGCCAATGGGACATTGACAAAGCGGTATAGATAGATGGCTAGATGGCACAGTGGATAGATTTTCAGGCCTGGAGTCCAGAAGACTCATCTTCCTGAATTCAAATCCAGCCTCAAACACTTATGAGCTGTGTGAGCCTGGGCAAGTCATTTCACCCGTTTGCCTCAGTTAACTCATTTGTAAAATGAACTGGAGAAGGAATGGCAAACCCCTCTGGTATCTTTGCAAAAAAAAAAAAAGTAAAGGAGGTCATGAAGAATCAGATGCAACTGAAAAACAACTGAATATTTACATCCGGAGATGATGGTTTCGACCTCAGAGGAAACTAAGAGGACTAGACATCCAGATTTGGGAGTTCAACATATAGAGCTGGTAGTTAAAACTTGTGTGATAAAGAGATTGCTGAGAGAGAGATCATAGAAAGAAATAGGAGTGCCAGGGCTAGATGCTTGGGGGGGGGGTCTTAGGGAAGGAGGTGCTGAGATGCTGTAGAAAGAGACTGGCTCTTCGGTCCTTCTATTGCAAAACTACCACACACAAGAATAGCCTGCTTAGAAATCATCTAAAGTGCAATAATTGACTCATTAATGAGATATTTCCTATATTGCCTTCTTCAAAGGCAAGCTTGGCACCTCAGCAACTCAGTGGCAGCAAATGAGGGCAGCAGGGCACCTGGCAGAGAAGATGTTCCATGAAAGCTTCTGATTAGAAGCGATTAGTGTGTATTGCAGCAAAACTGAGGGAAACTGAGGGAAGGGCAGGGCGTTTGTTTAGCTAACATGCTTAGTTATCAAAACGGCTCCCAACTAAGCTACCTTGTGTTGGATTTAGTGTTGGTGCCAAATAGAGCATGGAATTCCAAGAATTAGTTATGCAATCATATCACAGAAATAAAGAGTTCATGGTGATCAAGAAAGGTTGTTTACATTTTTGTTTTTCGACATTGCATTGACTGGAAGAGAAAGCCGCCCTTGTTTTAACCACCAGAACTGCAGAAGTGATATCTAAAGGTGATTCACTTTGAGGATGCTAGGTGGTGCAGAAGATAGAGTATTGGGCCTGGAGTCATAAAGACTTGAGTTCAAATTCAGCCCCAAACACTTGCTAGCTGCATGACACTTAATGGTTGTTTGACTCTGTTTCCTCGATTGTAAAATAGGGATAATAGCAAATACATCACAGGTTGTTATGAGGATCAAACAAGATAATATAAAGTACCTGGCACAGTGCCTGGTAGGTGCTTAATAAATGATTGTTCCTTTCCCTCCCTGCCCCACCCCCCCATTTTAATTATAGATACAGGCTATTGCTACAATCAGGAAAGCCCCCAGTAAGTCATTAGTGGAACCAGAACCAATTGGTGTGATACATACTCAAAGCGATAGCACCGGATTCCTCCCCTCCCCTAATTTCCTGTAACTTACCTAAACAGCAGGGGTAGCCTAGGCTTAGCCTAGGGCTGGTTTTTCTTAATTATCTCCTATAACCTTATTGCAAAAGTGACAAGTTTGTCAGAAACAAGAGCCAAAGAACCAGGTAAGACCACTATGGCACAAAGCAATGTGGAGCCAGGAAGTCTCCTTGCCTGAGGGGTTTTCCTTAAAGGTCTCTTTTTCCTGTTCTTCTTTGTTGTGAGCATATCCGGGAAGAGGATTCTGTATGGATAGTGCTATAAGCAACTGTTGCTCATCCTTCATGCTCCAAAAGGACCAGGAACATCACAATGTTGGCAACTAGAGGTGTCAGGACAAATTTGAATAATAAAGAATATGTTCTTGACAATCCCTTGTGAGCCCTTTCTTCATTATTCTCTTAGGTTTGATCACACCAGAGGTTGTAGAATCCTTAGAGTCAGAAGTAATAACACTCTTTCATAAGGAAGACCTGCATTCAGGAGGATGCTCTTGGAAGATGCTTCTAGAAGGTCTCAGAACTATCCTTATGAACATCAATTTTTGTTAAACTCTGAAATAGCAACCACGTGAATGGCTGATCATTTAATGGAACCACCATTGGAATGTTTTCCACCCAATTTACAAAACGTATTATTTGCATTCTGTCCATGGCTCTATTTTGCATGATTTTTTCTCAATATGTTTGGAAATAGTACTTTACAGTATTTATATTTACCAAGGTCTTCAACAGGGCTGCCCATTTCCATGATAATAATAATCCAACAGGTTCTGCAAATTGGTGAGAAAATGACTTATTTATGGATCAGTCACAGTTTGTAGCCTTCAGCCTGTTTTTGGTTCAGTAGTGATCAAAATGTTGGACTTGATTCATCCAACAGATATTTGCTGAGTGCTTACTGTATGCACAATTATAGAATTATACCAAGTACTGTGAATAGTTTCTCAAACTTTTAATTAGGCCATGAAATTTGCTTTGGGCAAAAGCAGATTTGTTTTTGGCAAACTGCTCTGCTGACATCCAGGAGAGAAGGAATAGGAGATAATATCCTCTCAGTCAAACAGGCTGATGCTTGATAAAACTCAGGTACTATTTCTCTGAATATTCCCCAAACAAGATCTCAGCTATGCTAAACCTCTCAGGTCAGGCAGGGGAAGATGTTAAAGGGTTTTTTTTTTCAATTCAGCCAATGGAAGATTAACTTCCCCATTGTAATGGTGCCATTACATTTGTGCCCGCAGAACACAGCCCTTTACAAGTCTATCTATATTAGAGAAGGCTACTCAACAAAAGCAGAGAGAAAGAGAGAAAGATTGCATTTTTTCTCTCTCAATGCACATCCTGGGCCATTCAAGCCTGGAACACAGTGTGTCCTGGTTAAAAATGCCTCCTTCTGGTAACAGACCTCTCAATAATGAGAACAGGCATTTCTTTCTATAGGGCTTTAAGGTTGGCAGTGCACATTAGGAATGTTATCTCATCCTCATAATGGTCTAGTGAGTGAGTGGGGTGGCATTTATCCTCATTTTATGAATGACCAATCTGAGGCTACAGGAGGAGGAGTGATTTATCCATCATCCATCTGGCAGCTGGTAAGCATGTAAGGAAGTGTTCAGACCGAGTCCTTTCTGTCTCCAAGGTGGTCTGCTATCTGCCATGCCAGATAGAGATGATTCTGCCTTTTCTTTCTGGAAGGCCTTTGTTGTTCAGTCACATCTGACTCTTCATGACCCCATTTGGGGCTTTCGTGGTAGAGATACTGGCTCTCTGGCTCATTTTACAGATGAGGAAACAGACAATAGCATTAAGTGAATTGCCCAGAGTTACACAGCTATTGGCTGAAGGTCAGATTTGAACTCAGGGGAGATGAGTCTTCCTGACACTACCTGGCAGCTAGGACAGACTCAGGGTAACAAGACCAGCTCTACTTTCTATTCTCAGTCACTGTTTTGTATTAGAGATTCCATTCAATTCCACTAAAGTGAGAAGGGGCCTATAGACAAAGAAATATGAATTGTAAAGGAATTTAAAAAGAGAAGCACTAACAGCTTGGCGTTTGAAGGTGAGGTTTGTGGAGAGCGCCCTAATTTCACCAAGTATCGGAGGAAGAGGATTATTGCAGAGATGGGGAGGGAGAAAGTTTCAGCCATGTGTGGCCTTTGCAAATAAGAAAGGGGTAATAACAGAAATATGTAATCCAGGCCCTTCTCTCCTCCCATTTTACAGTTGAGGAAATGAAGGCCCCTAAATGTGGCATGACTTGTCTCTGATCACACAATGAGTTTGTGGTAGAACTAAGCCTTGAACTCAAAATTCCTAACCCCGAGTCTGATGTCCCTTCCACTTTCAGTCTCCTGGTGATATTCAACAACTTTTGAACCATAGGGATGGCCTGCTGTCTTGTTCTGCCACCTCTATGCAGACTCTGGACCCCGTACATGCAATAATCATAGGGAGCTTAGTCTAGAATTATAATGATGAAGGCCTGGCCAGAAGGAAGGGGAAAGAAAAAGAACTCATGATTGGAGTATAAGGCAAGGTTTGACACTCCCCCACTTCTGGCAGGTAGCTTTCCTCTGTTGGCCAAAGGGCTAGGTCTGGCCCTCACTCTTCTTGTAGCTAAGCTGGCAATAATAATAATAATAATAATAACAACAATAATAATAATAATAATAGCATCTACCTTCTCAGGTTGTTGTGGGGATCAAATGAGATAATATTTGTAAAGCTCTTTTCAAACCTTAAAATCCATACCAATGTTAGCAATGATGATGATGATGCTTTTGAACAAGTAGGAGTGAAAATAAGGATTTCCACCCTATAATAAAATGCAATCCTGGAAGCCTGAGGACCAATAAGAGAGAGAGAAAATGTTTTTTTTTTTTTTGTTGGAGGGGCAGATGTTTTCTGGTATATGCATAACAATGTGGTTAGGTAAGGTTGACCTTGTGTCCCAGATATTAATATCTGGTCCCAGACCAAGTCAAGTTTCTTGTCTATTTTCTAACACTTTACTTATCGCAAGGCCTAAGAAGGAAGAAATGGATAGAATAGTGAGGTCCAAGTGCAGATACATCATACAGCAATCTGAGAAGGTAGATGCTATTATTACCCCCATTTTACAGATGAGGAAATGGAGGCTGAAGGTGATCAAATGACTTACCCTAAGTAATACTCTAGTAGGTGTCTGAGGCAGGATTTGAACTCTGGTCTTCCTGATCCCCAGCCCAGAATTCCATTCACTATACTAACTAGTTCCTTTGTGTTTTGTATAGTATTTGAAAATTTTAGAAGCTTTCTAAGTGAAAAAAATGTTCCCTTTTAATGTTTGCAGAAGGGGCAGCTAACTGGCACAGTAGATACAGAACTAGGCTTGTAATCGGGGAAGCATCTTCATGAGTTCGAAACTGGCTTTAGACACTTACTAGCTGTGTGACCCTGGGCAGCTCATTTTACCCTGTTTGCCTCATCTTCCCCATCTGTAAAATGAGCTGGAGAAGAACAAGGCAGATCGCTCCAGTATCTTTGCCAAGAAAACCCCAAATGGGGCCATGTTGGACATGACTGAAATGACTGAACAATAAAAATGATTACAGAATCGCAGCATCTTAGAGCCCGAAGGGATCTCACAGGCCGTTTTGTCCGACCCTTACCTGAATAATGACCGTCTCTCCAATTTGCCTGAGGAGTGGTTGGCCAGCTTTTGCTTGAAGACCTCCTGGGAAGGGAAGCTTACTACCTACAAAAGCAGTGTGTTGGGAGAGATTGGTTTGTCAGGGATTTTTTTTTCCTTACAACAAGTGTGCAAACTGGCCTTTGGCGAACTTCCCTGCATTGTCCTCATGGCAATTAAAAAAAAAGGTTTGTATCCAACAATGTCTTCCTTTCCTGGCATCCTCTGCTTAATTGACTTGAATTCACTTTAGTTCGCCAAGCACAGATCCAAGGTCTTCTGTTTGCCAGTCCTGTGCAGAAGCCAGGAGATGGGGAGGCAAATCTCAAATAATCCCTGATCTTGACTAACTTTGAGAGGGTCAAATCTCTTCTTCTCTTAAAAGGGGAGTCTTAACAGTCTGCTTCAATTCAGAATTCACAAATTTCCAAACTACAGTGTGTTTGAGCCCTTTAGATCTGGCAACAGCATGTATTTCCTGGTACTAGCCTCTTCCACATGGTATTTATTTTTACATTTTTTTTTTTGCAGGGGGGAAGGCTGGGCAATTGGGGTTAAGTGACTTGCCCAAGGTCACACAGCTAGTTAATGCGTCAAGTGTTTGAGGCCAGATTTGAACTCAGGTCCTCCTGACTCCAGGGCTGGTGCTCTACCCATTGCGCCACCTAGCTTCCCCTTTTCCATGTGATATTTATCTTATCCCTTTAAGGAACTAAATGCAATTTTAACCTTCAAATAGAAAATCGAATGTCAGAGGTACAGGGGACTTTATCAAGCCCCCTCTGCCTACTTTGGGGTCTGTTAACAGTGTTTCAGTGATGACTCTGCCCAACCAAAAATCGTGATCCATCAATCACTTGATACAGACAGACTTGGTGGGTTATCACAGTTGAAAGTGTCTCTACCCTGTAGGTAACCTGTGGGTGCTCACTCCAAGGCTAGGTGGATCTGGTCCTTGAATTACTGCCATATAGCACATTGCTAGGGATAAATTGGAAGCTGTTTTGGCTTGTAGTTCTACCAGACCTTGAAATCTATTGGTACAGTCTTCAAGAACTTTATTCAGGGACAGCTGGGTGGTACCGTGAGTAGAGCGCTGGCCCTGGGGTCAGGAGGACCTGAGTTCAAATCAGACCTCAGACACTTGACACATGTATTAGTTGTGTGACCTTGGGCAAATCACTTAACCCCAATTGCCCCTGTTCCCCCCAAATAAAAACAACAAAAAAAGAACTTTATTCAGAGGTATAACAACGGTGGAGCTACAGGACTTTGTAACAAGCTAGTAAACTTAGAAGTCATCGACTCTATCATCTTGAGTGTGTTCTGTTTCCTGTTTAACAACCCCAGTGATAATGACTTCATCCTGGGGTACACTTGTCTTTGCATCCACTCGCAACATAAGCAACTCCTGTTGCAGTGTAGAAACCTCATGGTGTTCAGGAAAGCTCACACCCTAGGTGGACCTCTCCTGCTCTACCTTTCTCCAGATGCCAAAATTGGTAGTTACAACTCAGGCTTCAAGCTAACATGAGGCTTAGGAAGAAGAGTTTTGCCTTCATCCCATTGTTGTTTTATCCTTTGTTCCTGAAGACGACCATGACAACAAGAAGCTGATGCCATGACATGAAGTAAATTAGAAAGGGCTGGTCAGAGTCACCAGCCTGATTTTCTCCCCTTGAGGCATCTGGATCCAGTGGTGAGATCAAGATGACTGGCGATGGCCCTGGATGCAGTGGGAGACCTTAGCCTTTTTAAGCTAAGGCCCTTAGCAGGTCTCAATGAGGCAGTGCCTATTCAGTGATTAAGGCTTCATTTTACAGATGATATAATTAAGTCCCTAAGAGGCAAGGTGTCTTAGTCAAGGCAGTCTTAGAATCAGAGATATTTTGGGGTAGGAGAAAACATGGCCTCCAATATAATGCATCACCTGCTTTTTGTGAGTAACAAATACATTTCCATAATGATTAACACTTATTCACAGCCTATATTTTTACCTTTAAGTATATAGATGAGCACCAACTCTCACAAGCACAGTGTTCTATCCTCTCCACCCTC
Organism: Phalanger gymnotis; assembly: GCA_028646595.1. NCBI lineage: Eukaryota > Metazoa > Chordata > Mammalia > Diprotodontia > Phalangeridae > Phalanger > Phalanger gymnotis. The sequence continues at coordinate 10,837,849 of CM053624.1, forward strand.
CTCGATTCTAATCTGTTTTACACAAGGTTTATAGATATGGGAAATGCTTAATTAAAACTTTTCATTATCAGGAATGAATTCTCAGTATCTTGTTGGTTTGTAAAATCAGCACATCTCTCTGGTTTTATCTCACCACTTTTGTCTAAAATCCTATTATTTGGAGGTTGTTTAAGTCTTCTGATTAGAGTCCAGTAAAAATTAATAGCTTCTTTACAAGTCTCTTTTACTGTAAAGATGGTTCCTGGCCACTAAAATCAAGGAGAATTCTGAGTACTGGAGGCTTCGATGACTCCACCGTGGATACCTGATAATAAACATAACTTTCTGGTGATTCCGTATCCTTCTACGAACCGTAAACATGTACTGTGGGTAGGGCACTGTCAGAGGGGCTAAAGTTTCCATGTTTCCTCTAAGCCTTCATCTCCAAGCTGAACATGAAAACTGTTTTCATGTATATGCAGGGCTGATGTCCATCAGCTGATCTATCAATCAATAAGCGTTTATTATTACTGTGTGCCAAGTACTTTGTCAAGCCGTGGAGATACAAATGAATCCGTTTTGCCCCTTGGCAGACATAATTATTGGGTCGATTTTTTTATATTGATCTGAATTTTCCTTTTCTTGTACCTCCAACACATCATTCTTATTTTTCCTTCTGGTGCCAGATAGAACCAGCTTAACCCCATCTAAACATCAGGTCTTTGAATACTTTAAACAAATTGACAAAGCAACTGTTATACCAGGCTAAAGATTCCTAGTTCCTACAACTAATTCAATTATTATTTCGCACCTACTATGTGCCAGGCACTGTGCTAAGAGCTGCAGATGCAAAAAGAGGTAAAAAAAAAACCCATTCCCTGACCTCAAGGAGCTTACAGTCTAACGGAAGAGACAGCATGTAAACAACTCTACAGGATACGTATGAAATAATGAACAGAGGGAAGGCACTAGAATTAAGAGGGGTTGAGGAAGTTTTCCTTAACTCATTCACCATGCTGGCCACACTCTTCCGGACACTCCAGTTTTCCAATGACCTTCCTAAAGTGTAGTAGCAATAACTAAAGACAATTTTCTATGACTTGCAGACTGAGCAGGTCAGAAGTGAGGGATTTTTCTGATACTCGAGAATCAGTCTTCAGCTAAAAGGAAATACCAAAAGTACCTAGGAAACCTTGAATAATACACTATTGATTCTGTGTTCATAGTCATTATGTGTGTTCTCTCTCCTAATATACTTTGAACTCCTTGAGGGAAGAGATTATCCTCTCTAGTGCTTAGCTTGGTGCCTGACACATAGTAGGTCCTTAACAAGTGCTTATCGATAGAGTGATTAGAAAATAGTGGATCAGTTTTTATAGGGATGGCTCATTTTCCGTGATCATTTTTTTCTAAGGTAATGGGGTATCATCATGGCGGCTACTATACCAGTTCAAGGTATTGATTCTTTTTTTGGTGGGGGTTGGCTTGAGAGCAGATCCGAGGTGGTCAAGTCTTGGAGTCAATGACTACTGACCAAATTTGTCCAGGTCAAACTCAGCTTGGTACTTCCCACATCCTCTTGTCACTTGCTTCTACTGTGGACTAATGACTTGAGATCTACTCACTGATGTCTAAAATTCAACCATCAGAACTCTAAACATCTTTCAATTCACTGAAATAATTATTTTTTAAGTGCCAGGTAATGTGTTGGGTTCTGGGAAAATGAAGACAAAGAAAGAAACAACATGGGCTCTCCAGGAAGGTGTGGCTTTCATCCCCTTCAAATTCTCCAGAAAGGGAACATTGTAACTTCTTATATGTCCTTTATACTTTAGTGTGAAAAATAATCCTGATCTTTTTCTGATCTCCTTTTGATTAGGGGGTGGAAACAAAATCCATGAAGACACTGAAAGAAGCTAAGGGAGCAGTGACAAAGCTAAGGGTAAAGAGAGAAAAAGGAGAATCTCAAGTTGACAAAAATAATATGGAATTCATGACAGTTCCCATAGGACTGTCCTTTGCTGATGTACTAAGATTAATGTCAAGCTTCTCAGTCCTCTCCTTGAATGGGATATTAAAAGTGAAACAGAGATGGAGACCTTCCCCACCCACCCCCCCGCAATGTACAAGTGAGAATAAAACTCCAGGAGAAAAAAAGTGCATTCATCTTAAATAAGGTTATGACTAGGGATTCAGAAACTTTGTGTGATTGGTACATGCACACAGGCACCCATGCATATGTATGTATATGTATATATGTATAGGAATGATTTGTGTGCATACAGTATGTGTATGTATGTTATTGTGTAAATGTATGTACATATAGTATGTATGTATATACACATATATATATATGTTTGTACATATATATTCAGAAGAAATATAAAATAAATTTTAAAAGTAGTTTAGGGCAGAAGACATTAGTAGGTCTGAGGGTCAGGAAAAGGCTTTACTTGGAATGTGGTGCTTAATATGGTATTGAAGGGGGTCAAGTGAAGACACAGAAGAGAGGAGGGATTGCATTCCAGGTGTGAAGAGCAGCCAGTCCTGAGGTATGGACAGAGAAGATGGAGTATCTTCTGAGAAGAATAACACCAGGACCAGCCTGGCTAGCCCATGAAGTGCAGGAAGGCAGTGATGGATGAGCAAACTGACCAAGCAGGCTGGAGTGATGTTGTGAAGGACTTTAAGAGCCAAACAGGAGTCAATATTTTATCCTTGAGGCAATAGGTGGTCATTGGATACTATTTGGATATTATTGCTTAGAGGAGTGATAGATATGCTCAGGTCTGCTCTTAAGGAAGATTACCTTGGCATCTGGGTAGGATTAAATTAAATTGAATTTTTTTCTATTACAGTTACTTTTATGTGTTTTATGTTAACCTGTATGTGAATAGAGACCCTTAATTCAAATCTATATCTAGTTGATCTATCTTCCCCTGTGTTGGTAAGCAAAATGGCCTTTGTTTTGTTTGAGTAATTCAGTGCATTTCATTGAGCCTTACTAGGTGCTAAGCCCCAGGCCCAAACCCCTATTAGGTGTAAAACCTATGTGGGTGTGGATTGGCAACTAAGGTGGGGCCCAAGGTGGGGCTAACTCCAGGGAGGGCCTAGTTTACATGTCTGGGACAGTAGAGGTTTGTAGACCATGTGGGTTTAAGTCTGCCTCTTTGTGACCATTCTAGGTCACATGGGTGAGTCGCATGT
>CM053624.1:10841534-10884855 GCA_028646595.1 Phalanger gymnotis
GTATATACTCCCCATGGAGATAGCATAAGCTATGCATGTATTAGTCAATGAGGACCTTGATTGCCAAGTTCTGGTCTGGCAGGAGCCAGGCAATCCAGGGGTTGGGGACGGATGATATTCAAACAAATGGTCTCTTGTTTTGAATATGATTGCTCCAGGTTCCCATGCACCATTGGTGACTAGGAGAAATCACTGTCTGGAAGCGTTCAGATGGGTGATGTATGTGCTTGTCACTATTAATGAAAAAGGAAAGGATGTACGGATTTTCAGTTAATTATTTAATTATTGTGCAGGGAAAAGCATTCTTTTCCTGTTGGTTTTATTAGATTCTGAAGGATACTACAGGGAAAGTCATCTTAAGAAATATGACTAGTTTTTCTGGAGTACTTCAAAAGAAGCCCCAGGGTTGAGTAGAGAAAAGGTTGTCACTTCTATTTCATACACAGATCAAGGGTTAATAGGGACCTCAGAGGTCATCTAGCCCAACTCACTTATTTTAGAAATGAGGAAGGAGGCCCAAATTCTCACAAAAAAGTATTATCAGAGGTAGAGTTGGAACTCAGGTCTTCTGACTCCAAATGCAGTACTTTTTCCACTGTGTCTCACACAGCCTCTTTAAGGAGGTGCGGAGAGGTGAGAGGATTTGCCCGGGGTCACACGATTAGGTCAGTTATGAGGACAAACACCAAACAGTACCTCAAGTCCTATTTAAGGAATACTTGCTATGATCTCACTATACATTATTTATCCCCTCCCCTCTCCCTTTCCTGGCTTTCTAAGACCACTTTTGGTAAGAACTTTAAAAAAAAATATTGTGTGGCAGGTAGTGCTGGAGAGAAAGAACAGAAACTAATCTCTGACCTTAGGGCATTTATGATGTTGTATGTATGGGGAAATCAAGTACATGGATAAATAGTTTATGCAAAATTACATAATTTAGAGGAATGGAGGAGATTAATATCTACTAACATCTGAGGAAATCAGTAAGACCTAATGAAGGAAATGCATAGGATCTAGACCTCAGGTGAAGTCTGGGACTCTGAAAAGTGATGTTGAGGAAGGAGAGCATCTCAAGAATAAGGAAAAGTCTGTGCAAAAGCATGAAGGTAGGAGATAAACCATAGAGAACACATAGTAGATACGATTGATAGGAATGTAGAGTGTGAAAGAGGTAATCATGTGAAATCAATCTGAGATGGAAGCCAGATTGTGAAAGGACAGATTTGCATTTTTTCCTTATATAGGTAATATGGAGCCCCTGAAGTTAACTTGAGCAAGAGAGTGGCATTTTCTATTAATTATCTTTCCAGGTAGCATTTTGGATCATCACCTCTTTGAGAGTGAAAACTATTCCATTCAGGCCCCATAAGACAGTTTTGAACAGGGGTAGATACATATTTGTAGCATGATAAAACTTATAAACCTTCCTCCTCTATGAGGTCAGTAATACTGTATATATCTTTTCACCCACTTTACAGATGAGAAAACTAAGGCTCAAAGAGGTTTATTTTTTCTCAATATATCCCTGTGTTCTTGAACTCCCTCTTGTTTTTCATCGAGACTCATTTACTACAAGAGTCACTGATTCAGTGCTTCTGAATAGGGTCAGTAGAAGGTCTAATTAAAAAAAATTCATTTAATTTTAGTTTTCAACATTCGCTTCCATAAGTTTTTGAGTTTTATATTTTCTCCTCTTCCCTCTCCTCACCCCTCCCCTAGGCAGGGTGCAATCTAATAAAGGCTCTACATATATATTCTTATAAAACATATTATCACATTAGTCATGTTGTAAAAAAGAATTAGAATGAATGAGAGAAATCACAAGAAAGAAAAAAAAGCAACAAAAAAGAGAAATTGAAAGCAAATAGTCTGCTTTGATCTGTATTCAGACTCCATAGTTCTTTTTCTGGATGTGGATAGCATTTTCCATCATGAGTCTTTTGGATTTGTTTTACAACCTTGCATTGCTGAGAAGAGCTGTTTATCAAAGTTAGTCATTGCACGATTTGGTTGTTACTGTGTACAATGTTCTCGTTTCTTTTTCTTCTTTCTGTTCATTTCACTCAGCATCAGTTCACACAAATCTTTCCAGGTTTTTCTGAAGTCCTGCTGACCATTTCTTACAGTATTTCTTATAGTATTTTATTACATTCATATACCATAACTTGTTCAGCCATTCCCTAATTGATGGGCATTCACTCAAATTCAAATTCTTGGTCACCCCCAAAAACGTGGGTCCTTTTCCCATTTTTGTGATCTCTTTGGGATACAACCCAACCTGCTGGGTCAAAGGGCATGCACATTTCTATAGCCCTTTGGCATAGTTCCAAATTTGCTCTCCAGAGTGGTTGGATCAGTTCACAACTCTACCAACAATGCATTAGTATTCCAATTTTCCCACATCTTATCCAGCATTTATAATTTTCCTGTTTTGTCATGTTAGCCAATCTCATAGGAGTTATATGGTATCTAAGAGTTATCTGGATTCACATTTCTCTAATCAATAGTGATTCAGACCATTTTTTTTATATGACTATAGATAGCTTTAGTTTCTTCATCTGAAAGCCATCTGTTCATATCCTTTGACTATTTTTCAATTGCGGAATGACTTGCATTCTTTTAAATTTGAATCAGTTCTCTATATGTTTTAGAAATGAAGCCTTTATCAGAGACACTGGTTGTAAAAAGTCTTTCCCAATTTTCTGCTTCCCTCCTAATCTTGGTTGCAATGGCTTTGTTTGTGCAAAAAATTTTCAATTTAATATAACCAAAATTATCCATTTTGCATTTCATCATATTCTCTGTCTCTTGTTTGATCATAAATTCTTCCATTCTCCATAAATCTGACAGGTAAACTATTTCTTGTTCTCTCAATTTGCTTATAGTATGAGCCTTTATATCTAAATCATGGTCATATTTTGGCTTTATTTTGATGTACAGTGTAAGATATTGGTCTATGCCCAGTTTCTGCTTTACTATTTTCCAGTTTTCCCTGCAGTTTTGGTCAAATAGTGAGTTCTTATATCAGAACCTGGAGTCTTTGGGTTTATCAAATAGTAGATTACTGTAGTCATTGGCTAGTGTGTCTTGTGTACCTAACCTGTCACACTGATCCACCACTCTATTTCTCAGCCAGTACCAAGTAGTTTTAATGATAGCTGCTTTATAATACAATTTAAGATCTGGTATGGATAGGCCACCTTCCCTAGCATCTCTTTTCATTAATTCCTATAATATGCTGGACTTTTCATTTTTCCAGATGCATTTTGTTATCATTTTTTCCTAGCTCTATAATTTTTTTTTGGTATTTCAATTGGTGTGGAACTGAATAAGTAAATTAATTTCAGTGGAGTTGTCATGTTCATTATATTAGCTTGGCCTAACCACAAGCAACTGAGGTTATTCCAGTTATTTAGATCTGACTTTATTTGTGTGAAAAGTGCTTTGTAATTGCGTTCATAGAGTTCCTGGGTTTGTATTGGCAAGTAGGCTCCAAAATATGTTATAATGTAAAGTAAATGTAAGTAAATTTAAATGGAATTTCTCTTTCTATTTCTTGCTGTTGAGCTTTGTTAGTAATATAGAGAAATGCCAATGATTTATCTGGGTTTATTTTATATCCTGCAACTTTGCTAAAGTTGTTTAATATTTCAAGTAGTTTTTTTACTTGATTCTCTAGGATTCTCTAAGTATATCATCATATCATCTGCAAAGAGTGATAGCTTAATTTCTTCTTTGCCTATTCTAATTCCTTCAATTTCTTTTTCTTCTCTTATTTCTACAGCAAACATTTCTAGTACCATATTGAATAACAGTGGTGATAATGGACATCCTTGTTTCACCCCTGATCTTATTGAAAATTCTTCTAGCTTATCCCCATTACAGATAATGCTGCTGATGGTTTTAGATAGATACTATGTATCATTTTAAGGAAGGCTCCATTTATTCCTATGCTCTCTAGTGTTTTTAATAGGAATGGTTATTGTATTTTGTCAAAAGCTTTTTCTGCATTTATTGAGATAATGATATGGTTTCTGTTTGAAGAACATCTAATTGATTGACTCTCTTAGTCAAATAGAAAGATGTAGGTGGGGTATCCTCCAAAGGACAGTGCCCCAACACTCTCTGGGCTAGGAGCATACTTCAATTGTTCATCATTAAGGACTCATGTGGCACTGTGATGGGTAGCTAGGTGGGTGCAGTGAATAGAGTGCCAAGTGTGATGTCAGGAAGCCTCATCTTCCTGAGTTCAACTCTGGCCTCAAACACTTATTTGCTGTGTGACCCTGGGCAAGTCCCTTAATTCTATTTGCCTCAGTTCCTCATCTGTAAAATGGAGACAATAATAGCACCTGCCTCCCAATGATGTTGTGAAGATCAAATGAATTAATAATTGTAAAGTGTTTAGCACAGTGCCTAGCATGTAACAAGCTCTATATAAACATTAGATGTGATTATGATTATCATTTTGATGGCTTGATATAAGGAAAGACAGTCAAAGTCATCCCAAGGTAGTAGGAGGCAATGCTTTCCCCTCTTACTAGGGTGTTCAGGCAAAAGCTAGATGGCCAATTGGTGGGTATTTTGTAGAAGGGGTTTTCATTCAGGTATGGCCTTGACAAGATGCCCTAACTCTTAGACTTAGACTCTATGATTCTCTGGCCTGTAAGCATTCAAGAAGCCCAGTTCTGTCTCAGATGATGCAATATTTGCTATGATCAGCAACATTATCCCTTAAGAAATGGGGGAAGAGGACAAAGTTATGAAAAAGAGGATGGGGATTGACACAGTTTTGCAGGTAAGTATAGCACTCTTTGAAATAGAAACCCCCCATTAACATCACACACCCCCAAAAGCAGTTTATCATAATTCTGTTACTCAGGAAAATAAGCTTCCATGGAGAAGAATCACTATGGGCCAGCATTAGTGAGAAGTTTTTTTTTTTTTAAACATGACTGAGATGTGACCATTAATTCAGTTTTTCTGGACACAGTAGGGTTTTGCACATAATTATCCTAAACCCTCATCAGACTTTTTAAAAAGGCCTGACACTCCATAGGAAATTTGTTCTGTGTACTCAGTTAATGTCCCATTTCAGCCTGGAGAGCTCCAGAGCTCAGAAAAGCTGGCCCATCCCCATCATGCTTCAGTTTCTTACAAATCCAGGTGCAAAATGATAGTTGTAGTCATTCCACACAAGGATGATCTCATTCTGGTGAGCCTGGCTCCACTCGAGTTCTGTGTTAGATGATCAGGGACCACCCAGATGTCAATGAGAGGACCTGGGGCATCAGGCATCATTAGGAAAGCAAGACTTCCAGTGCCATTTATCAGCAAAACAGAATGCAGAGGGAAACAACTAACCAACTCAAACAATTACAATTGCTGGCCACATCAAATTAAAAAAAGAATATGGTTCTGAAAAGGATTGAGTCCCGAAGGGACATTAATAGTTATTGTTTCTCCCCTACTTTCTTATCTTTGTGATAGCATTTTTTTTTAGTTGGTAGAGAGTTTGTAACTTCATTGGTAGATAGGTCACTCATGGACAGGAAAATGGGAGCTCACACCATTGGGACTAATGATGCTAGAAATAAGAATCTTCAAGAGCCCGTCTGCCCTACACACACACATGGCTTTAACTCTTCTTCACACTCAAGGGAAGTTGTGTTCTCTCTTCTTTCCATCAGTGCTAGGACACCCAAACTCTGCCTAGGATGGGAGAGGAGAACGCATTTTTCATTATTTTTAAGATCAAAGCAGAGTACGGGGTATTTTCTATACTTGGCAGATTTCATTCATTCGTCTGATTTATACAGCAAGCATTTCTCATGTACTGACTGAGTGCAAAGCTACAAGCCAAGTTTTGAGCATACCTAGGGAAAGAAGGAAACACTATAGTTCTGGAGCTCAGGACAGAGACTAAAGCTGATGTACAGATTGGGGAGGCCCCTGCCTAGAGATGAAAATTAAATCTATGAGAGCTGTCTAGATCACCAAGTGAGAGTTTCCAGAGACATAGAGAGAAGAGATGAGGGCCCAGGACAGGGCCTTAGGGTGCATCCTTAGTTAAGGGAAGAGACATGATGAAATGAGCAAATGAGAATAAAAAGGATGGGACAGAGAGGCAATACAATAATCCTGGGAGTCATGGTATGCTAAACTCTTTAAAGAATTGAAAATATGGATCACCCACAGGTCAATGGAGAGACAGATGGTGGGTGCAAAAGAATTAGGAAAGAGAACTGGACTAAAAGCTTAATTATACATGTTTTTTATTATGACACAGGAAAAACCGAGAGAGACTTTTGAGAGACGGACAAGTCAGGGCATTTCTATTCCTTTAGATAAGTAGCTATGGCTATATTTCACAGAGGTTAATTAGTTTTAACATTCATTGATGTTTGGTGGGAGAAGGATGAGGGAGCCATCTTAACTCTAAAGCTTCACTGCATGAATGAAGATGAATATCAATGAGATCTCTCTTCTGGGTAAAGGGAAAGATGAGTGGCCATGTGCTCCATCAGCAACACAAAGGCAGGAGACAGCAGGAGAAGAGCAAATGCCTTGGGGAAAAGGGAGAGAAGTACCCTTGGAATTTCTCAAATCCTAGCTGGGGAGAGCAAGCATAGTTTCTGGCAGTGTCCTCTGCTCCTCCCCTCCCCCCGATTCTAACTGATATATACATATATTTCTCTTCTGTTAATAACCAGATATTGGTTTTTCTTCTCCAGAGACCAGATAACACAGTTGCTTATTAGCTTCTGTTTATGTTAATTAATACAGATTTAGCTATGCCAATTTTCACGTGTTCACATCCCCAGGACCTCGAGAGTTTCAAGAAGTAACCCTAAAAGGAGTTGAGTAAATGTTGCCTTTCTGTTCATTTTAAAAAAATGTCCTTATGAGTACTTATGGCTGTTTCTATATATTCTAAGGTAAGTGAAAAACTAAGCCGATTTTGCAGAAAATCCAGGTGATGAAATATGATTACCTTCATTTTATAACTATTTGGCCAGAAGAATTTACCAATTTTCTTATGTTTTCTATTGTTTTGTTTATCTAAGCTAAGGCCAACCTCATCTTGGGGGTGGGGAGTGGGATCTTGTCTTGGTTATGAGTGTGGGAAATGTTGATAGTTAATAGGCAAATTTATTTTATTTTTCTTAATTTTTATTGGCATCTTTCTATTTTCAATCACATTCATTTCTAGAAATAGCATCCCACCCCCACTTACTCCAAAGGAGTTTGGAGCAAAGCAAATAAATACAGCAAAAAGGCTCTTCATAGCAAATATGCTTGAGAATGTATGCAGCATTCTGCCATAGCTGTCTTCTACTTCACTTATAAAGATTTTAAAAGCTTCCTGTTTTCTAAATTAGACAAGTTTTAAACTGTATTTTCAGAAATGTGTAATTCTTCTGAAAACCAGCTCATTTCCTCCTGCAAAAGTAATGAGACAATTGCTGATATAGATCTGAACATGCTATCTACCCTGCACTTCGGTGGCTCCCCATTGCCTCTTGAATCAAACCCAAAATTTTCTGTTGGGCATTCTGAACAATCTGGCTCCATCAAATCTTTCAAGCCAGATTTCACGTGAATTCCACTCATATATTTTTGTTCTAGCCAAACCAGCTGATTGGATATTCCCCCATGAAGGACTTTGCTTGAGCCACATTTGCATTGACACAAACTGTCCTCAGCATCCCTTGCTCCCTTTTAAGCTCTGTTCAAGGGCCACTTTTACCACAAAGTATTTTTCAGCTGTTTCTCCTCAATTATTAGTATCTTTCATGGGTTAGCAAACCAGAGGTTGTTGCTAAGAAGGGGACCCCAATACCATATTCAAACAAAAACTAATTCTATTCTTGATTCTGGAACTCCAGTGGTCTTTGAGTATTCTACCAAATTATCACTCAAGGTCAGGCTAGAGTGAATTTATTAATATTCCAGCTAGTTCCACTAATGTGAGTGATTGCCAGAGAGGAGAGGTCAAAACAACCTTCACAGATCTGTGCCTCTTCTTCCTCTCCCAACTGACAGATGAAAACTACTCTGTAACATAGTAGATGGCTATACATAAATTCCACTGGCCAAAAATTCATTTCTTTGTCACCAACATGGTGCTGAACTTGTTTCCAAATTTAGCACAACTGGTAATATGATACACATTATAATTATATGAAAATAATTATACTATAATAATTGTAACTCTGAATGTTAATGCGATGAATGCAACTGGTCCTCAAACAACATCCATGTCTGCTCCCTTCCTATGTTGACACTCAGATTCACTAGAACTTGTGTTCTGCAGGCATAACTCTGGGAACCCTGGGTTACCTTCATGCCCTGCTGTAGTAGGAAGGCCGAATTTGTAATCTCAAATATAATCATGTATATGTTTGAATGGTTTGAAATCGCAAGGTATGAGAGATTCTCTAAGTAGAATGCAACAAAACATTTATTTAGGCCCCACTGCAGCAGATCTGTGAACCAGACTCCCCATTCTGACATCTTGACAAAAAGACTCCAGGCCCAGAAAGCCCACCTCACAAGAGTAACCAGGAGGCCACAGAAAAACAAGATAGTATTTAGCCAAATCATATTTACTGGCCTCAAGTCCTTGCTCGCACTCCTGGGTCTACACACGGGTCAGCTCTGCTTCCACAGCTTCCTGCTTCTGCAGCTTCCGCTGTAGTTGTCTCTTGGCTTGCTTTTCCTCTCAGCCAAGCCCCGCTTCAATGAGCAGAGACCATTGGTTCCCGAGTTGGCCCCTCTTAAGTCATTAATCTACACCCACACCTGATAGGGCTTTGGGCCTGAGGCTTAGCACTTAACAGCTGAAAGTACTTTCACTCAAAGTAAACAAAAGGCAAACTCCTGAAGTGCTAAGGAGTGCATTCTAAGGAGCCCATTTTGCCATATGACACACTCCACCCCTGTGTTCTAGGATACACCTGCTAGGTTATCAAAGGACGATTTTACTGTCTGACACTTAGCCTTCTAACCTTGAGAATCTCAAAGTGACTTCTGAGAGAAGGATAGGTGCATTACTAACCTGATGTTATGTCTCATTCTATGAAAAAATCTGCATAGTTCCCCAGATTGCATGTACAGACAAATACAATTACTTCTTTTTAATGTGACAATTTGGGGTCAGGAGTGGAAGCATCCATTGACACCGACAGGGAGGTGACAATGTTCTAATGATTACAACATTATAATAAAATGGAGTGAGTACTGAGAGAGTTAGAAGAGACTTGGGTTTGAATCCTGCATGTGATACTTACCTGTTGAATGAAACTGGGCATACCATTGTTCTCTCTAAACCCTCATTTCTTCCTCTGAAAAGTGGACATATTAACAACAATAATAATATCTGCCACAAGGCACAATTATAAGGTTCAAATGAGCTAAAGAAATGGTGTCAAATTCAAATAGAAATGGGAGGGGCACTAATTTAGCTCACATATTGGCTTCATTTTAAAAATTAATGTTATTTACATTTCATTGCATTTTTATTTATTTTATAAAAAAACTTCACAATTATGTTTGAATCTGATTTTACAGCACTTGGGAGGCCCATGGAAGTTTCTGCTGGCCTGCAGCCAATGATGTCTAATACCTCTGAGCTACAGTGTGAGCTAACATATTCTGAAAGCATCAAAGAGTTCTATCAATGCCCATCATTATTATGATAAGCGTTGAATCTCTTACATTGGAAGGCTGATTCAGACATGAGAGTGGCTGTGGAGCCATTTCATCTCCATGAAGTTTATGGAGTCTTGGGTGTGTAGAGACTTTCTCCCAATGGTCAGAGTTTCTGTTTACAGGCAGAGTAAGTGTGAAATAATCTTGGAAGTAGCAGGAGAAAATAGTCATTCTAGGACTGGGCTGGAAGTTGACAGGCCATGAATTAGGAATGTGGACTGTTAACCTTTATACCAAGACCCTTAACCCTAGTCATTGGAATTGTCATTTTCCAGGGACTGGCTGACCTCAATATCACTCAGCCAGATTTTATTAAACATTTACTATGTATCAGGAACTGTGCTGAATGTTGGCGCTACAGGGACCAAAGTAAGATATCTAGCATTCTGAAGAAGCTTACATTCCACTGGGAGAGACCACATTGTCATAAAAGTTATATACAAGACATAAATAAATAAAACAAATGGTAAAGGTGGAGGAGAAGGCACTAGCAGTTGAGGGAAACCAGGAAAGGTGTCTTGAAAAAGGTGGTTCTAGGCATGTCAGAAGGTAGAGGTAAGGAGTGTATTCTAAGCATGGGGAACAGATAGGGAGTACAAGGGCATGAAGATGGCAGATGTGGCATTATGTGTGAAGAACAGAAACCAGGAAAACATGGCTAGATCGAAGAATACATGGAGTTGTGCCTGTAATCAGAGAAAGGGGCCAAACTGTGAAGAACTTTGGGTAGTAAATGAAGGAGTTTCTATTTGATCCTGGAGGAGAGCCACTGGAGTTTGTTAAGCAAGAGGGTGACATGGTCTGATCTGCAGATTAGAAAAAAAATCACTTTAACAGCTGAGTGGTAAAATGGGTTGGGGAGGAGAGAGATCTGAAGCAGGGAGACCAATTAGCAGGCTATTGCAATAGTCCAGAAGAGGGGTGGTGAGAGCTTGAAGGAGAAGCACAGCTATGTGAGGGGAGAAGAATACGTGAACATGAGAGATGGTTTGGAGAGAGAACTGGAAAAATTTGGCAACTGATTGCCTATGTGGAGTCAGTATGAGGGAGGAGCTGAGGGTGATACCTCAGGTGGCTGGGTGACAGTGAAGATGGGGGGATGGTGTCCTTGGGAGTAATGGGGAAGAAGGGAAGTCTGGGAGGTGACAGTTATAAGTTCTTTGTGGTACATGTTGACTTTGAGTTGACTATGGGTCATCCAGTTCTAATGTCTAATAGGCAATGGATAATATGAGAATAAAGTTTAGGACAGATACTAAGACTTGACATATAGATCTAGGAATCACTGGCATAATCATCTGTCAGCCCTGTCTCCATCCTTGACTGTAGCTTCTCAACCAAAGGCCATTGGGCTACTTTTGCTTGCTGTGAGATCTTTGGTTCTGAATTTTCTGCTTTACTTAACTTGGTTTATTTATGTCTGAAGCCTGAGGAAAGATGTCTGGGTTGGATCAGGAAGTGGAAGTGGGATGCTTGCAATTTTTACACCAAAAATATGAAACAAAAAAAAAAGTTTTAATATTTCTTAGAAATAACTATCTATACTAGGAAAGTGAGAATATCTATCTGCAAGTGGCAAAAGTGAGCTGGGTTTATTTATTTTACCTCCTTTTCAATACTTCATGATCAGCAGTGATTACATGGATTTTAAAGAGCGTTTCTAACGCCTCTTCTTTCCGTTCCAGTTAGGAGATGTGCCTTCGGCATGTTCTGTGCATATTTTGATACACAGTAATGTCTCGGTTTTGTGTTTACTATTACCTCTGGAAGTCAGGACAAAGGGAAGGAAAAGTCACTAGAAGCAGAAATTCAGGGTCCAGGTGGTGCCTCTTTGATTGGAGAGCCTGTGCTCTTCATGGCAGGGGCTGCTGATCAGATCACTTCTGTGAATAAGTGGGTGGACCTGTGACTTTGTTTTTCATTTCCATCAGGCAGTAACTTTCATTCAAGTTATAATGAGAAGTGATGCTTGAATACTTTGTAGAGAGTACTACATCCTCTGTGGAAATACTGGTCCCTAACTGGCAAAGAAAGAATCCAGGGAGTGGGTAAGGAGGGGGATAATGGGAGGTCAGGCAGAGAGCAAGAGAGCACATGGGGAAATTGCTGCTGTATTACCTGTGTAATGTTCCCCTTCAGCTTCACGTCCCAGAATCACAGTAGAGCCATAGGGCCTGTAGCAATTATCTAGGTCAATTGCCTCCTTTCGAAACAAGGGAAATTGAGGCCCAGAGAAGCTAAGCGACTTGCCCAAAGTCACGCCCCTGGGAAATATCAGATATACAATTCAATTTCCTTCAATTCAGCTGCCGTTTATTAAATGCCAACTATATGTGTGAGGCACTGTGCTGGGAGCTGGGCAGTGTCCTCAAGTGGCTTGCATTCAATTGGAACAGAATCAAAGACATGTAATACAGTCATGTTATTATAAAATAACTACTTCATAGAGGTATTTTTTGAAGTCTGAATCCAGAGTAGCAATGATTCACCTTCTACCACCAGTAAGAGGAGGTTCCTTCCTTCACAACATGGCTGATGAGGTCCTCAACTATGGGAGATACAGATGCGAGCTGGAGTCATCTTGTAGCAGTCTTATTCAAAAGAGTAATAGCAATTAGAGAGAAAAGAGTTGGGAACATATTTCAGGATAAGGAAAAAGTGTAAGTAAAAGCAGAGGAGTAGAATCCAAGAAACTGTAGAGAAATTGGTCTGATTGAAGCATGATGGGTCATTGTGGGAAGGAGTAATTTCATGGTGAAGGTCATGGGTTCATGATTGTTCGGAGAAGGGAGAAGTAATACTGGTGAAGTATTAGGAATATTAGGAAGTATTAGGTGAAGCATAGGAACCAAATGGTTGCAGGCCTTGAATGACAAATTATAGAATTTGGACTTTATTCGAAAGATGTCAGAGAGTCATTACGGGTACTCAATTAGAAATGCAATATGGAGGAGGCATGAGATTAGTCTGGTAGTATTGTATAGTATGAATTACAATAAGAAAGCTTAGAGGCAAGAATATTCAATTAAACTAAAAATTGATTAGGCCTCTACTATGTGCCAGGCATTGTCCTAGAAGATCAAGTGGGGATAATGGGTGTGGCATCCATGCCACTGAAAACACCTCCAAAATCAGGATAATAGTCACAATTTTTCTTGGCTTTTTTCCTAACTACCTTAAGGTCATCTTTAAGGATGCATATTTACCCAATACTACCTCAGGTCCAAAATATTTCAGCTATTGGGCTTCACAAACAATCATACAGTGGTATCATTAATATGTGTTTTACCATGTATTGACAGATAGTGGCTATTTGGAAAAGGAGCAAGGCACCCTTAGTTTCCCTCAAAATTATTACCTAATAAATAGATTATCTGATGTCCCAATTTAGGGGGTTAATTCCAGGAGTAGGGCAGCTAGATGGTGCAGTGGATAGAGCTCTGAGCCTTGAGTCAGGAAGACTCATCTTTCTGAGTTCAGATCTAATCTCCCACACTAAGTCACTTAACTCTGCTTGCCTCTGTTTTCTCATCTGTAAAACAACACGGAGAAGGAAATGGCAAACTACTCTAGTGTCTTTGCCGAGGAAACCCCAGATGTGGTCATGGACAGTCAGTCATGATGGAAAAGTGACTGAACAACGACAATTCCAAGGGTAAGAGGGGTAATCAGCGTCCTGCTTATTCCTTAATATTTAGCAACAAACACCTTCTAAATTAAGGGTTACGTTATCACTCCACCACTAAAAGGTGAAAACAAAACCCATGAAAGAAATATATCACGGTGGGGTTCATTAATTTGCTTGGCCACGTCTTAGATAGTGTGAGTTCAGTGAATACGCATGGTGCCTTTTGGGTGTTTCCAGGTAAGGGGCATACCACTTGAGCCTCTAAAACACCTGGTCCTTCACCAGTCATTGACATGGTGATTAATAATAATAATCATTATTGTAATTATCAAATATTTACATTATGAATTACCTTGATATATTGTGTAATTGTATAATTAATTAAATTACTGATAATTAGTAATAAGCATTTATATAACACTTAAAAGTTGGCAAACTGCTTTCTATATGTGGAAGCCTTTGATACAAGCACTGATCAAAAGTAGCAGCCCCTGTGCGAGGTTGGCCAGATGAATGTGTGGAGCGGGGCAAATCAAGTCCGCATTGTTCTTACTCATCGAGAAGGAGAAAAATGCTTCTTGTGCTGCTTATCCTCACTTCACGATCTCCCCTTGAAGGTTTGAGAGCATTGTTTTGGAAGGCGTGTAGTAGGCGACCTTTTGGGTCTTCTTTTCTAAACTCATGACTGGGCTTTGGCACAACTTCCTGTTGGTCCACATACGGCACCCTGAGCAGCCTCAGGTGGATGTTATCTAGAAGAGAGGGATGAAATGGGCGGTTTCTCATAATTATTCAAAGGATGATGCATGTCAGTAACCTTGCGAAGTGACTATTATCTCAGGATGGGCAGCCTGCCCAGTGCAGGTGCTAGGAATTATTCTGACACTATCACCTTGACAGGAAGCAAAGCCTAGTGTGGTTTCTTGAGGTGATGATCATGGTGGTGGGGGTTTTAATGATGATAAAAAGAGAAACAAAAGGGACATTTAACATGCAAACTTTGAGTTCCCAGGTGGCTATGCTTAAAAGAAAATTAGTAACTCTTACCATGAAAGAAAAGATCCGAAGAAACTCGACTCAATACAAATGTTTCTTCTCCTTTTGAAAGAGATCTCACCTGTGAGGTTTGCATAATTGATCTGAGTATACGATAATTCATGGATTTAATCCCAGGTAGTGGCTTGTTTCATTAGTTAGCCTTACTTCCAAAGGCACAAATTCATTCATCAGTTGCACCTTAGACTGTCAGGGGTGAGGTTGGGGTGGGGTCACTGCACTCACATAAGGTATAGCAATAAAAAGGTAATGTCGGGTTTGTAGGAAAGAATCATTCAAAAAAAATCCTGGAAAAATGCAGGTACAGAAACTAGGATCCCAAATAAGGACAACCTGTTCAAAATGAAAAATGCATGAATCTTATCAGTGGCAAATGTAATCCAGGACTTAATGATGAACAGGCTCCTGGGACTGAATACATTTCACAAGTCAGGCAGATTAATCACTGGGGGACTGGTTGTCTCTGGACAGAGCCTGTTTTCTCTGTACCAAAGAACTCACAGATAAGGCACCCTATAGTCACATTTTTGCTTCAGGCTCATAGATTTTATCCAACAGTTTTACATCGGAATAATTTGGATTCATTATCATTGCAGGATCTTGAGAGCAGATTACATCAGAACTCAAGTTCAAACGTACTCTCTAACAGAGTCAGGGGATGTAAATGGTACCATCCTCACTAGTGTGACATAAAGATCAAGACACTGGATTAGGGACTAGGAATCCTGCCTCTGGAACTTGTTTAGTGAGCAAGATACTAGCCCTTTGAGAGGCTTTCTATTGCCTCATCTGTGAAATGGGGGCAATAACACCCATAGTGCATCCCTCCTAGGGTTGTTGTAAGGAACCAATAAAATGCAGAATTCTTTATAAATCTTAAAACACTTCAGTTATTATCATTGTGAGAATCAGAATATAGATACATGGATTTTTTGCATTCATGTTAGAATATCAAAATGTTGGAGCTGGAAGGGACCTTCTAATGGTCCAATTGGGGAAAAGGAAGCCCAGAGGTGATGTTATGGTCCAGAAGCTCCAGAGATACTGAATAACAAAGCCAAGACTCAAACCAGTTGTGACTATCTGGAGTTCTGTCACTGCCACCACCATCATCATCATCAGCAGCAGCAGCAGCATCACCACTATTTTATTTAATCATTAATTCATAGAATAAATCAGGCAATTCCACAACATAGTGTAGTAAAAAGGTGATTGCATATGAAATTGCAAATCTACTATGCACAAATTGCTATTCCTTTCAAATATACAACACAACATGTATTTTTTTTCTTCCCTTCTCCTTTCTTGCCCTAGAGAGGGCTGCCATTAGATACAAATGGTGTGTATATGTATGTGTGTGTGTGTGTGTATACACATACATACATATATATATGCATATATATGTAAAATTATTCCATACATACTTCTAACCATTCTTTCTCTGGGTGAAGATAACGTCTTTCTTCATATGTCCTTTATGGTTAATTTGGGTATTTATAATAGACAAAATAACTTATTTGCTCAAAGTCATTCCTAAAACAATACTGCTGTTACTGTATACGTTGTTTTCTTATTATGCCCCAAGGGTATGAGTTGTTTAATAACTCTCTGGGCCTAATTCCGGATTGCTCTCCGAACTGGTTGGATCATTTTACAGATTCACAAGCAATGAAGTGTTGGAGAGGGTGTGGGCAAAATTGGGACACGACTACTGATAATTCATGGTAATAGTATTTAATTAGTTACCAAAATCTTTCCATATATTATTTCATGTGATCCTCCCAACAGCCCAGAGGGGTGGCTGCTATTATTATCCCAATTTTACAAAGTAAATTGGAGCTAAAAGTAGTTAGGGACAACTAAGTGGTGCCGCGGACAGAGTAGCTGAGTCTGGAGTCCGGAAGACCTGAGTTTAAACTCATCCTCAGACACTTAACTAGCTTCATGATCCTGGGCAAATCACTTAGCTCTGTTTATCTCAGTTTCTTATTCTATAAAATGGGAGTAGTAGTAGCACCTACCACCCAGGCTTGTTGTCACAATCAAATGACATTACATTTGTAAAGTGCTCAGTACAGTGCCTGGCACATAGTTGGTGTTTAATAAATGCTTGCTTCCTTCCTTTTTTCCCTGACACAGAGAAGAACTTCTTAAATGTAACATGCTCCCAAACCTTCCCCTTCTTCCAACCTTTCACTTATGGAGCACCTTCTGCATATCATACAGAATGTTAAGCGCCAGCACTAGAAAGCCGGAAAAGAAATGGCCCCTCGCTACCTGGAAGGAGTTTATTGTTATCGCTGTTCAGTCTTTGTCAACTTTGATTCTACTTGACTCCAGGGACTTTTGTCCATGGGCTTTTCTTAGCAAAGATGCTGGAGTGGTTTGCCATTTCCTACTCCAGTGTGGCCCCATTTTATAGATGAGGAACAGAGCAAATAAAAGTTTTAATTTGCCCAGGGTCATATAGCTATGAAGAGTCTGAGGACAGATTTGAATGCAGATCTTCCTGATTCCAGGTCAGGTACTCTATCCACTATACCACCTAGATGTCCTGAGTTTATTTTCTGTAAAAGGAAATACCATGTAGACCTAGAGGTAAAATACAAGATCTAGATAGAGTCTCTGTGACCTCCTCCTCCCCATTCGTGCAGCCATAATGATAGCTCAGGTGGCTCACCTCCCTCAGTGGTCTCCCTCCAGACTTTGTCTTCCATCATTCAGGCTCCCCACAGCATCTGTGGGGATTCCTAAAGCACAGGTCTGACTGTGTCTCTCCCCTGCTCCTGGAGCCTCAGGGCTCCCCATTGCTTCTATTATAAAATACAGATTTCTTGGTTGGCATTTAAAGCACTTTATGCTCATCTCTCCAGCCCATCTTTTTAGGCTTAGTACTCACTATTCTCTTTCAAACACTTTGGGTTCCAACCATCCTACTCTGCTTTTTGCTCCTTTACTCAACATCTCTGGCCTCCATGCCTTTTCACAGACTTCCTATCCTCCGTACCCAAAATGGTCTCCCTCCTCACCTTTGCTTCTCACCATCCCTGACTTCCTCCAAGATTCAACTCAACCATCACCACCTCCCCCTGGCAGCCTGTCCTGATTCTTCGGGTTAACAATCTCTCCAGCCTCCAGGGACCTGGTGTTTACTTTGTAGCCATGTATTTAATTTTCTGTATAGTATTATTTCTCCTAAGTAGAATACAAATCTCCTGAGGGTAGGGACTAAGGATTTATTGAGTGCCTACTATGTGCCAGACACTATGCTAGGCACTGGGAAAGCAAACATAAAATGAGCCAGACAGAAATGTCCCAGCTGGCAGGAGCTGGGCTGTTTTTTATCTTGGGAGCCCCTGGCCTAGCACATACACGGTGCTTTCTAAAGGGCTGTTAAAGGCTGATAGAATGCAGGCTTGCTAAGAGCCCCAGCATTCTCAGATCCAGCAGCAGCTGCATCTGCATCTTGGCACAGACTTCCTCTGAGTAGCCAGGGTGAGCAGAGTCTCCTAGCCTTAGCTGACACAGAAAGGCTTAACAAGGACCTACAGGGAAACCAGAAAGTGCAAATGACCTGCTAGCCAAGAGCCTTGGGCTTTGTTTTCCCTGTGAATTGAACACCTCTGCATTTGCCAGCTCTCTTCCACAGGGCAGGGAGCCTGCAGGGACAGAGATCAGGTTCCAAAGTCGGGCTGCCGAGTCAGTGCTCTGGGGCTAGGCTGCCAAGTCAAGGCTGGGAAGGAGCTGCTGCTGCTACTGCTGCTAGGGATTGGTAGTCAGACTCAGGACTTAGGGGCAGGGTGGTGTGGGTTCTCAGAGTTCCTGATGGGGGAAGGTATCTATTCTAATCAAGCAGCCCAGAGCCGTCTTGGAGAGCTCTGCCCAGCAGAAAGTGCTGCCGTTAACTAAAGATTGTCAGGCAGAACAAAACCGGCTTGACAGGAGCTTGCTTTAAATAAAGTCATTTTGGGGATAGGGCAAGGGGATAGAGAAACAAGAGGGGGTTCACTGGAGGGAGATGTTTTACAGAGATCTGTTGTTTCTCTAGTTACTTTGGGGGCAGATACAAGTACTTGGGCATGGACTACCCCTAGGGGTGGGGACAGTGGGACAGTGGAAAAGACACTGACTGAAGTTCCTGGATGTAGGCTTGAATCCACACAATAGCTGTGTGATCCTGGACAACTCTGAGCCTCAGTTTCTTCATATGTAAAATGATAGGATTGGACTAGATGGTTTTTGAGGCTCCATCACTCCCTAGCTCTGTGACTCTATGATCACATATATATTTAAAAATGTGTGTTGTGTGGACCAGGACAGGCATACATAGGGAGACAAAGAGTTTTGATCAAGCATGGCCTGGCGCTCTAAGGATACTCAGTCTTATAGAGAGATAAGATTTACCTTGTTGTTTAGGCATTTTTCAGTCACATCTGACACTTCCTGTCTCTATTTGGGGTTATCTTGGCAAAGATACTGGAGTGGTTTGCCATTTCCTTCTTCAGCTCATTTTACAGATGAAGAAACAGAGGCAGACAGGGTTAAGTGACTTGCCCTGGGTCTCACAGCTAGTAAAGTATCTGATGCTAGATTTGAACTTAGTAGGATGAGTCTTCCTGACTTTAGGTCTGGCACCCTGTGAACTATGGCGCCTTAAGTAGCAATAATGTAAATATTGCAGAATAAGTGCTAGGAATAGTTTACACTCTGTACTATAGGAGTTCTCATGCTGAAGAAATCCCAAGTCTTTGATATCCTGCCCACACCCACAATCCACACTCGAGATCCCGTGTCCCCTGGACGTTTTGGGCCCCTATGTACAAACCAAAGGGCAAGCTCAATGGGGGCTGCTGGAGAAGGCCGTTCCCAGCTAGGAGATCAGAGAAAATCAGGGAAGTCCTCCGGGAGGAGGTGTTATTTAAATTTGGCTTTAAAGGGATGAGAGGCACATAGAAATCCACAGAATTTCTGTTACTCCCTCATATTCCCTCATGTCCGCCTGCTTAGACTTTTACTCAGTGAATGCCAGACTAAAGAGAGAAGACTAAAATCCTCTAGAAATCTGTAAGCGCTCTATCTTTTGAATAAATCAAACAAAAAGCAATTATAAAGTTCTTATTATGTGTCAGGCCAAGAGAGAGAGAGAGAGAACTAAAAGAGATCATGCCCACGTGTGGCTCCCAATCTATCTGGGGGACCAATGAGTGCATTCCAAACAGCACAAGATCCTTTTGGTAAGAGTAAGTAGCAGCTCGGTGGGCCAGGAAAGGCTTCATGTAGAAAGTGACTTTAGGGGTAGTTGAACCTTGAACGAAATGAAGGATTCCTGAAAAGGAGCTGACCATGGAGAGCATTATAGGCATGAGAGAGAAAGCCTGTGCAAAGATACCAAGTTAGGAGAAAGAGCAGTGAAATGACCAGTTGGACTGGACCTCCATCCTCATGAAGGGGAGTGTGGAGTACTAAGGTTGGAAAGGTAGATCAGGACCAGATTGGCAAGGACTGTAAATGCCAGACAGAGGACTATAAACTTCCAGAAGGTAGGAAATAAATCCTAAATGCTTTTACATTCTTGGATGCAGCCCGTGACTTTACATCAGACAGATTCCCAATGAACATGTGTTAGTGGATATTTGGGCAACTAAGCCTCCTGGCCTTCCAAAGGGGTCTGAGCCAAGCTGTAGGAATCAATTGTCTTGTGGGCTCAATAAATTAGGGCTGGCTGCTATGGAGCAGTGAGGCAGGATGGTGCGGTAGAGAGAGCAATGGATAGACTTATAGTCAGAAACATCTGGATTTAAACTGGTCTGGAACACTTTGTCTCTCTGTGAACCTGAGCAAAGCAACCACTCCCAATATCCATTCTCTCATCCGTAAAACAGGAATAAGAAAATCACCTAGAGAACAGGGTTGATATGAGGGCCCATGGGATGGAATAAGTGCATGCCTTAATGCTTTAAATCAACCTAAGCTACCATTAGCAGAAGGTGCATGGAATTGGGAATCAGATGAGCAGGGTTTGAATCCTAAGATTTATGTGGCCTTGAGTAAGTGACTAGGGTGCTCAGATAATGTTGGGGCCAGATTATATAATCTGTAAGGACCTTTCTAGCTGTGAATCTATGAACTATGAACAAGAAGCCATAAGAGACCAAAAAAGGCAGTATATGGTGGGCCATAGGCCTACACCACATCCCTGGGCATCTTAGCGATTACTGAAAGCTTTTATTTGTCCCTTTGTATAGTTTAACCCTCAGGCTGGGTTGGAAAAACTACAGAGATCTGACAGGAGAGAAAGGGGAATGGGGCAGTGCAGATAGAAGTCTTCAAATATTGGATGGGCTCCCAGCTGCAATACAGACTGGTCTCCTTATGCTTGGTCTCAGTGGACAGAGCTAGAACCTGGGAGTGGGGAAGGGAAAGGACATCAGGTGGAGGTGCACTAGGCAAATTTAGATTTTATTTCGAGAGAGCCTACCAGTAATTAGGAGTAGAGGGTTGCTTTTGGTGGGAAGTTTGAAGTTGAGTCTGACTGACTTTGCTGAATATTTAAGAGAAGAGATTCCTGTTTAGGTCTGGGTTGGAATAGACCAGTGGTTCACAACTTTTTCTGTGTCATGGCTCCCTTTGGTAGTCAGGTGAAGCCTATAAGCCTCATCTCAGAATAACGGTTTTGAATAACTGAAGGAAATGCTAAATTTCAGCTGAGGGTTGGTGAAAATGAGGATTATTAGGTTTTTTGTCACTATCCAAATTCTTAGGACCCTAGAAATCAACCCACAAACCTCTTACAGTTCTGTGGACTCCAGATTAAAACCACCAGGACTAGATGGTCTCTGAAGTCTCTCCTTACTCTGAGATCTAGCATATTTATGAAGAAAACTCTTATCTATTGTTACTAGCTGGTCAAGATTGACATATGCCAACCACAGAGGGTTGGTAAGTAAGTTTTGCATGTGTGGAGGTGTCACTGTGTGGTTGAGAAGGGCATCTTCAGGCTTATTTAGGGTCCAAACATGCCCCTGAACACCAGCCACTCAGAGCTGTGTAAATCTAGTTTACATGCCATGAATTGTTAGAAACTTCGAATATCTAAAAACATGAGATGCTTTTTCTTGACACTGAATAAATGTTTCATTCCCCTGAATCTGAAACCCTGTTAAATTTCACCCCCTGCTGAATTGACCAAATTCCCTTGCCTTGTGAGGCTCCTACGGAAAGGCAAGGGAAAAAATTAACAGGAAAAAGAGCAGAAATCCATAAGCACATGCCCAAATATTGAAGAATACTTGTAAAAGCCTGTTTTGTCACTTATTGGGTGGCATTAAACCCAGCTGCCAGGAACATGAGTGATTTAATAGGCGTCATTTAGCTAATATGTTATTTTTTTAACCAAGAAAATCCATTGTGTTTCATTCTTTTCTAATCCCTCCTCACAGATTTCTTATGAAAACAGAGTAGTAGGTAATGGCTTCCTTGGGAAAATATTTTACTGAGGCATGGGTGGGGACCTCAAAGCAAAGGTTGCTTTTGTTTTAAAGAGCTTTCTGCTTTAAAATGTCAATTGGAAGAAGCTAATAGATAATTGCAGGAAAAGAATGTCTACTCTGAACTTTCAGGGGGCCCATTGTGTCAGACTGAATGATTCTGTTTTCCAGCTGATGGGAACAACTGTTTAATGGTGCCCGACAGGTCCGTTTATTCTTTCCTTGCTTGGGGAGAAGGAACAGGCAGGTAGCTAGCTAGCTAAGTGATTCCCTGGGAATGGGGCCCAGAACCCCCAAGAAGGCTGCCATAAGCCCAGAAGGCTTCCCAGCTGGCTGGATGCCAGGGACCTGGGGTTTCTGAAGTGGAAGAATGAGCATCGTCTGGAGTATCCAGAGGAATCAAGGCCAAGCGGGAAGATGCTTTTCTGAGAATAGGCTCAGCCAGGGACAGGAGGCTGTATCACAGATTCTGGGCCCAGGTGACTTAGCTAGGTTCTCTTCTGGGCCTTTAAGTCCTTTGGCCACTGGGATCCCAACCTCACCTCCCAGATTACTTTTACTGGATTCTCCTTCATGCATACTTTGGGCTCCTGCTGTGTCTCATGTGGCACATTCTGTTTCTCATCCCTGTTCCTTTGCATACATGATGATGGTGATAAAGCATTGGTTACTTGCTTGCTGCTTGCCCAGCAAGATACTTAGCACTAGTGATAAGAGTATATGCAATCAAGATAGCCCCTGTCTTTAAGGAACCTATATTCTGGTGGGGGAGGAAAATACATAAAGAGAGGTGGAAGATTGGGAATGTTGCTTCTTGGTTTGGGAATGGTGGCTGAATTTGGGGAAAGATATAGTAAAGCAGCCATCAGAGCTTTGCTGTCCCAGGGTTAGTGGCCGGCAGCAGGGGAATCAGGAGGATGGCTGGCCTGGACTACATGTCCATCTCACCTCTGCCTCTTGCAGTCCTGGGGCATTTCCAAGCTCCACTCAAATGCTACATCTTTCCTGAGGTCCTTCCTGAACCCTGCTGTTCCCCACCCCACCCCAACCCCTGCCCCAGTTATTTGGATCCTTACCCTAGATTATGTTGTATTCTGTGTATACATTTTGTATTTCTTTTCATATGTACATTCCTCCTCCCTCCTCCCACCACAGGCTGTGACCTTCTTAGGGGCAGGGATGATTTCACTTTTATCTCTATCTCCAGAGCTTAATCAAACACCTAGCATATAATAGGTGCCTAATAAATGCTTCTTTGATTGACTGATTCAAGTTGAGTTGAGTTCATCCTAGCCTCAGTGAAATGGGAATTTCTTAATTTGCAAAAGCTTGCAATTCAGGTTAGAGATTGGGTGGTTTACCTAAACTAAGCCTAATTCCCTAGCCCCTGTGTATTATTTCTGAATTTTACCTTCTCATTCATCTTATAGATGAACCCAATCAGAACAATATTTACATTTTTTAGGGCTCTGAAATTTACAAAGCACTTTACTTACATTATGCTACTTGAACCTCACAAAAATAATTGTAGAAAGATAGTATTATTATGTGTATTTCGTGGATGAAGAAACTGAGTCTCACAGAGGCCAAGAGACTTGTGCAAAGTCATATGGGCAGTAAATGTCTATGGTGAGAGTTCTGGACGCAGAGACAGGAAGACCTGAGCTCAAATGCATCTTCAGACACTTACCAAGCCAAATGACCCTGGGCAAATCAGACTACTTGTCTCCACCTCAGTTTCCTCATCTATGAAATGGGATAATAATAGAACCTACCTTCCATATTGTGAGGATAAAAGGAGATATTTGTAGCGCACTTAGCAAACCTCAAAGCACTATGTAAATACTATCTGAAATTATTATTCATTATGCAGAAGGCTACACTGCCTTCCAAGTTTACTCTTCAGGTCTAGAGTAAATATCTTTAGGGAAAAGAGAGAAAGAAGAAGCAAATGCCAAGATTAGATATTTGATTTGGTAGCAACCTCAGATGAACGGAGTATGAGTGGGGTGGGGTGGGGGGGAGTTGGGAGTTCATTAGGGAACAGATGAATCAAATTACTGACCCCAAAAGGCTCCTGAAGCTCAGGGACCAGGGAGGTCCAGGAAAATCAGTGTCTATAATAGTATTTAGTCAATATATCAATGATCTGTGACACCTCAGGCTAGAATCTTCCTATTCTGATGTGGTGATAATTAGTTTATCACTGAAAGTCTTAATGATTTTTTTTTGCCTTTGATTCAGAAAAGCTAATTGACTAAGTCACCTTTCATAGCTAGAACCAAGGTGGGACCTGAACCCTGCTGGTCTTCCCAAATCTAAGAGCAGTGCTCTGTACTGAATGTCACATCACCTCTATATCACTAAGCAGGCAGAATTAAACAGTGGTAATAGACAAAAGCTGGAGGACAAAGACGAGTTTGTTTGAATCAGTTTCTTAGTGAGGGCTCAGGCAGTTAGGGTTGTTTAGACTTATTCTGCTTGGTTCCAGAGGACAGGCCTAGAAGTAATGGATAGAAGGAGAAGAAAAGCAAATCTAGACTTAATGAAGAGAAATCTTAGAATTATTAGATCTGTTCCAGAATGGAATGAGCTGCCTCAGGAGGCAGGGGCTCTATCTCACTGGAGGCCTTCAAGAAAAATTGGATGACCACTTTTTGATGTGGTATAAAGGGGATTCTTAGTCAGCTAAGAGATGGAGGGACTAGGTTTGACATCCCTTCTAATGTTGAAATTTTATGAATCTTTAATTCTGGACCTATTACTATATTTAGTAATATCATCTAAGCATATAGTTTTTAAGCAAAATACAATACCAGTTTCCATTTAACCTTGCTCTGAATTATATAGAATGGTGCTATCCAATACCAATATATGCATGACCCTTTCTTAAAATACACAAATTTGACAGCCTTGAGGAAACAGTAACTAACCCCAGATTAAGAAGAAATGGATTTCTGGCCTTAGAGGGAAAACAAAGCAAAACTTGTACCAAGGCCCATACATTCTACTCGTAAAGGAGACACACAACCAACATATGACAAGAATGTTCAACTCACATCCAATGACCAAAAGTTCCTCATAAACTAACTGTCACTAATTTTATAAGTTCGGTTAAGTAGTTTCCCTGTGATAACTGGTAAGC
Source organism: Phalanger gymnotis (assembly GCA_028646595.1). Lineage (NCBI taxonomy): Eukaryota > Metazoa > Chordata > Mammalia > Diprotodontia > Phalangeridae > Phalanger > Phalanger gymnotis. The sequence goes on from CM053624.1 coordinate 10,866,565, forward strand.
TCTCCTATGGGACACTGCAAGAGAAAGGCAAAAAGCTGCAGAGGGAGGCTTGGTCTTGAGGAAAGAGTAGAACTCAGAAAAGCAGACAGGAGAGCCACAACAATCATTTTTATTGCCTCAAAAAGCACTTTCTAATAAATCCCCAAACCCCACCCCCCGCTCAAACACACACGCACACGTGCGTGCGCGTGCACACGCACGTACACACACAGTAGTGGATTGCTCTGAAACAGTTAAGCATAACTGCCTGATAGAGATGCTAGTGTGTTCCTTCTTAAATCTGCATTTTATCAATTGTTGATGATAGTAGCTCAAATTTACATTCCTAATGGTTTTCAAAACCCTTTACATTATCTCATGTGATCCCCCAAATAACCCTGTAAATTAGAAACATAAATATTATTATCCCCATTTTATAGATTAGGAAACTGACTTGGTAAGTTAGGTGACTTACCCAAGGTCACGTAGGGAACAAATGTCAGAGGTGGCATTGAAGCTCAGCTCTTTCTCACTCCAAGACCTGGATTCTGTCCTCTGTACTGTACCGTCCCCTCTAATAGAAAGGAGAGACTAGTTCTTTCTTTTTGACGCTGTGAAGCCAGCACTGAGTGTTAAAATCAATCAATAAACATTTATTAAGCACCAACTGTGTGCCAAGTACTGTTATAAGTATTGAGGATACAAGAAGAGGTAAAAGTCAGCGCTTGTTCTCAAGGAGCTTGTAATCTAACAAAGGAGACGACATATAAATATATAGAAAGCAAATTATTTATAAGATAATTAGGAAATAATTAAAAGAGGGAAAATCCTAGGATTAGAGGCTTTGTTAGTTGGGACTGAAAGGAAACCATGGAAATCCCTAGACACAGGTGAGAAGGGAGAGCATTGCAGTTATGGAGGACAGTGAGACAAAATGTCCAGAATCAAGAGATAGAATATCTTGTTTGTGGAACAGCCAGAAGGTCAATGTCACTGGACTGAAAAGTACACATTGAGGAGCAAGGTATAATAAAACTGGAAAGGTAGGAACTGGCTGTGTTGCAAAGGGCTTTGAATGACAAACATCATTTTGTATTTGGTCCTAGAGGCAATAGGCAGCCATTGGAGTGTATCGAGTGTGTATGCATGGTGTGTGTGTGTATAGGTAACATGATTGGACTTGTGCATTAGGAAAATCACTTCAGGGGCTGAATGGAGAATTGGTTGAAATGGGGATAGCCTTGAAGTGGACTCACCGGTGAGCTATTTATTCTAAAAGTCCAGACTCAAGGTGATGAGGCCCCACACCACAGTGGTGGCAGGGCCAGAGGAGAGAAGGAAGCATATCTGAGAGAGGCTATGGAAGTGAAATCAACAGTCCTTGACAACAGCTTGGACATAGTGGGGCATGTGAAACAGTTGAGTTCAGGACGAATCCTAGGTTGTGAGCCTGAGGGGCTGGGAGGAAGATGTTGCCCTCTATAGTAATAGGGAAGGTAAAGGCTGGGTTTAGAGGGAAAGCAAATGAGTTCGATTTTGGACACATCTAATTCAAGATGTCTATTACGCATCGAGTTCGAGGGGTCTGAAAGGCAATTGAAGACGTGAGATTGAAGATCAGCAGAGAGCTTGGGTCAAGAGAAGTCGATCTGAGTCATCAACATAGACGTGGTGATTAAACCGATGGGAGCTGATGAGATCACCAAGCGAAGTAGTGTAGAGGGAGAAAAGAAGAGAGTACTGGATAGAACCCTGTGGGATACTTGCAGTTATAGGTCATGCTCTGGAAGAAGATCCAGTGAAGGAGACTGGGCAAGAGCAGTCAGATAGGTAAGAGGAAAACCGTGAAGGAGCGGCGTCCAAAACCTAGAACAGAGTATCAAGCAAACGAGTGATTAAGAGTATCGAAGGCTGCAGAGAGCTCAAGAGAATTGGCTTATTTTGTTCCCGCAAGGAAATATAAAAAGGCAAGAGTCTAGATTTCAAAAAGGGGTGGGGGATGTTCATAGGATCTATCTCTGTTAAGTTATAGACCTGTCATAACCGTGTTAAAGGGATTATTGTTTAGGTATGGGTTGGTCTAGATGGACTAGCGCCTGGCAACTCCAAGGTCATCTGTTTGGGCCATAGCAAAGAGGGTCATGGAGTGAAAATATTTGATTAGCACAATTATGAGGAGAGAGAGAAAAAGAGAGAAGGAGAGAGAGAGGGAGAGGGAGAGGGGTGGGGAGAGAGAGAGAGAGAGAGAGAGAGAGAGAGAGAGAGAGAGAAAGAGAGAGAGAGAGAGAAATCATAGATAGATGATAGAGAGATGAAAGAAACAAAAAAAGAATTGGGGAGGGTGTTCTAAATCCAGTGCTTCTCCTTGTATTTGTGTATTAGGGATCCAACTATCTGTCTGCTTGCTAGGACATATTGAAACAACTACAACATGTGTTTCTCTGTAATTACTATCATTCATTAGGTTGCCACAGTAACAAGCCATATATGAGCTATGTGATAATCAACATTTCCATCCCAGCCCTGTGCGTGGGGCAGCAGTGCTGCTAATACTAAAATGAGGCATTATTCAATGAACCGAGCTGGGCTGGGCCTAATAGCACATAGTGAAGCAGCTTTTTACTTCTAAAGAATCAACAGCATTCACTTAACTTCAGAATTTGTATATTAAGCAAGGAATTCTGTGTGATCATCTTTCAATGTACAGTCAGGTGGTTTCAGGATGAGTCCTCAAGTCATGAATTTTATTATTCCCTGGATATCCGTTATCCTAGGGAAACATTCACATGGAGACATGTGACCCCAATAGAATGGAAATTACACTTAAGGCAGCAGTCCTTGAAAAGAATATATTTGGAGAAAATCCTATCTTATTAGAATATAATAATAATAACATTCGTAAAAGGGAGGGGAATGCTAATCGAATTTAGTTTATTTTTCTTTTTTATTGTTTTTTGTTTCTAAATAGTCATTAGTGATTTTAAGATTTGACATTATATCTGCAAGGTACCAAAAAAGCTGACGAGAGAAAGCCAGAAGCTAGCATAGGGTGAATATCTGGTCATGTAGGTCTTTCATTGCTTTTATTCCATATTCTATACTAGGATAAGAAAACAAAAGAGAAACAAATAGGAAAAACAATTGAATATAATATAAGGACACGATGTGTAGCTCTTGCTGCTTGCTCAGCTCCTGTATCTATAACCTTTGTAAAGTCTGTTAGTTTTTGGAAATGAATAGGCTGATATGGGCTGAAGGAAGGAAGAACTATGTCGATACACTACAAGAAACTATTTCAAATTGTAGAAGGCAATGATGTATTGAGAGCATATTTCTTGAAACACAGCCAAGGGAAACAGAAGGTTTTATCACTGTGAGTTCTCATGCAATGTCTCTTTGTAAGATTTCCTACTCAATAAATTTGCATAGCAGCTCTGTGTGTGTGTGTGTGTGTGTGTTTGTATGCATGTGCATGCACGTGACCCCTGTGACAGATCCTCTGTCAAGACACAAAAGGCCCAGGTTTACTTTGGGGAGATTTTTCAGACCCTCGGCTCATTTTCCACACCCAGCAAACTTCTGGGGATGAGGGGAATATGCTTTAGTTTACATTAGTAAGTACTTAGACTGACAGTCCCTTGTTGACAGGCAATTTATAGACTCATAGAAGGAAAATATATTAAAAGGAGGAAAGGACTATAGACATTCTAGACTCAATGTTCTAAGATCAAAATTCTACAGCCAGCAATTATTAATCCTATAGAAGCATTTTCTCTAACCTTTGGCAGGCTCAGGTATGGGGATTTCCCTGACAATGTCACTCGCCTGTAGGACCTTCCTCCTATTCCTGATTGTTCCATGAAGGGGAGATGGCATTTTTCCTCTCCCCTGTCATCTCTTCCTTCTCCCCACTTCCCTCTCTTCTTTCCTCTTCTTTCTGCTCTCCATACTCTATCTTCTCTCCCAACCCTCCTTTCAACTCTCCAGTAGAGTTTGGTTCCCGGAGCGAAAGTTTAGCAATCAATTTCATAGGGCCTTAGACTTACAAAGATTAAAGGAACTTTGGAGACCTTTGAATTCAAACCCTTAATTTTCTAGATAAAGAAACTGAGGCACAGTGAAGTGGGTTGCCTAGGGTCACACAGATAGTAAGTGTTTGAGGTAGAATTTATACCAAGCTCTTCCTAACTCCATATTCAGTCCCACTCTCCACTGTACCAACTGTAATAAAAGGCAAAAGCCCAGCAACAAGTGGAAGGTCCCTCAGAAGAAGCAATTGCCTTGGGTTGCTCATCAGCTCAGCCAGCTCTGAATCCTTTGCAGACATCCAAGCCCACCTTCCATTCATCCATGGAACATCTCTACTTGATATGCTGCCAGCACTTCAAACTCAACAAGAACCTGTCACTTTGGCCCACAATCATTTTCCTCTACCTTCTCTGTTTCTTCTAATAGCATCATCACTATACACATCCCTCCTTGTGTCCTCTTTGGTTCCTTCACCCCCTTGGTTTCCTTGGTAGTGTCCTGATTCTGATTCCTGTGTATGGGTGCTTCTACCAAGAGAAAATCATCATGTCAATATCACCTGAAACCCAAAGGTTTCCTAAAGAGATCTTCTATGAATACCTTCCATCATTTGTAAAATGGGTGGATCATGATTCTCTCAGTGGAATGAAAGCCTTTTGAGAACAGGACTAATTTCCCTTTTGGTTTTGTGACTCAAGTGCCTAGCACAATTTCTGCCACATAGAAAGAACTGAAATGTCTATTAACTGATTGCTCATGGGTGAGATGGACATTAGAGGTTATCTGACCAACCCCTTATTTTATAGATGCAGAAACTGAGACCCACAGAGCAAAAGGACTTTGCCTAAGATCACATTGATGGCAAGTGGCAGACCTGAGATTTGCACTTGGTTCCTGTCACTATAAATCTATTGATCTTTTCACTGCATCATGACAGAAAGGGCAGTAGATTCAACGTCAATAATCTTGAATCCCTTCTCGAGTTAATCATCTTTAAATCTTCTTCTGGTGGCTTGCTATCATCCCACTGTTATCACATTTGTTAAGGATAAAAGCTTTATCACTCCAAACCTTTAACCACTAGGCTGTGTTTATATAAAGCCAATAATTCATTTTTCTAGGATCTCAAAATCCGTTATTTTCTTTGTCTATTGAAGCAGAGACAACTGCAGGAGACATACATATGTCTCCCATGAGCGGGTCCATCTGTTTTCGTTCATCTTTTCATTTTCTTATTTTTTTAAAGTGGTGCTGACAATATGAAGTTTTGAAGTAAATAAGAAATCTACCTTTGATTTGGGCAGAAATGAGCTACTGCCCATGGGGTGACTGAGACTGAAAATTCCAGTGTGAAGCAAAGTTACCTTAAAGTAGAACAGAGAGCTTTTATACCTCAGTTAAAGGCTGAAGAAACTGATGCATGTTGAGTTATTTGTGAATCTGCCATTGGTGCATGAAGGGAACTGGGAAGGATCGAAATGTGGTGGGTTAAGCTTGCTGTGTGTTACTGAGAGCATCATAAAATGTATGCTCCTTGATGCAGGGGCTGCTATTTGCTTTGTCCTTGTATCTCCAGTGCCTAACATAGAGCCTACCATGAAACAGGTGCCTCATAAATATTTGTCACTGAATTGTAAGGACTAGTCCAGTGATATCTGCTGAGATGCATGAGAGTGGGCTAGTCATATCCTACCTGTTGTATTTGTTCTTGAAACAGCTACATTATTTGCAATAGAATTACAGCTGCATCACCAGATGGGATGGCCATTGAAGCAATTCTGGATCCAGACATAGAGATGTTAAAGGAAATCAGGAGGCAGTGTGGGACAGTGCAAATTCTGAATTAGGAATCAGAGGACAGGAGCTTGAATCCTGGCTTTGTCACTTACTATCTGTATAAGAGTAGAAAGTTGCATTGAACTTCCCCTCTCTGTAAAATAAGACAGTTGGACTCTGAAGACATTTCTAACTCTAGTCCAATCATCCTTTGATTCTTTGTCTATGTGGCTTTTAAGATCCCTATCATTTCTAAACAAGTCACTGATATTAATAGCAATAATGATGATGATGATGATAACAGGTGGCATCTGTAAACTCTTCGAAGTTTGCAAACACTTTGCAGATGTCTCATTGAGCAATACAACAACCCAGGTAGTTAGGTGCTTTTATTATCCTTGTTTTACGGATGAGCAAACTAAGGCTAAGAAATGTCAAGTGACTTGTCCAAGGTCCCAACATTAGGACTCAGGTCCTCTGGACTGCAAACACAGAACTCTATCCAGTGCTCCACCTCAATGCCAGCTAATTCTAATTAGATCAGAATAAGATTGAAGTAAAAGATATTGCGAGGGAGGTGTATGTGGAGATGAGCACTGTTTGTATTCTGTGTTCTTTTCTGTCTTCAGTAAGAACCTGTGTTTATAATCAACTTATCAGTATGTTTGCTTTAATCAGACCTTTGTCATCAATCAGAAGAGATCTGAGTGGAGGAAGAGGATGTTTATAAATTAGTAAAATAATGCTGTTTGGAGGGAGGCCTACTGAGGATTTGGAAAAACTCTTCATAGAACCAGAGAAACAGCACGCTGCATTGGCGAAAGGGCCTTCCTTGTATTGAAGAAGACCTGAGTTCAAGTCCCACACATACTGTCTGTATTCTCTGGGCAAATCCTTTCTCTAAGTTGCAGAGGATTTATACTTGTGGTCAGAATTTCAGTGGAGAATTTTTCGAAATACTGATCAAATCATAAGGCAAAGCTCCAACAACCTCAGCCCCACATTTACCCACTACCTCCAGAGAGGTGTAACCAAAGACGTTAACTATTGTTAAACCTGATAACGTGGTATCCAAGAACCTCACCATAAGAAGGATAGGGAATGAACCTTGAGTTTTATTAGTGTGGGGAAGTACAGGGTGAGGAAAACCCCTCGACCAATACAGGTTGGTTGAAAGCTTTTCTGTAACTAGTACCTTTAGATTGCAGCCTATAGCAGGGAGAGGGAAAAGAACTTTCCCAGGGTCATACTCCCGATACGTGTCATAGGCAGCTCTTGAACTCAGGTCTTCATTACTTAGAGTAATGGAGTCTACCTTGGAGTCTACCACACTGCCACAGTATGAACTGAAAAAAAAACCCAACTCCTAAACTGTGTTTATGGTGGCTTCCATGATGCAATTAAAATACTTTTACACAGGATACATTTATTAGTTTTATTACATACTAAGCTCAAAAGATGACTTAAACTCACATACCAACCTTATGGTGATCCAAAGCTATTATGTATAAGAATATAGCAATAAAACTGCAATGAATATAGACCTAGCTCCATGAGTTATGAAACGAGCTGACAATGTGGGCGTTTTCTTGCATGAGACTTTGTAACTCCTGACAGTCCCCATCTCATACAAACAGGAGTTTCAAACACACTTCTGTGATAAAACCCTTTTACTTAGAATCATAAACAGTAGCTGCCAAATTCCTATCATCTCCCTACATTGCGGCCCTGGGAATGAGCCAGCCAACTTGAAATTCTAAACAGTCTCCTAGCCAGCAATCGATTTAGTGAAATGTTCCAGAGGAGTAGATACCCTAACTGGCATACCAATTCACATCCCAACCAATGTGCCAATGGAGATGAGTAGTAGACTATGGTTATTGTGGTAGTCCTTAACATTTTAGTTCCAAAATCAGCATATCTACTACTAAATTTTTCAACTAAAGGAACACATCCCAAGCTTGGAGGCCCAGTAAGGTTTAACTGGCCCCTTATATAGTCCTATTTAGACATAGGATTTCTCCGGCAAGGTGTGGGAAAGAATCAGATGTTTGTCCAGTGGATATTGGCTTGTCTGTTATCCCAAAGAGGGGATTATTGGTCACAGATAAGTGACCAATAAGTGCCTCTGAGGTTCCTCCCAGCTCTGAGCTTTGCTCTTTGTGTAATACACAGTGATGAGGGGTCAAAGAGAGAACCAGAAGTGGAAAATCATTTGAGGAATAAGAGGATGCTGAAATATTGCTACGTTGTGATCCTGGGGTCCTGCCCTAGCAGCTTGCCTGCTGTAGGCCATCACTGCCTTAAGTTGAGTCTTCCATTGCTCCTAGTATGGCCTTATATAAATTGAAACATCTTTCTAGCACATCTGTCTCAGTGACATTTCATACTTTATTAGAATGTTAGCAGCTAGAGACTGAGGAGAAAACAGTGCTTCAAGTTTCAATTATACATCATCCACATGTCATTAACATCTGCTGCTAATTGAATAGAGATACATCTATTTTTGGGCCAAGTATTTTAAGGTACTCTGTAACCCCACAATAATAGCAGATCTGTCAGCATCAATGCCATTGACATTTCCTTGTGGTTTTCATTTGGTCCAGTGTGAAATTTCAACTTGAAATGATGAAGTCATTGATAGGTGGCTTAATCTGAATTCTGTCTCTGAAAGGTAAAGGGGAAGGCTATGATGAATTCCATCACGGTGAATTTCCTCCCATGGCCTTGACATCTATTAGTAATACTGCAGGTAGTTGTAAATGGATACCTGTGCTTGGCTTCACCAGAGTGTCTTGTATGTGGCATCATTGTCATTTCTGTACAAATAGTAGAACTAAATTATTCATGAAAGGGTTTCCTGAGAGAGATCTTTTTCATCAAAGTTCTCCTTCTGGAAATCTCCCTGAGGAACCGTGTACTCTCCCCTTGAGCCAGAAACAATGGAAAAGTTTGCTTCTACTTAGCAGCATTCCGATGAGCCAACACTCTAAGATCTCACTGAAATGGCTCTCTCCTCCAGCGATATGGATCACAACTCATCCATTCCTGTTCAACCTGTGTGACTCTTGTCCACATCCTTCCTTAAATCAGCCACAGAAAGTCTACCTAAGATTTGGTATATCTTCACTATTTTTCCTTAATATTTTAGAAGCCAATAGAGAACATCAGCCCATCAGAAATCCTACGATACTATTTTTTCAGACTGATTTCCCATTCTTTCCCCCTCAATCATACTAAATTCCAGCAGTATTGGCCTATTAACTCTTCCCTGGCATTCCAGCCCCTGTCTGTGCTTTTGATCAGATGAGGCCACATGCTTGGAATGCACTCCCTCTTCACCATTACTTTATGGAATCTCTAGATCCATTCATGGCTCAGCTCTAGTTCTCTTTCTTAAACAAAACCTTCTATGACCCTTCATCCATTTGTTGTGACTCTGTTACCACTTTGATATTATTTCTTGTTTAATTTGTATGGATTTTATATGGATTTATTTTCATGTATGTTGTGTCCCTCCCTCCTCCCCCATGAATTTAAGCTCCTTAATGTGAACCACCACTCACATTTTTATGTTTTTATTATTCTCAGCACCTAGAAAAGTACTTGACGTGGGTGAACTCAAATTCTTTTGACTTGAGAACTGAATTGAATTGGAATTGGAATTGAAGTGAAAGTACGCCACTCATGCTAAGCAATGAGACTGACTCCAGCTATAGGCATATTAATTTTAGAGATCACTACTTCCATCTTCATTCCAATATTTGTAATGTGCTGTTGCCTGTTTACACCTACTAAGCATCTCTCCATTGTTTTCTGGGTAATTCTCCACTTGGATTTCTCTTGGCTTAAAGAATACTAGCAATCAAAAGAGAAGCCTTTATTCCTGGGGGAAGCTTTAAGTACATCAAATCAAGTTTTAAAATTATTTGTTTAATATCTACTTTTTCATGATGGTTTGTTGTCTGCGACTATTAAGGTTAACCTAACCGAGCCTGTGTGACTTGGATTACCGAGAGATGTGAGACAAGGTTGCTGCCCTCCAGAAGGTGAAACTCCAGTTGGGAGCTATTCATACACACGAAACAAGTAGATTGGGGGGGGGCATTTCACTTTCCAACCTATACAGATAGTTTCTTGGTATTTAATAGTGAGGATCAACGTGTTGGATGGATAGAAACTCATATTTGACATCCGCAGGGAGTAATGACATTCCATTATCTCTTAGCTAACTGTCAACAATGTGTTTAATCTTAGACACAGTTTAAAGCTAATTGATATTTATCCCTCTGTTGGGTAATAGGTCTATCTTTTTCACCTGGATTCTTCCTAGAGATTGATTTCTGTGCCCAGCTGTGCCCAGCATGACTGAATAGATGTTTGTCTTCGAATTCAATTAAATCAATTTAATCCAACTCAGACCAGAATAAGAATCCCCTCTTCATTATATCCTTCTTAAAATATTTCTTAAACATAATAGGCATCTTTTAAATTATTCAAGATGATAGAGAGAGAGAGAGTGTCTATCTATATTAAATAGTTTTCATGTGTTAAGCACTGTGCTAAGTAGTAAGGATGTAAATTCAAAAGGCTATAAGGAAGCCTTGCCCTCAAGTAGCTTACAATATAATTGAGGGAGAGAGCACATGAAAAGGAGCAAAGGATGGGGGGCTGATGTGAAGAAGCATGGTCTGAAAATTGCTTCAAATTTAAGGCTTGGATCTAAGCATGATAAGGTAAACACTCAGCTATCAGAGCCCAGAGTGATTGATTCCATTGGTGAAGTTCAAAGCTTTAGTGGGAAGGGGAGAAAAGTTCAGATATCACAAAAAATAGTTCAGAAATCTGCTAGTTCTCTTAGTCTTTTAAAATTCAACATTTGACAAGGTTGTGAGAGAACATAAGGCCATATCTTTAGATTTGGAAAGGATTGTAGATGTAGTCTAATTCCCTCACTTTTAGAGATGAGGATACCAAAGCCCAGAGAGGTAGCATGAATTGCCAAAGGTCATAGAGCTTGTAAGTGACAGGCTAAGATTGGCAGTCATTTTGTCTAACTCCAAATCAAGCCTATATTACCTCTGTACCATTTTCCCTCTCATCATGAATCATGCATACTTTTCAGACCTTGCCCTCTTTCCTGTTTTTTTTAAACCAAGAAACCATTTACCTTCTTCTATCCCTTCATCATTGTGGGCACACAGATGGCATCAGACCTTATTTTGTGCTATCCTTCCCCATAAAATAATCATTTTCCTTGGAAAAGAAGACAGAAACCTACTAAGAAGTGAGTACCTCAGCCTTCTCTCCATTGTTTGTAATCATCATCCCATTCACCATGATTATCAGTTCATATCATCTTTGATCCTTGTCCAAATAATGGCTTTTTTAAAAAAGGAAGGAAAAGAAAAAGACAAGAGAACCACTCTCACTTCATTTTAGCCTTCATCACTTTTGATCTTTCTGGGATTTAAAGCTCCTGACACATTATCATCTTCATTTGTTTGCTCTTGTTTCTATCATCTGGGCATGGCTTTTTAATCTATTTCTTTTTTTTTTTCTTATCCGGAAGTTGAAAAACACCAACAAAAATGGACATTTCTATATGCAAAGTAGGACCAAAATAAAGGAGATTGATTATGTACACACTTGCAAATCTCAATGTATATGCCTTGTTGCTTTTTTAAGTATATTCTCATTTCAGCATTTTATTCCCAGAGCTGTCTCATTTGCCCTCTCATTCTTCTTCTGATTCCTTCAGTTAAGCTTGTCTTTGAACAATTCTGAGTTTGTCATTGAGTTCTTTGTTTTTCCATATTACCTCTTTTAAGCCTCACCCATTTTGTTCTTCAAGGCAATCATTAGTCATACTTCTTGAGTATTTTGTGCTCAAGTGCTCCCCATCCATCTTGGGCAGATTCTCTCCTAAAATATGACATTCTTTCTTCCAATGTTTTGATTAACCTTTTGAAATCAGTTCCTAATACTATGCCCATCTTTCTTCATCTTTTCCACCATAATCTTTCTGATGGAATAGCAACTTTTCCTTTCAGTTCTTTGGGTTTTTATTGTTGATCAAAGTCCAAAATGGCTCCTATTTTTATCACTTACTCTGCCTTTTGAAGATTCTGTCATTATTGAAATTTAACAAAAGGGTAAACTGATGCCATTCTCTGAACAAGATAACATTTATCTTGCTGCCTGCCTATAAATAGGTCAACCTGTTAAAATGATAATTACAGAATCAGCTAAGAGGCACACTAGATAGAACAGCAAACCTGGAGTCGGGAGGACCTGAGTTCAAATCCAGCTTCAGATACTTACTAGCTCTGTGACCCTGGGCAAGTTATTTAACCTTGATTGCCTCCCTGCCCCCCAAAACAACAACAACAAATCAGACTATCATTACAAATATTCCATGTGCCTCTGCTGTTTTACTTTGGGTGATCTTCAACTCTGATTCTGAGAAAGTACAGAATTTTGTGAGTCAAAGCTATAATTTTAGTCATAAATCAATTACTCAACAAGCTTTTATTAAGTGCCTACCATGTGCCATACACTGTGCTATACTCAAAATGTAGAAATGCAAAGAATGATTCAATTCCTACTTTCTTTTCTACTGAAGGAAAAAATGAATTTTACCTATAGGTATATATAGAATAAATGTAAAGAAAATGAATCCAAAACAGTCAAATACCACTTAGTGTGGGAAGAAAGGCACTAGTAGTTGGTAGGAATCAGGAAAAGACGTATACCAAAGCTCATACAACATGGAGGTAAGCCTCCATTCTCAAAGGCTATTCCAGCTAATCTCGAAGCTATGCCATGATGAAAAGACCATTAACTGTGGTCCCAACAACAGCCTGTGCTGTTTTCACAAGGATCAGTCTGGCTAAGCACAGAGGGGACTATCACCAATGTTAGATGCTACTTGGAAACAGTGAAAAAGAGCATTGTAAATCAGTTGCCATAATGGAGAAACTGAGAGACCCAAGATATTACAGAGAATGTCTTCCATACACATTGAGCCAATCAGTCCACCAAAAGTCCCACCACTATTTGAATGAAAGTTGTATGTCTTTGCCAGTTGGAGGAAGGAATGAATGTCATCCAATTTCTGGTAGTCCTTCAGTGAATGTAGCTAGGGAATCCAGCTCAGTGAATTGGGTGTTGTTCATATGATTTATTGAATCTAATCGGGCAATAAGACTGGGGTGGAATGACTTTTTAAACATATTATTATCTGTCAAAAATTAAGAGTTCCAAGGGAGCTATTATAGTCCAATATATTAAAAGCTAAAAGAACAGCCACATATATATATATATATGTGTGTGTGTGTGTGTATATATATATATATATATATATATATATGCATTGATATGAAAGCCCAGTTTGAATTTTAATACAGCTGGTGTCCGTGTGCTCCAGAAGATAAATGTTTCTGCCTAAATTGCTGAATGGATCAGAGATGAAAAGCAGAAATGATAGCTTGTCTTTACTGTGATACAAACATCTAGCTTTGATGGATGGATGCCCTTTGCCCTTTTTATAAATGCTGCCTTTGGATTTTCAATCATTAAGCTATAATGACAGGGATGGGAAGATAGGGAAAGAGGGAATCTGCACAGAAGAGTCTTGTTTTCCTTGTTCAGTCTAGAATATTTTTGCCACCACAACATTTATCCAATATTCATTAATGCACACATTACTTAGAAGTAGAGTTTGTGGCAAGCTTTCTTTCTTCTTATCCTTGATGAAAGATAAGCTACACAATATTTAATGTTATGTTTTTCTGTTGCCACATTTACCAACTAAATCATCACCCATAATTCACCAAACAACTTTAAAAACAGACTCCAAAAGATTTAGTCCTGATAAAGAAACAAATCATTGGAAGACACTTTATAAATACCGACTGCACTGTGATAATATTCTAATAGGCATGATGAATAGGATGACTTTGATCCGCAGAGAGCCTGCGTAAAAAAGTGAAATGAAATAAGGGCTTCCCACAGAAAGCAAACCCGAAACCTCCCCCGTGTATACGTGCAGGTGTCACCTCTGTCATCCCTTTTCCAGCTCCTGTCATCATTAGTTCCATCATTTCTTATCCTGCCCTGAAAGTCCCCAGCTGCTTCACTTTGATCCAAGACTCAATCCTAATCTGACAATTTTTAACTGGACATAGCTTTCAGATGGCACTAAACGTTGCAAAGCTGGCAAAGTCAAGCTCTTTATAATGAACTGGGCCATGACATCAATATTGATAGAGGTTTTTTTTAAGACTAATCCAAAGACACTTTAAAAAAATTGGCTCTGAGCCATATTGGACTTAGATAGCTCTTTATCATGAAGAATAAAATTATGAAGTCAAGTTGTATTTATTAAATACTCACCAAGTTTAATTTGCCAGGAACCGTGATAAAGATTGGGAATACAAATAAAAGCAGAAACAAAAACAGTCCCTGCCCTTGAGGAGCTTACATTCAAAAGGGGCAAGACTGACTATACAAAGAAGGAAGAGGAAAAATGAGGGGGCATGCCCTTCAGGGACATGGTTGAAAAAGCATGGAATGTCAGGCATGGAACATGGGAAAGAATAAGAAGATGGCTGGCCTGTGTACTTTCCTTAAGTTGGAGGTTCTTTGTGAAGCTGTCCAATCAGGAATGGGCAGAGCATACTTCCACCATGAGAAGGCCAGGGATTAAGTCAACATCCAGAGCAGAGAGGCCACAGGGGCCTAATGGACTCCCAGGATGAGAAGAAAAGGGGGATCAGGGATACACATAACTAGATGGGAAAACCTAGACTTTTTTCCTCTAAAACACTATATCTAAAGATACAAAATGTCAGGTAATAATTTCTTTTTAAAAAATTCAACAATTTTGATATTTGTTGGGTTTACACTTAATAGCACTCTATTTCAGTAATATAGAAAACATTGATATTGGCACTTGGTTAGCAAGAATAATTAATTTACCAGGGAAGCCATTGGGTGGTAGCCTTGTTCCCCTGTTCCAGTGGTACACATCAGTTATGTTCTTCTCTGAATAGCCTATCCCTGCTTTCTGTCCTCCATGATGGCATCTCAATTTCTCTATGCATCTTGTTGTTTCTGCTTCCAGGGGCCAGTGTGTGGGACCTCTCCCACAGTGAGGCTATGGTTAGGTCTCCCTTCTTCTGTACATTTCATTTTAGTCTTAATTACTTCTATTATGTCATGCCATGGTTCACCAAGTAATCCTGCAGTCAAGTTTAGTAGCATTTTAACTGAGCACTATTTTCTGCATTCCAAAATTGGAAGTTAGTGTAATGGAGAAAGGATCTCAACCAACAAATACATCTGCTCCTTCATTTCATCATTTGATGAACTGGCAATTCATTTTGGCAAGAAGCCACCAGTTTCAAGAATTTTCTCGATGTTTGCTACAAAGGTACATTGTATTTTGGTGACTATTCTTTTCAAGTTTTTCCTGAGAAATCTCCCTTCTATGTATATAAAGACTGAATCTACTCCAAACTAAGTCTTCAGGATCATGGCTTATTGGGAAGAATATTGTTCAGAGGACCAGAGGTAGAATCCTGCTGCAGCCCGGGACCATGCCATGGTCCCTTACTATGCTTCAGCTATGGGACCATGGGAAATACACTTTTTTTCTGAGTTTCAGTTTCTTCATCAATCAATAGGCATTTATTAAAAACATTGTGTGTCAGGCCTGAGTGCTGAGTGCTGAGGATGCATCTGTCAAATGGCATTAAGAATAGCAGCTCCCTAAGAGATTTGTTATGACGTTCACATGAAATATGTATTCTTTAAACCTTAAAGAACTATGAAAATGTAAGCCATAATTACCTCAAAAGAGGGGGAGCATTGCCAGTATGTACACATTAGCAGAGAACAAGAAAATACATTTAATCTAGGATCTTCAGAAACATATTATAAGACATCTTATTCAAAAAAAAAGATCAATAAAATGTTCATTCATAGAAGACAAAAATAATGTTTTCTCTATGATTGCTTTTTCTAAGAGCTTTCCTTTTAAAATGCTTCAGCCCCTTCTACAAGCTGGTAGGAAATTTTCAAGAGTTCTGCTCGCCTGGATGAAGTTACCTCCGGCTTAAGACCCTTGAGAAAACTTGACTCCCTTTCATGCCACTGAACCTGTCTAGTGAGACTAACTCAATCTCTTAGACCCTTTGATGTTTAGAGAGAAAGAATGACATTCAAAAACGACGTGGATTCTATCTCTGCAGACATGAAGCTGGTCACTTAACAATATCCAGGTTTCATCTGCATATTTCTAGGACATATAGCCATTTTTTTCTCTTCTACTGAGACATTGATGTGATGGAGATGATATTGATGGTACCATCTGAGAAAGGTTCAATAGAAAACAAAAGAGAGAGAAATGAGCCTGCATGATGTACAAACTATGCAATAGGCAACTAGGCAGCTAGGTGGCACCACAGTGGATAGCGCACCAAAGCCAATCAGTAAGACTTATTTTCCCGAATTCAAACCCGGACTCAGATACTTACTAGCTGTGTTACCTGGGTAAGTCACAACACTGTTTGCCTCAATTTCTTTATTTGTAAAATGAACTGGAGAAGGAAATGGCAAACTACTCTAGTGTCTTTGCCAACAAAAACCCAAATGGGGTCATGAAGAGTTGAACATGACTGAAAGACAACATTGAATAGATTGTGAATACACAGTCTCTCTCTGTATAAATATATATATTTATTTTATAGGCATACATGCATATGCACATATACAGACATGTATATATATATGCATGTACACATACACACGTTAACATATATATTATATGCTAGTTGGAGTATAGAGACATATACACAACTGACACGTGTATATGTTTCTATTTGCTAGCTATTATATAATATGTATATGCTCATAAGTATCTGTACATGTACATTTGTGTATATACACATGTATGTATATACATATATATGTATGTGTATATACATGCATACCTATGTTTAAAAATTAACTTTCACTCTAGCAGGGGTGAAAATGGAACCTAAGGCCAACTGAAAGCTACATAACTTAATCTGATATTTCCTAAAGTTAGCTGGAAGGAAATTTTCAGGAAAGAACATAGACCTCTCCATCTCAGAACTCTCAAAAGCCTGTTAGTCTTTGTAAGGCTTAGTAACCTGCAGCCTTGTAGCTTTGGGGTGAAAGTATATTTTGCTTAATGATGTTTTGTTGTTTCAGATATTACAAAGTCTCTGACCTTCAAAAATAATGAAGCAGCAAACACGAATGACAATGGGAAAATTTATTTTTTATTGATAATCAAGAAGAAAGAGATTACAGAGAGCTCATTACAGACATGACCTTGCAGAGAATTGTTTACCATCTATGAAACATGAAGGGGAGGGGCAGCCAGGTGGTGCAGTGAGTAGAGCACTGGCCCTGGAGTCAGGAGAACCTGAGTTCAAATTCAGCCTCAGACATTTGACACGTTACTAGCTGTGTGACCTTGGGCAGGTCACTTAACCCCAATTGCCCTGCCACAAAAAAAAAAAAGAAATATGAAGGGGAAAGAGATCATTGCCCCATTGACTTTTGGGTGTGGTGCAGGGAGTTTCTTAGAAATCATAGATTGTGATGGGATAACCAAAAAGACTTTTATACTCTTCCAAATACATATGTATTGTTCCCCCTATTATGAAGGATTTATTATATCTCTTTTGTCAGGGAAAATCTTGAGAGCTTAGAGTTTTCTGACCTACTCTGCCATCTTCCCAGAATCATTTCCCTTAAGAAATTTTTGATAAGATTTCACATAATAGGCTGCCAAAACAAAGTAAATTGTTATGGATTGTAGAAATATTTTATTATGGGCAGAGAATTATCCTGAAAACTAGGAAAAGTCGAGTAAAGCTAAGCTTTGATGGAAAGTATTGAAGGTTTCCAAGGATTTTAGCTAAAAGTGGCCTTATATAACATATTTACAAATCCTCTAGAGAGGGCATAGCTACTGAAATCTCAATGTTTCTATGTGATATCCAGCAAGCTTGCCAACTGAGTCTGTTTGTGCTACAGTACTTTTCTTTTTTTTTAAATTTAATATATTTAGTTTTCATCATTGATTTTCACAAGAGTTTGAATTACAAATTTTCTCTCCATTTCTACTCTCCCCCCTACTCCAAGATGGCGTATATTCTGGTTGCCCTGTTCTCCAGTCAGCTCTCCCTTCTGTCACCCCACTCCCCTCCCATCCCCTTTTCCCTTCCTTTCTTGTAGGGCAAGATAAATTTCTATGCCCCATTGCCTGTGTATCTTATTTTCTAGTTGCATGCAAAAACTTTTTTTTGAACATGTGTTTTTAAGACTTTGAGTTCCAAATTCTCTCCCCTCTTCCCTTCCAACCCACCCTCCCTAAGAAGTCAAGCAATTCAACATGGGCCACATGTGTATCATTATGTATAATCCTTTCACAACACTCATGTTGTGAAAGACTAACTATATTTTGCT
>CM053624.1:10885355-10912988 GCA_028646595.1 Phalanger gymnotis
TTTTTGAGCTCTTCCATGGCCTGAGACCAGTTCATGTTTTTCTTGGAGGCTCTTTTGTTGTAGGCTCTTTGACTTTGTTGATTTCTTCTGGCTGTATGTTTTGGTCTTCTTTTTCACCAAAGAAAGATTCCAAAGTCTGAGACTGAATCTGGGTGCATTTTTCCTTCCTGGCCATGTTCCCAGCCAAGTTACTTGACCCTTGAGTTTTTCAGCAGGGGTATGACTGCTTGTAGACTAAAGAGTTCTATGTTCCACGCTTGGGGGGATGTGCCAGGTCTGCCACACTGGCACTCCTCTTTCTCCAAGAACCCCCAACCAGGACTGGACTTAGATCTTCAGCAGGCTCTGCACTCCTGCTCTGATGCACCACTTAATTTCTCCCACCAGGTGGGCCTGGGGCTGGAAGCAACTGCAGCTGTACTTCTGAAGCTGCCCCACCTCTGCTGCCCCTGGGCCAGTGGCTGAACCACAAACTCCCTGTCCCCAGAAGCTTTTCCCGCTAACTTTCTCTGTTGTCTTTGGTGTTTGTAGGTTGAGAAGTCTGGTCACTGCTGCAGCTCATTGATTCAGGGTGCTAGGGCATGCTCCACCCGGCTCCTGGTCTGGCTGGTCTGTGCCGCCATGGTGGGCTCTGCTCTGCTCCCCTCTACTCCCTGCTCCATGTGAGATAGACCATACCCAGAGACTATCCAGGCTGTCCTGGGCTGGAGCCCTGCTTCCTTCTGCTATTTTGTAGGTTCTGCACTTCTAGAATTGGTTCAGAGCCATTTTTTTGTAGGTTTTTGGAGGGACTTGGCGAGGAGCTCATGCTAGTCCCTGCTTTCCAGCTGCCATCTTGGCTCCACCCTGCTAGAGTACTTTTCAATAAGGAGACAGACTGGGAGTCTCTGCAGTGTTGGCATTATTCGTTTACTTCAATAATAGAAAATTATGTAATTCCTAACAAAACACCAGGATTTTGAGGAAGAAAAGGGGGAGGGAATTGCCATTCTCAGGTATAATCATGAGGTCATTCCATCATTATGTACACAGATCTATATAGATATGGGTGAAAATGTTTCTCTCTTGGAGTCAAAAATCTATTGGAGGGTCCAGAAGAGTTGATTCAATTTGGATATCTAGTGAACTTTATGGGGGATTATTGCTATTTCATGGAGAGACTTTGAGCAAACAGAGAAGGATCATACAGGTTCTAGAGAGGGAAAAAGCACGGGTACTTATCATACCTTCTTTAAAGGCTTCTGAGAAACAACTACAAAAAAGAAACTGTAATTCATTATTTCCCTTCAAATTATGGATAGATTGATATAATGTGTTGGTAAGCAAAATGGGCCCTTAGCACTTAATTCAATAAGTGCCCTTGAAGAGTTTGGCTTTTGTTTGCTTTGAGTAATTCAGTGTATTTCATTGAATCTTACTAAGTGCTAAGCCTCAGGCCCAAATCCCTAGTAGGTGTAAAACCTATGTGGGTGTGGATTGGCAACTAAGGTAGGGCCCAAGGTGGGGCTAACTCCAGGGAGGGCCTAGTTTACATGTCTGGGACAGCAGAAGCTTTTAGACCAGGTAGGTTTAAGTCTGCCTCTTTGTGACCATTCTAGGTCACATGGGTGAGTCGCATGTGTGACTCACCCCTGGTGCTGAAAAAGACATAAAACTAGGGCTTGGCCTCCTCTTCCTTGGAGCTCATTCCTGCAGCAGTGGTGGCACATGTGACTCTGGGCCAGCCTTTGTTCTGAGCTCCTGGGCTGAACCTAAATGTTGGTAACTATGAATCTGTATTGGGTCTGTCTGTTGATGTTTGTACTTTGTAATTTGCTCTGAAGTTCAGGGTGCTGGCTTTTTCCCCTGAACTAAGTGAATGATATTTGTATGCTGAATTAAAGTAAGCTTGTCAAACCCCTTCACCTTGCTTTCCTTAGTTAAGCAGATCAAAAGAACTTGTGCTGTTGGCAGCTTTCTGGGTGCTGGCTGTGGGTGGATCTTTCACCCCCACAGAAGCTGCTCGCTGGATTGTGGAAACATATACCTCTATCTGTCTGTCTGTCTGTCTGTCTGTCTGTCTGTCTACCTATCGCTCTATCCATCTATCTATCAGCAATTGCTCCCCAACTTGTGATCTCAAAGAATTGTCTGGAGTCATACTAGATGGGAACCCATCTTTCAAATCTGAGTGTTTATGATTTTGTGAAAGCCTTTATTTACCTTAATATGAAAAAAATGTGTTATTACTTTTAAAATTAGCATACGCTACTGACTGATACGTTAATGAAGCATATGCATTAAATTGGATGATTCCATCCGAGTTATCCCAGAATTCCCTTGAGATCATTGGATCATGGATCTAGAGCTATTGGAACTCAGAGACCATGTAGTCCAAGTCCTTCATTTTGCAGTAGACCCAACTAATTTTGCAGTGGACCTAAGACACTGGAGATTTAGTGACTTGTCCAGGGTCACATGCCAGTATGTATTGAATGTCAGACTTTAAACCTGGTCTTCTGACTTGGGTTGTAACTTTAATTTTTAGAAGATTTTCCTTTTATAGAAATTAAATCTCCACCTTTATAATTTCAGCTCATCTTCCCATATTCCCATCATCTTTGATGATGCAGAGCATGAAGGATAAACAAAAGAGAAAACAACACTATCATCTTCTAAAGGATTATGTTGTAGCCATGTTAAAAATACAAAAGATTCTGTTTCATATTTCTCAAGAAATTTGTAATATAACTATAGAAAGTCCAAATGTGTGTTTAGTGCTTAAGCCATCCTAAAGATTAGAGGTGAGGAGATTGCTTTGTGAAGAGACTAATTAAAATCCTCAAACTGAAAACTAAAAATCACTTTCCAAATCACTTCTTACCACCTTTGTGTTAATGATGAAGGAACTGAGGCTCACAGATGTGAAGTGACTAACCCCAGGCATCCTGGCTACTTAGTGGCAAATGCAGGAAATCACTGCTTGTTTTCTGTGACATTGAAAGTAACTTCAGCCAGAAGGAATATTAAAGTGTACAGACTTGTGAAAGGTGTGGATGACATGAAAATGGTGACATTCATCAAGTCCTAGAAAAGTGAAACTTAGCAATCCTCTTCAAAGTTTGAACAGCATGATCAAATGCAAAGACCACTCCACCTGGAGTGATGAGAGACCCAGGTTTGAGTCCTACTGTCTGATCATGGGCAAGTCAGTGACCCTACCCCCTTCCCTGACACGTACACACTTAAGTATTACCTTTGAAAATGGCCTTAAAGGCTTGTAAGGAAGAGTGACAACAACAAAGGGCAATTCATTTTTTTTTCTTGTGAACGATGTCTCAACAAATAAAGAGCCCTTCTTTCTTGTTGTTGATTTGATTAAAAATGGATTGCAATAGGGTTCTGTTGAGGTTAGGGTCTTAAAGGAATGTCTTTTTTTGTTTGTTTAAGTCAACATTACAGTCATCCTAAATCCACACAGGGAGACTGACAATAGAATGAGCTATCCATAGTCCTAGTGCTGATTTCTGTTTCATCTGGACTTGGAGAGAATGGTGACAGTGTTATGGATGGATGGTGTTCTAAATTTAAAAATATCATCTTTAATGACATTGATTCCTATGCCCAGACAAAATAATTTTATTGTTTTCACTATCACTCATTGGTAATCCTATGTTTTACATTTGGCCAAACGTGCTAGCAAGAATATCTGCTTTCATCGTGTGGAAGCTGGGGAAATCCATCTTTCAGGTCCTTAGCAGGATAACTGTGGGAGGGGTGGAAAAACCCACATAACCAGAAGAAGGGAGACTACTTGTTTTATCCAGACATCTTTACAAGCAAAATTCTGGAAGATTGTAGTAAAACTCCGGTCCTCTTCTCTGCTTTGACACTCATATATGTTCCCCTTTTGGTAAATGACCAATGATAGTAGTGATATTTTAAAACAGCCCTGCAAATAGGTGTTATTGATTTATGCCATGCACAATTTATCCTGAGTATACTGATTTAATTTATTGTATTCCATATTATGCCTTGTTAGGGGAAGCTAAACAAGAAGTAAGTCAGATAGGACTACAATGTCACTTATATTTATTGCAGAACTTTGAAATGTGGTTAGTTGTATCAGGAATTTTGGAGAAATGCAGAAACAAAGACAGGGCTTGACCAGAAAACACCACAAATTAACACAGTTATGTCAAAGATGCAGTTACATTTGAACTAAAAGGTAGACTTATAAAAATGAATAATTCTAAAACTTAAAAACTCCTTTTTCATCAAAGAACCGTGGGTCAGGATTTGCTTTACCCAAAGGAAAAAAAAGTTGTAGAGAAATGCCAGCTACTTCCCAAACATTGGATAAATCTGAAAACACTTGCATTCTTTCTGTACTTTGCCCAGGAGGTCAAGTCTCCTTTAAAAGAAGGAGAAAATTCTCTCTTATCTGAAACCAGAGGCCTATTTCATTTGTTTTAGGAGGAAGCAACAATGACATCAGCTATACCTACATAGAATGAGCAACCAGCAGCTGATCATTTGTGTGGACCAAAGGTAGCTTAACCCAGGGATCTTATGATGAAGTAATAGTCAACTCTCTGTGTCTGTTCCTACTTTTGAGAGGAAAGAGGGGTTTGCAAAGATAAACCTCAACTCATTTATGTAACTCTTGGAAGAAGCAGAGGGAAGTAAGTAAAATACAGATCACACCGACAGAACAAGTGACTGTAAGCATAACACAGGAGAGCCGAGGGCACCAGTTTGAGGGATGGAGAGACAGGTTCAGGGAGAGAACACATGATGATAGCAGTTTCTGAAATCTGGATCCACAAGCTGACTTTTAGAATGTCCAGTTCCATTCAACAAACATTAAACAGCAATAAAAGAAAATAAATACAGATGGAATAAAGATAGAAAATAAAGGTAGACTACTAGATTCCATGCTGGAAGGAGATTCAGAGGCAACCAGTCCAATCCCCTGATTTGCACTTAAGAAATAGAGGCCCAGAGAGGTGAGTGGATTTGTTCATGTTCACAACATAACTGAAAGGGAGAATAGAGATTGTGTTATTCAAATCCAGGTCCTCTGATGCCAAACCCCAAGGTCTTTTCATTACCCCACACTGCTTTTAGACTGTGTGTTCTGTTCTTCGTGGGATGGTAGGGTCAGAGATCTGGAGCTGGAAGTGATCTAGTTTTGGCTCATCATTTTGCAGAATAAGAAATTGTGGCCAAGGGAGGTTACAATGAAAGCTCTATGCAAGTAGCAGTTGTATTATTGTGCTTGTGTCACACCCACACTTACCACAGTGTCTGACACATAGTAGGCATTTAAAAATACTTGTTAATTGATTGATTGCATAAGCGAATTGCTCAAAGTCACCCAGATAATAGACCGGCTTTGAAGCCAGATCCTTGAACTCCAAAGGCAGTGTCTTTTCTTCTGTTTCATGTTATGAGCATTCCTTAGAAAATATTTTCTGGGACCAGAGTAAATGCTGAGTGCTCACTATCTGCATTAACACCAGGTTCAGGGTATAATCCAGCAGTGTTATCTAAACCTAGGACACATCTTGTTTGTGGATATCTATTCGGGCTTCATTAACATGGAATAAATAGTAATTTTCTACACTATTAGTTCTGTCTTTTGTGGGAGGAAATTGATTTTTCCTGATTTGGGTGGGTGAAGCTCCAGAGGATTCTTTTGCTGCTGCTTTGGAAAATGAATTAAGGAACATGGAAGAATGATAGAGGGAACCACATGGAAAAAATAGAGGCAGCTGCATTTAAGGATGGCCATCAAAACCAGACACAGGATGAGGGTATCAAAGCATGTATTGCCAAGAATAGTCAAGGATTTTTAAAATCGGTTATCCAATACAAAGATAAAATATAGACTATATAAGATTTAGAAGAATTTTAAGATTAATTAGGACCTATCTCTCTATTTGATGTTGGAAATTATCTGTTTAATACATAAATTGATAAGTCATAATATCTTTTTAACTTTTTGAAATATGTTTTTATTTATTTTGTTCAATATTTTCCAATTACATGTTAAAATTAACATTTATTTGAATTTTTTTGAGTTTCAAATTCTCTCCCTCCTTTTCACCAGTCCTCCACTCTTTGAGAAAACAAGCAATATGATGTCAGTTATATGTGTGAAGTCATGCAAAACATATTGCCATACGGAACAAATTGCAAAAAAAAAAAAAAAACAACCCACATAGCACTGCCCCCCCGCCCAAAAAAGTGAAAAATATGATTCTTCAATCTGTACTCAGAGTTCATCAGTTCTCTCTCTGGAGGAGTGTAGTATTTTTTTTTTATCATGGGTCCTTTGGAATTGTCTTGGATCATTGTCTGATCAGAGTATCTAAGCCTTTCAGAGTTGATCATCATTACAATGTTGCCATTACTGTGTACAATTTTTTTTCCTGGTTCTACTCACTTTACTTTGCATCAATTCATAGAGTATTTCCCAGGTGTTTTTTTTTAAGAACAATCAAGATGTCTTTCAACACCATAGATAAACCATGATGGAACAGCAACCTGACTTGAAATCTCACCTCCATCACACTTTGCCAACCTGTGTCATCATGAAAAAATGACTTCTTCCTGGGCCTCGGCTAATTCATTCATAAAATGAGGAGGCTTAACTAAATGGCCTCTGTGGTCCAGTTAAACCCCAGATCTATGATCCCATGATCTTACAGCCACTCCCTACTTAATAATTTTTTTAAAATCATGTCATTTATTGAACATGATATTTTTATAATTAATTTTCATTATATATAAATTATATATTAATATATATTAATTTATATATATAATATAACATTATATTATATATTAATTTATATATATAATTCATTTTCAACATTCACTTCAATAAGATTTTGAGTTTTAAATTTTCTCCCCATCGCTCTTCTCTCCCCTCCCCAAGACAACATGCAACCTGATATAGGCTCTACTTATATATTCATAAGAAACATATTTTCACATTAGCCATGACATAAAGAAGAATTAGAACTAATGAGAGGAACCACAGGAAAGAAGAAATCAAACAAACAGTAAAAGCAAGGAGAGCAAACAGTATGCTTCTATCTGCATTCAGGCTTCAAAGTTCTTTCTCTCGATGGGGATGACATTTTCCATCATGAGTCTTTTGGACTTATCTTAGATCCTTGCATTGCTGAGAAGAGGTAAGTCTATCAAAGTCAGTCATCACACAACATGGCTGTTACTGTGTACAATGTTCTCCTGGCTCTGTTCTCACTCATTATGAGTTCAAATAAGGCTTTCCAGGTTTTTCTGAAGTTCTTCTGCTCATCATTTCTTATAGCACAATAATATCCCATTACATTCATATATCACAGTTTGTTCAGCCATTCTCCAATTGATGGACATCTCCTTAATTTCCAATTCTTGGCCACTACAAAAAGAACTGCTACAAATATTTTTGTACACATGGGCCCTTTTGTCATTTTTATGATCTCTTTGAGATACATCCCTAGAAGTGATATTGCTGGGTCAAAGGGTATGCACAGTTTTATAGCCCTTCAATCATAGTTTCAAATTGCTCTCCAGAATAGTTGGATCAGTTCACAACTCCACCAAAAATGTGTTAGTGTTCCAATTTCTTTACATCTTCTCCAACATTTATCATTTTCTTGTTTTATCATAATATTAGCCAATCTGATGGGTGTGATGTGGTACCTCAGAGTTGTTTTGATTTGCATTTCTGTAATCAATAGTGATTTAGAACATTTCTTCATATGACTCTAGATAGCTTTAATTTCTTCCTCTGAAAGCTTCATTCATGTTGTTTTTAATTTATAACTTGGGGCATTACTTGTATTCTTATAAATTTGACTCAGTTTTATATATATTTTATAAACGAGGTCTTTATCAGAGATACTGGTTGTAAACATTGTTTCCCAGCTTTCTGTTTCCCTTCTAATCTTGGTTTCATTGGCTTTTTTATGCAAAAACTTTTCACTTTAATGTAACTAAAATCATCCATTTTGCATTTCTTAATGTTCTCTATCTCTTGTTTGGTCGTAAATTCTTCCCTTCTTCATAGATCTGACAGGTAAACTATTCCTTGCTCTCCTAGTTTGTTTATAGTACCAGTCTCTATATCATGTACCCATTTTGTCTTTATCTCAGTATAGGGTGTAAGATGTTGGGCCATGCCTATCTCTGCCATACTATTTTCTTGAATATGATTTCTTGACATATCAGTCTTGCTCCTGTCATTTTGACTCTTCTTTGAGTCAGACAAAATTCACTTCTTTGCAATATCGTCTAGCCTGTATATCTCCATTTTTCCATAAGAGTGGTATGAGAGGCTTGATCAAATGCCTTACAACCTATAAGCATGAAGCTTTCCTCTGATTTGACTGTTTAGGAACATGACAGGAAATGAGGAAAGTGAAATAGAAGGAAATGAAGTTAATCTAGCATGACCCATTTTGGGGGAAGTCTAACTTGTTCTTTGTGATCACTCTTTCCTCTTTCTAAAGGTCATTGACATAGCAGCTTGGTAAGACAAGTAGTCCTAGCATTATTGTACCCATAATACAGATATAGAAACAACCTCTGAGAAGTTACATGAATTACCTCAAGCTCACCTAGTGAATATCCAAACTACCCCTTGAGTCAGTCAATCTACATTTAAGAAGAGATTACCAGGTGCTAGGCGCTGTGCTAAATGCTGAAGATATAAAAAGAGGCAAAGGCCAGGCCCTGACCTTGAGGAGCTCAGAATCTGATGGGGGAGATGACAAGGGAACAAATATGGACAAGCTAGCTATGGACAGGATCAATAGGAAATGAATGAGAGAGGGAAATCACTAGAATTAAAAAGGAGGTGGGAAAGGCTTCTTGTACAAGATGGGATTTTTGTTGAGACTTAAAGGAAGCCAGGAGGCAGAGATGAAGAGGGAGAACATTCGGGCATAAGGGAGCAGCCAGAGAAAATTCCCAGAATTCCTGTTCACCATTCAAAGCCACTCGTCTTTACACAATCATAAGCAATGCTCAGAAAGTATTGTGAAGTTATTAGTCAAAGGTAAACTAGAAGGCAGGAACTGTTTCCTCCTCCTCCTCCTCCTCCTCTTCTTCTTCTTCTTCTTCCTCCTCCTCCTCTTCTTCTTCTTCTTCTTCCTCCTCCTCCTCTTCTTCTTCTTCTTCTTCCTCCTCCTCCTCCTCTTCTTCTTCTTCCTCCTCCTCCTCTTCTTATTCTTCCTCCTCCTCCTCCTCTTCTTCTTCTTCCTCTTCTTCTTCTTCCTCTTCTTCCTCCTCTTCTTCTTCTTCCTCCTCCTCCTCCTCTCCTCCTTCTTTTTCTCTGTCTCCTAGTGTCTCTCTGTCTTTGTCTCTCTGTCTGTCTCTGTCTCTGTCTGTCTCTCTCTCCCTCTCTCATCTTGTACATAGATTGTTTAGTATGGTGCCTGTACATAGTCACCACTTAATTTTAAAAAAAACACATTGAATTGAATTGCACATTTCCTACTCTGCACTAAGTTCATGGGATCAAGTCTCCCTGTCCTGCCATTTTCTGTGTGCTATATACTATATGCTTACATGCTATAAAATAACATAACATAACCTGAATTCTGCCTAAATATAGGGCAAGGCAGGGAGAGGTAGGAATCATAGTGTCCAAGTTTTAGAGTTGAAAAGCCCTTCAGATGCCTTCTACTCAAATTCTCTAATTTTACAGATAAGGAACCTGAGGCACAAAGAGGTTCATTGATTTGCTCAATGTCGCACAGCTAGTAACTGTTGGAGGTAATATTTGAAGTCAGTTTTTCCTGATTCCAAGTCCAACTTTCAATCTCTAATGCCACACTGTGAATTTTCTTGGAGCACAAAAAAATCTAGTTTTGAAACAGTCTCATTGTTGAAAAGGGAAAATGTGCTAGATTTGCAGTCAAAAGACCTGGATTCAGATTGTGATTCCACTACTGATTATACATAATCTCTATGAACTTGGGCAAGTCACTTAATTTATCTGGGCCTCAATTTCCTCATCTATAAAATAAAGAGATTGGACTAGATAATCTCTAAGGCATCTTCTAGCTCTTAATAGATGATCCTGTGTTTCTATGATCCTATTCTCTATTGTCTTTTCCAAGACCTTAAAACCTTTGGGGATGTTAAGAACATATAGAAGATAGCCAATCCATAAATTGTTAGAAGGCTCAACTCCTTCAACCCTCAGGATTTTGAGTTTCTCACTTAGGTCAGAATTTAGTTCCATTTAAAAAATTGAAGATAAAAATGAGATATGTATGACTTAAATCTTTAGGTGTTAAAGGGGTGGCAGGGAAATAATTGCTAGAATAAATTAATGGGGTTATTTTAGGCTGCGATGTGTGTCTGCAGTGTGTGTGTGTGTATATCTTTTAGTACATATTTCGAGAGCTTTAATCTAAGAATATGTGCCTGCCATGGAGTCTTCTGCCTACTAATTTTGGTAGGTTGCATTAACAAGCAAGTCTAGGAGCATCAAGGTTCAAATTAATTATGTAGAATAGCATTATTGACAGCAATTTTATTATTAAATAAAATACATTTCACTTTTGAGCACATGAATGCTAAATAGAAAAAAAAGAGTGTTTTCTACTTATCTTTGGTCTTTAGCCTGGGAATGTAAAACAGTGTTGAATGTTAATACTTGTAATGCCTGCCTAGAATAAGCACTTTACTAAAAAGGAATGTATCATGTTGATAGGAAGTGAAGAATGGGAGACACAAAGAGACACTTTGGAAGTCAGCTGAAAGTGGGGCCTTCATGAATAGATTGGGTTTGGAGGATTCACTCATGCTTATGAGGGCACCAAGCAACCCCCTTAAAGGAAGTAAAAGTCAAGTGAACAAATGAGAAAGAAAAACAAAGGAAAGAACGAAAGAGAGAGAAAAATTGAGAGAATGAAAGATAAAGAAAGAAGAAAAAGAGAAAAAAGAAAAGAAGGCAGGAAGAAAAAGAAAGGAAGGAAATATGGAAGGAAATAAGGCATAAAGAAAAAAAGGAAGGAGGAAAGGAAGACAGAAAAAGGAAGGAAAGAAGAAATAAAAGAAACAAAGAAAAAGAAGGAAGGAAGGAGGGAGGGAAGGAAGGAAGGAGAAGGAAGAAATAAAGTAAATAAGGAAAGAAAGAAAGAATGGAAGAAAGAAAGAAAGAAAGAGAGAAAGAGAATGAAGGAAGGAAAGGAAGGAAGGAAAGAAAGAAGGAAGGAAAAAGAGATTTCATAAAGGAGATTTTGGGAGTATATCAATAGAAAGGCATCATAGTCCTTAGGATGAAGCAGAAAAATCATTGGTAACGCCTTTTCTTTAGTGGCACTTCTAGGATCTTCACATTCCCTCCTATCAGTAATAACTTGCACCTTTTTAGGCTTCAACACCAAGATGTTTCCAAAAGGTACCAGGTCCTAGATGGGAGGATCACTGTCCACACTATAAGGAAGTCTTTTTAAATGTTCGCAAGCAGCCTGAGTTTTCCCTAACTCCTTCCTCCCACTGTTAAGTTGTTTTTTTTTTTTTTTAACAATTGTTGTTACTTTTTAAAGCAAAATTGTTGCAAGAGATTTTGCATTTTTGGATGCTTGTGGGCCAGGCATACATGTTGTCTCTTCCATTAAAATATGAGCTCTTTGAAAGCCAGGACCATGTGTCTGCCTTTCTTTGTATCCTCGTCATTCAGTAAAGGGCCTAACACATAGTAGGTGCTTCGTATATATTGATAACTGGGTGCCTTGCAAGAGGCCAGTGACACATCACTCTTTCAATGAGCACTCTTTTTGAAAGAACTGCAAATTCAATGGTCCCATTACTTGGGTTCTTTGGAATCTGTCCAAGTGAAAAGAAAGAAAAAGCCATATAATATAGTGGAAAGAACAATGACTCTGAAGGTAGCTAAGAAATGAGAACCCTTCCCCCACCAAAAAAATTGAGTTTCTTAACAACTGTGACAAACTATTTCTTTTTTTTAATTGAAGATTAAAAGCCTCGAGCTCTGAAGCTGCCTCTGATACTTACTACCTTTGTTACTCAAGACAACTCATTTAATCTCCCTTGACTTCAGCTTCCTCATCTATAAAATGAGAAGGTAATAATTGATGGCTGAGCTGTCCAGCTCTTGCTTTGTCGTTTTATTTTTTAAAAATTCTTCCATGGGTCCACTGAAGACCTGATTATTTCATCTCTCCATCAACCATGCCATCTCATCCCGTATGATTCTTGTCCTTGGTTTTCAATAAGGCCTCTGCAGAGTACTCGTTACTTTTGGTCTTCTACAATTTGGGGCACCAGGATAAGGCTGGATTGTCCCTCCATTACATTTTACTTTTCCTGAAGCATCATCCCACCTCCTTTTTGCATAATTAGTTTCTTGAATGACATCTTTTATTTAGTTCAGTCATACCTAGCTTGTAGGTCAAAGCTTCTAATATTGCCTCTGACATTTAGTAGCAATGTGGCCATGGGCTAGTTACCTAATCTTAAGCCTCAGTTTCTTCATCTGTAAAATGGATATAGTGATACCTGGAGTATCTACCTCCCAGAAATGTGGTGAGGCTACCTCAAGCACCTTGCAAACTTTAAAGCTATGCAAATGTCAGTTATCCAAACTAATAAGACTTTTTAGTTTTCCCAGTAGACTGTGAGGTTCCTTGAAATACTGGACTGTATAGTTTTTGCTAGCATCTCCAGCACCTAATACAGTACCTTGCACATTTCTTTATTGTTGTTTGGGCCACTGATTTCATTGGTCTCTTGTAGAGAGAACTCCTAGTGAGGAAAGTTCCTTACAAATGAAATTCTATAATTCCTCTACTAATTGGGATTTAGAAGATTGACTTGCTCTTGGCCCCTCAACCAGTTTAGGTCAGAGGCAGGATTCGAACTCAAGTTTTCCTGATGCTAACTAAATCCAGTGTTCCATCTACAACATTTAATGACCATGTTATGTACTCAATTTATAGACATGGGAACTGAGGACCAGAAACTTTAGTTTTCTTCATGACAACTCTGTGAGAAGGGAAATGGATTACATCCATTTTGAAGATAAGGAAAAAAGATTCAAAGATTTGTCCTACATTCAAAGCTTCAATTGGTATTTATAGGTGCCTATTTTGATCAAGGCCCTGTGTCAAGTAGGGATAAATAGAAATACTGGTCCTGCCTACAAAGAGCTTAGAATCTAAAAAAGGAACCACAAGTATGTTAATTATAGACTGATGAGATTATGGCAGAAGTACAAAAGATGTGATTAAGCAGAATCTTATAGAAAAAATGAGAAGAGTTGGCTTTGACCTGGGTTGGGGTAGGATATCAAGGAAGACTTTTCAGAAAAGGTGGAATTTGGATTGTCTTGAAGGAAGGGGACCCACTAGGAGACAGGCAGGAAGGTCATTTCAGACACAAAACCAAGATGAGAACATTTCTTTCCTGAAGCATTCTGATAGTCTAGACAGGAGGGAAATGTTTCTTAAGATGATTATGATGAATTCAAAATTTCTTAGAACTGAATTCCTTCTTTATAAGGGAGAAAATAGGTTCATCTTTCTCTGAAGTGAGGAGAGAATTTAAAAAGTCAAGGGAGGAAGGGTATCAGGACTGGAAGCTGTGGATTTAAAAGTCTAATGATGGTCCTGAGAGAAGAATTAGGGAGGGATTATAAAAGGAAAGCTATAGGGAGAGAACTATGGAAGAGAGCTGATCTTTCAGGCCATTAGGGAGAGGAGGACACAGCAAAGTCAGTGCAAGAAAAGAAATATGGTATCCATTTAGAGAGGTTGAAGAAATTGGCAAGGCGAGGTTGGCTTTGGCTCCATTGTGTTAAGGGCTCCCCATATCCACAGATACAAGTTCAAGTGCAGGAGACTTTCCACTGAGAAGAGTCTTTCTTCTCTCCCTAGAGAAGCTTTGTGTGGCTAAAGGAGTGGACATATTCAGATCTGGCTGCCCAAAGTTCTAATATAGCCCAGTCTCCTAGCTGAGGACTTTATGGGAATGAGCAGGACTTAACTATAGTAGCGAGTCTGGACCAACATGCCCCTCTCTTTGGACCAGAGATGTTTGAGCCCAGAACACCCTCACATTCCTCCTTCTTCTCTCCCTTCCTTTCCTCTTCTTCCTCCTTTTTCTGTCTTTCTTTGTCTGTGTCTCTTTCTGTCTCTGATTCTGTCTCTGTTTCTCCATACACACAAAAATATGTATATTATATACACACATATATGTATATATGGCTGCTTTTTGCAAGGCATAAATGCATAGTTATAGATATCTATATTATGTATCTATATATAGTTGTTTTATGAGTCATTATTTTGATGGCTTTTCAAGCATTTAAGGAGGTGAAGCTTGCTGGAAATCCTGGCACTAAGTCGTATTGATGAATACGGTAAATGTTAGGAAAGGTAGCAAGTAACATTAATCATGCCTCTGCCTGTTGTCTCAAAACTTGCCCATCTTTGGTGGCTGCTCTGATTTACTGAAACTCGAAGAGCTTCATGAAAGATTAATTGGCAAAGCAGCAACCATCTGAGTAGTTCTACGGAAATCATCAGGAGACAGGTTGCAAATCCCAGGCGAGGTAAAAGATTTTAAGCTTTGTTTCTCCATCAGCAGGCTGCAGGAGCACAGTGCTTATGTAATATTAAAGATAAGCTTTTATCGTCCTTTGCATGCTACCCACTGTATTGATTTTGAAGTGCTTGGTCTATCGATAAAGTTTAAATGCACTTTGCCCCCTCTCACCAATGTAGTATAATGACTCTAGCAGGAGGAGGATGGAAAGATCCACTTCCTCTTTCTCCTCTCCTTCTTCCACATTTCAAACACATGGCATGTTTGAACCCAATTCATTCTGGAACTCTTCAGGACAATGAAAGGAGTAGTGATTATGAAGATATTATGCTGTCAGCAAAGTCCTTCATAAACATTTATTATGTTTTAACTAGGAAATAATTGGAAATCACTTCCCACGGACACAAACGGCTAGATATAGGCTATTTATTTTCTTCTTTCTTTGTCTTCCTTCCTTTCTCTTTATTTTTTCCTTTCTTTCTTTGATTTCTTTGTCTCTTTTGTACAAAAAAACCCTACGTGAGCATTTATTCCTGAGTTGTTTTGAGCTAATCAGCAGTAACTCAATAAACTACTCTGGTTTTCTTAGGAAAATAAATAATAGTCCTTAAAACCAGGATATCTTTTTAAAGATTGTCTTCCATTTTGTTTTATGAGATTTTGGACATGCTGTGTTTACTTTGGGACAGGAAAGAGGATAAGAAATTCAATTCAACAAATATTTATTGACAGCCTGGTTTCAATTTGTATTTCCTCCTTCTCCCTCACAACCTCAAAACTTAGGGTATACCAGGAATTTCTTTTAATTCTCTCATTTTAATAAATATGCTTCCAGAGCTCTGTTGTGAATAAGAGGATGAATAAAGGAAAATGAAAGAAAGTGATCATGGACTTTGTAGGGGGGGGGAACTACTCTAGAGACCATCTTGTGCAGGGAGGCTTGCCCCTGGGGTCCATGAATAGATTTTTTAGGAGTCAATAAGATTGGATGGGGGGGGTGCCATCTTTATTTAAATATAATTAGTTTCCTTAAAATGTATTTTATTTAAAATGTTACTCTGAAAAAGGGTCCCCAGGCATTACCATACTGATGCCCAAAGGATGGATCCATGACAGAGAAAAGGAGAATAACTGATCTAGTGCAACCCTGTCATTTTACAGCAAACAAGAACCATTTTAAAGTCTCTCTATACACATACAGACTGCTGAAGAGTCTATGCCCCACCCTGCCAATTCAAATCTAGTCTTTCAATTTTATACAATAGCTTTTAAGGAAGGAACAGCACTTGTGTTATCAATTTCACATTAATTAATTTTATTGCATCTAAGGTGACTTTTCAGATTCCCCAGGATCCTGGGAAATCCATATGCTTGAAACATGATAAAGTTGTTCATTTTTAAGCCCTCTCCTCTGATCTCAAATACAATATTCTTTTTTAATACACAACTTTATCCCAGAAAGATCTAAATATCCTGGACAATTAAGGAAGTTGCCATGGGTGACGTGAAATCAATGTGAAATTGGTGATATGAGCAACATTCCTTCCTAAAAACTATTGTAGAAAAAAATGAAAAGATTATATTTGTATTTTTGAGGGCATTCCCTCTTTAGCCAACCATACATTTTTGGGAAGACTTTAAAATGAGCTTGACTCTTTGTACAAAATTTATCAGGCAGTGGCATATCGTATAGGCACTATGAGCAAGATAACTTTTTATGAGGGTCTTGTGTTCTAATTTAAATTCAGTGATGGGCTTATAGGAAAAGCAGTCAAACTGAGGGATGCATACAACTCTGGAGCTGTCTTGAGCACTCATGTAGCCAGGGCTTTGTTTCTCTAAGGGGCAGGGAGAATTGCCTGCTTTGGAGCCATGATCACATTGCGTTAAGTACTTCTATTATGAGAAAGATGACTAAAAAACCACACCTGATCATCTAAGATGAAGTTTATTTTCCTCCATAAGCCCTGGTATAGTGGAAGAACCCTGGACTTGTCTGAGTCTGAGGACTTGGGTGCAAATCTTTGCTCTTCTAAACAGTACCCATATGACTTTGTGCAAGTCACTCTGTTCAATCATTTAGCAAGGACATATTAAGCACTACCATGTTTCAAACACTGTGCTGCATGTTGTGTCTACAAAGGCAAAAACCAAACTGCCCTGGTCCTCAAGGAAATTAAATTCTATTGGAGGAGATAGGTGGAGAAATGAATACTCCCACATGAATAGAAAAGGATGGATAGAAGGAAAGAAAGAGAGGCGACAGGTTGGAGAGAGAAATACTAGGTAGGAGAGATGATAGGATAGATAAAAAGAAAGAGACATGTCAGATAGATTGGATAGAAAGAGATGACAGATGGTAGAAAAGAGAGATATAGGATAGATAGAAAGAGAGATATAGGA
Source organism: Phalanger gymnotis (assembly GCA_028646595.1). Classification (NCBI taxonomy): domain Eukaryota; kingdom Metazoa; phylum Chordata; class Mammalia; order Diprotodontia; family Phalangeridae; genus Phalanger; species Phalanger gymnotis. The sequence continues at coordinate 10,902,336 of CM053624.1, forward strand.
TAGAGAAATAAAGAGATAGATAATTGATAGGTAGACAGACAGAAAGACATTCAGACAGAGACATATAGATAGGTAGATGATAGATAGATAGATAGATAGATAGATAGATAGATAGATAGATAGATAGATAGATAGATAGATGGATAGGTAGATAGATAGATAGATAGATAGATAGAGAGATAGATGGATGGATGGATGGATGGATGGATGGATGGATGGATGGATGGATGGATGAGTGGGTCAATGGGTGGATGGGTGGGCGAGTGGATCAATGTGATTTCTTTGGTAGAATTTTCAACCAGGAAACTTTCTCGACAACTCAAGATTGTTACCTGCTTGACAATTAACAATCATGGGGACAAAGGGAAGTTGTGACTTGTCCAGAATAGCAAAACCTTTTCACCTTCAATGGATATTCAGTGGCATGTCAATATCCTTTCAAAGATTTGGAAATGAAAGAAGACAGTCATCAAGATGTGGTATTGGCCTTTAGTAGACTAGTGCATGGATGAGAGTCAAACACCAAAGATTACTCAGAGCATTTCCAGCTTCTTAGAACTGGGTAGAGCTAGCATGTTGCTGGCATACCTATGTCCAGATCCTTCAAAGTAAACTAAATACTCAGACAGTGCTGGAATGACAGCACTTGAAAGCAACTCAAGACATCTAAACCCACCTTGGACTGGTCTAAAAAGACCCTGGAGGGTATCATTTAGCTCCATCTTCAAAACTCTCTGAGTTCAGCTAGCTTGAAGGCATATTCTTTCATTTATAGTGCAGAAGACATTTACCTGTCTTAATTTCACATAAACTTCACAAAACTAGCCTAAGAATGATCTAAATTCAGCTTCTGTGAGAGGACAGCCTACTGCTTTTTAAACTGGGCTTATGAAATAGAAATTGAAAATTATATTGAAATGAATACCACAGTGGAATAAGTAACCAATGATATGTGCCTGTCATGTTTAGGGGAAAGAATGCTCAATACTGGGAAGTCTGATCTTTGCACTATAACATCCTAGCTCCAGCTGTTAGCCTCTGTGATTAGAATTGATTGATTAGTTGATTAGAATACACAATGTCTTTTCTGACATCTCAACATAGTTTTTTAAAAGTATCTTTTTTTCTAGAGTTTCTGCTCATCAAGGGACATAGAAAATGCCAATATCTCACATTTAATTAATTTTTTCTGACTTTGAAAAGTTGCACAGCCCCTTTTCATGGGCCACATAATTTGATTCCAAAATGAAAAGGATTAATCCATTAAAATTCAATTCATAGGATCATAGTCTCATAGGCTGAGGGTTGAAAGGGACTTTGGTGACAATCTAATCCAAAGTCTTCATTTTTCAGAGGATGGAACTCAGCTCTGGAGAAGGCAAGTGACATGCCCACGGTCATGTGGGTACCAAACAGTGGAGCCAAAATTCTAAACCCAATTGTATGTTTCCAAAACTACTACTCTTTCCACAAATACTTATCAAGCACCTTTTGTATTTATCAAGCCCTGTGGGAGGTTCTGGGGAGACAAATGTAAAGTTAGGTTTGTTCATTTCCTATCCATTTTCTGCCAGGGCTCAATGATAAATTTTTCCCATTAACAACTCACTTTGGCCCAAACAATAAAATTACCCTCTTCTGCTTATGAGCATGAGCATATACAGCAATATTTTTAAATCAGAGGCAAGAGAAAATAAACCTAAAATTAATGAAAGGAAAGAAGGGAGACATTTCATTTTGTGACAATCCTGAGTCTCTTGGTGAATCGTGTCTGACACGATTATAATGAGGGGGCTCATCATGAATTATTTTTAATTAAATATGGGGACAGTTATTGCCTAAAATTTCCAAATGATGTTTTCTCATTCAGTCCCAAATGAAAATGTTTTCATTTATGCAAATAAAAAAGTGAGTCATACATGTAATCAACATTCATAAAAGATTGTGCAGAGAAGACCCAGCAATTCTTTCTGATGATGTCCCCCAAATCTTCAATATCTATTTAAAAGGATCACAGAAGGTTCCTGTCACAGATACTTTCCAACAGTTGTTTTCTGTGAAAAAAAAAAAAAACCTTTTTTTGCTTTTAAATTTACTTTATAAAAATGGTTTGGAGTTTGAGAGGGTAACGTGTAATTTCCAAGAAACAAACTTATCAATTAAGAGAAAATAGAATCCAGAAAACATCTCCGGAGATAGTGGCATTTGAGTTGGGCCTTTATATGAGAAAGAATTTGATGACTGAAGAAGGGATGGGAGGGCATTTCAGTGCAGAAAAAGGGCCAAGAGACTGGAAGGTGCAAAATGTGTTTGGAATGTGGAGAATTACGCATTGTAGCTAAAGAAGCGAATTCATAGAAGGGCATTATAGATTAGAATCCAGGAAATGGGAGGGTAGGAGGAAAGATGATGATGATGACAATGTTGATGACAATGATGATGATGATATCTAACATTTATATAGCACCTCAAAGTGTGCAAACCACTTCACAAATGTCATTCCATTGTGGAAGGTAGGTGCTATTATTATCACTCCCATTTTACAGATGAAGAAAATGAATCAGTCACAAGTTAAGTGGTTTGTCTAGGGTCTTACAGCTACTAGCTATCTGAGGCTGCATTTGTACTCAGGTCTTCCTGACTCCAGCCCTAGTATCCCATCCACTATACCATCTAGCTGCCTATTATGGAGAACCTAGAATGTTCGGTAAAGCATATTGAATTTTATTATATAGCCAGCAAAAGTTTGTGCACAAAAGGAATCTGTAAGGGAGGATATGGGTGAAAAACAATATTGCATTTGGAAACAAATGGTTAGGGTTTGAATCCCCTCCCCCAATTTGCCAATTATTAGTTTACCTTGGAAAGTCAGTGAAACCTCATTTTGCTAAATCTAAACCCCAAATGAGGGGCCTGGACTTAATGATATTGAAGGTCCTTTCCAGCTTGAAATTTATGATCTCTTGACCTAAACAGATTATGCATCATTAAAATGATTGAGCAGTTTAAAGTGTGGAATGGAAGGAGAAGGGGATAGAAGTGGGAAGGAGGGAGTTGTCATACTCCAGACAGGCAGCCATGGTAACTGGTTCCTGTTGGTGGTTGTAGAAGTGGATTCATCTTACTAGCAGGGGACAGATTTGAAGGATTTTGTTGATGCGGACTTGAGCGCACTTTGGACTGGTAGAGTATGAGGTGTGAAGGCCTGGGAAAAGTTAGCAGTGACCCAAAGATTAGGAACATGGGAGATAAAATGAATGGCACTACCATAGAAAGAAGTGGTAAAGTCAGTGAAAGGGACAAGATTTTCTAATGGAAAGAGTCAAGTTTGGAGGCAGAGCCTTCAAATCCTATCTCTGCTACTGATAGGCTGTCAGGACCAGGATGACTTCCCCTTGTTGAGTCTCATCTAAAAAAAATATGTGAACATTTATGTGAATTGTTAGAAAATGATGTAAGCAAAATTACTATGTACATATGTACACCAACTACAACAGTATAAATGGAAACATATAAGCATATATACACATATTTGATGTGTATCTATATGTGTGTAAGAGAGTATATTTTATGTGTGTGAATATGTATGTATATGCAAACATACAGATGTATATATGTATGTATATTAGCTGAATATAGAATAGTTGTAATGGTCAAGCTTACGCCTTTCTCCCTTCCCTGCAGAGATGGCAGGGTGTGGGCATGCAACATTGTCTATACTATTAGATTCAGATAATATGATGATTAGTTTTGCTGAACTGCTTTCTCTCTCCCACCATCTCTGTCTCTCTGTGTCTAGGTCTCTACCTGTGTCTGTGTCTGTCTCCATCTCTCTGTCACTGTCTCTCTCTGCCTCTTCTTAGGAGAGCTGAAGGGGCAGGGTATAAGCTCAGAAATGACTATCATGCAGAAAAAAGACACCAATAAAAACTTTAAAATAAAAATAATCAAAATCTTGAATGAGACCATCTCTAAGATCTCTATTTCCAAGCCCCATGAGGTAGGAATCTTCAGGCTTTATCTCTCAGACACAAGTAGTGAGCATTCTGCATAAATGTTAGAGGATCCAGTCAAACATTCTTTTTTCTCCTTCTTGTTCAGTAACATGGTGCCTCCAAATCTCTTCAAGGCCAGGCCAGAGTAACCTGGATAAGCTGAGATCTTTTGAGAGACCTGATCAGTGAACTTGTATAAAAAGCATACCTTGCACTTCCTTGGCACTTTAAAATCTACCAATTTCTTTGGGTCTATTATCTCATCTCGATCCTCCTAGGAGCCTTGTGAGAATATGTTGTCGCCATTTTCAATATGAGGACACAGAGGCTAATTCACTTAGCTAGAGTCGCACAGTTAAATAAGTGGCAGCAATAGAACTCAAACCCTTTCTGACTCCCAACTACACTACTCTATACTGCTGAGAAATTGCATAAGCTTTATTTCGTCTTGGTTTTTATGGGATAGCAGATCAGAGTTGGACTTGCATTTTCATTTGTATAGATGTCTTCTAGTTAAGGAAGCTCCCTCCCCCAATGCAGATCAGCCCCTGTACCGTAGGTTAGAGTCTTAGAAAGTTTCCTAGGCTGCTGAAAGGTTTAAAACTTGCCCAGGGTCACACAACCAGTTTGTGGCAGAGGGAAGGCTTGAACACAGATGTTCCTGGATTCTAGGTCAGATTTCTAGCAACTACTAGGTCAAGCTGCCTCTCATAGGATAAGTACATATGTAACCAGAAACAAATATATGGGGAAATAATTAAACAGTCTGTGAAGGCTGGTGAAGGATGTGACTATTGTGAATGGCAGAGACTTAATTAAAAGCTGAGATTAAACAGACTAGCAAGAGTTCCTTGAATTCCTTCTGTCTGCACTGGGACTATGTACATTGACCCCAGCCCATAGTGTTGGTGGCTTTTACCTTGAATGAATAAAAAAGCATTGATTCCAACATACTAAGCACTGATCTAAAGGCTGGGGATACAAAGTACCAAAGTATCTTCCTTCAGTGGAGCTTACTATCAAATAGGGAGAAATAGCACATACATCGAAGTGTTAAAAGGAAAGTGGACACTGAGATGCTGCAGGAATGGTGAATTGAACCAGCAGGCCATCAGGTGACACATTCTTAGAAGAAACAATGGTAGTATGCTACTGTTGATTTAATGTCTGAGCAAGAAGGGGAAAGGGGAAAGGAATGGGAGGCTTTGGGTTCAAAGGCAAGTATGATCTGGTCTGGTGGTCTAGGATTTAATCGTATATAGTGAGACAATTGAGTTTGGACTTAGTTAAGATTTCCTGACCCAGGGTAGGAGGTCTCAAAATTAATGGACGAACTACCCAGTACTTGGGAACATTTCATTTTTGGTTGCTCAATCTGAAGTTGCTAAGAAGGAAATCTGAAGAGTTTTATATTAGAATTCTTCAAAATAGTTTTATTTTCTATTCATTTATTTTACCTCACTTGGTAAGAATGGTGATGCACAGTAAGAATATGTGACTTCAAATCTTAGCTCTTCTAATGAATGCCTATGTGACCTGGAACAAATTAAACAAATATCTTCCCTGGAGATCCATTTCTTCACCTGTAAAATGAGGAAGCTAAACTAAATGGCCTCTAAAGTAACTACCCACTCTAAATGTGCAGTCCTTGTACCATAATCACACATTCTGGAGAGGTATGAGAGGGGCCCCAATATACATTGCTGGAAGGAACACCAAACAGGTCCACTGGAGTATCATACTCATCCTAATTACAGGCCATAGAAGATATGGAACAGAACTTTGGGCTCAGATTGTTCCTTGTCTTGGCTTTGACACCAACTGGATTTGGGACCTCGGTCAATCACTCTCCAAGCCTTCTCTGGGCTAGAGGATTTCTGAGGTCTCTTCCATATCTAAATCTATGAATTTTCCTCCCTGGACAAATGAGTCTTAATCTTTCAAGATTGAAATTTTCCTCAGCCACGATGAAAATCTTTCCAACATATATCACCTCTTTACTCAAATTATAAACCCCTTAGAAGGGAAGCTCTAAAAGGGCAACTTTGTTTTTGAGAATGTATACCCAGTGTGTGGAATGGGGCCTGGCACATAGAAAGAGCTTAACAAATGTGTGCTTCACTGAATTGAACAGATAGTATTGAATTAAAAATAATCCCCAGTGACTCATGACCTTGGTTGTGATTTTTTTCTTCATTGTCTTTCCCTTTGCTGTCCATGATAAATTCTTCATGTGTCATTCTCTGTCTAGGTGTCTACTGTTCTTCTGGTGTCTCTAATCTGCCCTCGGATACAAACTAAGGCAGACTAAATGTGACAGGGATAGCAGATAAGTGAGCTGATATAGTCTATAACCTGGATTTTTGAGACAGCCTCTAATCTGATGTGCTGAGGGTGGCTTCATGTTTCTCCCAAGAGGATGATAGTAGCTCTTTTCCTGGTGGCTCAGAGGGATTTTCCCTTGATTGCTTTCACAGTTACGCTCGACTTAGAACTATCATCATTAATTGTCACGTGAGTGAGAAGGGGATATTAAATATATGTGTCACTCTATTTATCATAATCATAGTTGAGACTTCATATTGAGTTAAAGCAAACTTAATAATATAGCTATATGCTGAGCACTAAAGGAGATACAGAGATAAAAGCTTTGGGGTCTTATCTGTTCTCAAAGGATTCCTTGTTGCTGTTGTTCAGACATTTTTCAGTCATATCCAAATCTTCTTGGTCCCATTTGGGTTTTTTTTTTGGCTAAGATACTGGAGTGGTTTGCTATTTCCTTCTCCAGCCCATTTTATAGATGAGGACACTGAGGCAAACAGGGTTAAATGACTTGCCCAGGGTTTCACAGCTAGTATGTGTCTGAGTCCCTATTTGAACTAGAGCCTTCTTGACTCCAAGCCTAGTACTCTATCCACAGCAAACCTAGCTTCCCTAAAAGATTCATAATGTATGAAAAAGGAAGCATAGTATAGTGGAAAGAATGGTAGATTTGGAATCAGGAAAGCCTGGGTTCTAGTCTTGCCTCACACACTTATTAGCCCTGTGACTCTGGGAAGGTCACTTCATTTAATTTCTCTCGGTCTCAGTTTCTTCACCTATAAAATGGGAAGAGAATTACCTTCCAAAGTTGCTATGCTAATCAAATGAGATAGATAAAGTGCTTCACAAAGTTTGAAGCCCTAGATAAATGTCAACTACCATTATTAATCTAGTAGTGAGGAGAAAAGTAGTGGGGGTATGCCGAAATAACTAACGCCAACTCAAACATGGTAAGTGTATGAAAGACACAAAAATACTCTGAAAGGTCCAGGAGGGACTTGAGGTGGGTGAAGTTCAAGGCTTATTCTTCACCCTTACCAGACTGCCATCGATACTGCCATTAATGATGCCATAATGTCATTGGTTAGAGGTAAGCAGTCCCCTCAGATGCTGGGGAAGGTCAAAGCTTTGGAGAGACAAGGCAAGTCAGGCAACATTCTCTGTCTCTCTTATTAGAATCTCTGATCATTCAGTAGAGGGTTGTTTTACCTTTCTTTGTATCTTTAGTGCTTAGCACAGGACCCAGCATGTGGTAAATAGTTAATAAATGCTATTGGACTTTACTTAAATGTATCTAATATGGATGTCTCTGCCTTCGTCGCCATTGCTTCAACCAGTTTCCTGCTTATATCTCAACCCCTTGGGTTTTAATGCTTCGAAGACACCTGGGTTTTTGGTCTTTTGGTTTATACTGGTTTGGATCCCTGACTCTCTTCTTAGATGAAAGAATTTGCCTTCTTTATCCTTGGCACTTGAATTAATCATCCAAGGTTGGGTGGTAGAGAGACACAGAATGGCAGTGAGTGAAATAAACAGTATGACATAGAAAGCTTCATGGAAGAAATGGTCTTAAAGTCTCAAAGCATGAATAGAATTCCCAATGATATTAATACCTTGGAGTTACTACCAAGACACCCATCTTAACTGTCATCCATCGTAGCTGAAGGATCATTGGATGGAGTTGTGTGTAGGAATGTCAAAAGGTAAAAATCTCCTTATAGACACATAAGATAGGAATAATTACATATATCCATGTATCATTAAAATCACGATTTACTAAAAATATTCTCTTCTTTTTATTCCCACTGTCCTCATCCTAGTTCTACATCTTTATGGCCCCTGGCCTGGTCTGTTGCTGTAACCTCCTAAGTGGTCTCCCTGTGTCAATTTTTTTCATTTTCCATTCTACCAAATTCATTGCCAAGAGACCAAGGCTCATAATGTACAGTTCTGATATCACACACACACACACACACACACACACACACCTTCAGAGAAGCTTTGAATGGTTTTCCTTTGGCTAACTAAGTGAAGTTCAAACACTTTTCTTGGCATTTGAATCCATATCTTAAAACTATCTTTATAGACCTATACCACACTATTTGCCTTTATGTTCAAGCAAATTGAATTACTCTCTATTCACTAACTTCATCCTACTTCTTCCTAACTTTTTGCCTTTCCTCAGCCTCTGCTCTAGGCCTAGTATATGGCTTGCTCTGCTCCCTCCCCCATTTATGCCTGTTGAACTTTATCCATCTTTCAGAATCCAGTTGTCTGCTACCTTCTATATAAAGCCTTCCCTGATATACCCTCTTAGTGTCTCCTTTCTCTTCTTGACTCCAATAATCTTTGTAAGTTTACTATACACTAAGAATCAAAGAATGTTTAGGGTGAAAAATATGAGAAATTACCTTTGTCAACTACATCACTTGAAAGACAGAATTAGCATCTAGAAAAGATGAGATAACTCAGTCAAGGTCATTCATTTATTTACAAATTCATTAAATGAACATTTTTTAAGCATATGTTCTGTGCAGAGTTCAATGTTAGATGCTGGTAGAGATTGAAAAAAAATAGATAAGACACAATCCCTGACAAGGGTATGTTGGAGTCAGCTGAAATTGGCTGATGAGCCCGAGTTTGAATTTTCAGTATTAGAATTTATACTTTGGAAATCAGCAAATGCTATAAACCAAAGCTTGATCTATTGCTTTTTTGACTTAAAGAAATGATGGAAAAACATGTTCATTTTACAAATTAAACCTAAAAATGTACAAATATGCTTCCCCTGAGAACAGTAATAAGTCCAGTTTAATGAGAGTTTAAAAAATACATGAATATTGGTAGTATTAAATTAAGAGTCAGTTAGCTGGTACAGTAGATCCAGTACTGGCCCTATAGTCAGAAAGACCTGAGTTCAGAGCTGGCCTCAGACACTTACTAGTTGTGTGACCATGTGCAAATCATTTATCTTCTGCTTGCCTCAGCTCCATCATCTGTAAAATGGGGATAATAATAGCATCTACCTCCTAGGGTTATTGTGAAGATTAAATGAGTTAATAATTGTAAAATGCTTAGCAAGTCTCTGGCACATAGTAAGTACTACGTAAAAGTTAGTGGTGGTTGTTATTTAAGGCTAGATGAGCAGCTTTGAGTCTAAGTTTGGAGTGCCTTCAAAGGAAATCTTTTTCCCCTCCTACAGGCAATAGAGAGCCATTGAAGTTGTTTTTTATAAGGAACTGACATGGTCATAACTGTAACTTAGGAGATTTTTGAAGAGATACTGATATGAAAAACAACTGGTAGGTTAAAGCCCCAATGTAGTCAAGATGTGAGGAGATGTTAGCTTAGGCTGTTGACCATAAATGTTAGTAAAATGAAGGGGATGCCTTCAAAAGGTACATCAAATGCCAAATCAGAAAGTCTTTGCCATTGATTGGATTGGGAGGGGAAGACAAGTCTAGGAGGTCAAAGAATTGGAAAAGTCCAAGATAATGCCCCATTTTCAAGGCCAGGTTACTGAAACAAAAAAAGACTACAATTCTCACACCCAGAGTGCATTTAGTTCTCTGAAACCAAATATTTATTTCTCAAATATATTGTCAGGGTCATTAAGAAAGACAAAATAGGAGGGGGGGGCAGAGCCAAGATGGTGGCTGAAAAGCAGGGACTAGCATGAGGTCCCCACCAAGTCCCTCCCAATTCTGGAACTGCAGAATCCACAGAGTGGCAAAGGGAAGCAAGGATCTAGCCCAAGACAGCCTGGATAATCTCTGAGTATGGTCTATCCCACAAGGAGCTGGGAGTGGAGGGGAGCAGAGCTGAGCAGAGCAGAGCCCAACGTGTGCGGCGCAGACCAACCAGACCAGGAGCCAGGTGGAGCGTGCCCTAGCGCCCTGAATCAGTGAGCTGCAGCAGTTACTAGACTTCTCAACCCACAAACACCAAAGACAACAGAGTAGGTTAGCAGGAAAAGCTGCTGGGGACTGGGATAGAGTGTGTGGTTCAGCCACTGCCCTGGGGGCAGCGGAGGTGGGGCAGCTACAGAACTATGGATGCAGTTGCTTCTGGTCTCAGGCCCACCTGGTGGGAGGAATTAAGTGGCAGATCAGAGCAGGAATGAAGAACCTGCTGAAGATCTAAGTCCAGTCCTGGTTGGGGGTTCTTGGGGAAGGAGGAGTGCTGGCGTAGCAGCTCATCCGCTCAAGCTTGGAACATAGAACTCTAATTTAGTCTACAAACAGTCATACCCTGCTGAAAAACTCAAGGGTCAAGTAAGTTGTCTGGGAACATGGCCAGGCAGCGAAAACGCATCCAGATTCAGTCTCAGATGCTG
>CM053624.1:10913488-10928488 GCA_028646595.1 Phalanger gymnotis
ACTCAAATAAAATCAGATCTAAATAAATGGAAAAATATCAGTTGCTCATGGTTAGGCTGAGCTAATATAATAAAAATGACAATTTTACCTAAATCGATTTATTTATTCACTGCCATACCAATCGAACTACCACAAAATGATTTTACAGAGCTGGATAAAATAATAATAAAATTCATCTGGAAGAACAAGAGGTCTGGAATATATAAGGTGTTAATGAAAAGAAATTCTAGGGAAGGTGGTCTAACCACACCAGATATTAAACTGTACTATAAAGCAGCAGTCCCCAAAACTACCTGGTGCTGGCTAAGAAACAGAGCTGTGGATCAGTGGAATAGGATAGGTACACAAGATGCAGTAGTCAACGACTATAGCAATCTACTCTTTGATAAACCCAAAGAATCCAGCTTCTGGGCTGAGAATTCACTATTTCACAAAAACTTCTGGGAAAATTGGAAAATGGTAGGGCAGAAACTGGGCATAGACCAATATCTTATACCATATACCAAAATGGGTTCATGATTTAGGAATAAAGGCTGATGTTATAAGCAGTTTGGGAAAGCAAGGAATAGTTTACCTATAACGTTTATGGAAAAGAAAAGAATTCATAACACAACAAGAGACAGAGAGCATTACAAAATGCAAAATGGATAATTTTGATTATGTTCAATTGAAAAGTTTTGTATAAACAAAACCAATGCAACCAAGATTAGGAGGGAAGCAGAAAATTGGTAGAAAATCTTCACAACTATTGTCTCTGATAAAGGCCACATCTCTAAAATATACGGGGAACTGAGTCAATTTATAGGAATACAAGCCATTTCCCAATTGAGAAATGGTCAAAGGATATGAACAGGCAGTTTACAGAGGAAGAAATTAAAGATATCTATAGACATGGAAAAAATGCTCAAAATCACTACTGATTAGAGTAATGCAAATCAAAAGAACTCTTAGATACCACATCTCTCCTGTCAGATTGGCTAAAATGACAAAACAGGAAAATGATAAATGCTGCAGAGGATGTAGAAAAATTGGAACACTGTTACATTGCTGGTGGAGTTGTGAGCTGATTCAGCCATTTTGGAGATCAATTTGGAACTATGCCCAAAGGGCTATAAAAATGTTCATACCCTTTGACCCAGCAATACCACTTCTAGGGCTGTATCCCAAAGAGATCACACAAGTGGGAAAAGGACCCATATCTACAAGAATATTAATAGCGTCTCTTTTTGTAGTAGCAAAGAATTGGAAATCAAGGGGATGCCCATCAATTGGGGAATGGCTGAGCAAGTTGTGGTATATGAAGGTAATGGAATACTACTGTGTGATAAGAAATGGGGATGATACAGACTTCATAATAACATGGAAAAACCTACACGATATAATGCTGACTGAGCGGAGCAGAACCAGGAGAACATGATACACAACCACAGATATATGGATTCTGTGAGGACCAACCCTGATAGACTTCGGTCTTCTCAGCAATACAAGGTGCAAAGACAACTCCAAAGGACTCAGGATAGAGAGAGCTATCTACATCCAGAGAAAGAACTATGAAGTATGAATGCAGATTGAGGCATGCTGTTGGCTCTCTTTTTTTTCTCCCTTTGTTAGTTTTCTTTTTTGTTTGTTTTCGATTTTTCTGGTTTTGTTTCTTCTTTCTCATGATTCATTCCATTGGCCATAATTCTTCTTTACAAGTTGACTATGGTGTAAATAAGTTCAATGCAAAGTTATATGTAGAAGATATATCAGATTCCGTGTTGTCTTGGGGAGGGAGGGAGGGAAGTGGGGAAGAAAATCTGGAACTCAAAATTATGTGGAACTGAGTGTTGTAAACTAAAAATAAAAATCTTAATTATAAAAAAAGATAATAGTGAGGCCAAACGCATAAGGACTGTTCTTCATGTACTGGTTTTTATGAACAACGTATACATTCTCTCTCTCTCTCTCTCTCTCTCTCTCTCTCTCTCTCTCTCTCTCTCTCTCTTTCTCTGTGTGTGTGTCTCCCTCTCCCTCTCAAGCTCTGACTTTTCATTGTAATCAGATTATTAAGAGTATTTCTTTGAAGCTATCCATCAAATATAACAATTAGGCTTTCAAATGTTTTTATGTAGTAGTCTCTGGTAAAAATGACTCAGTTCTGAACATAATGCTGAATTGGAGAAAGGAGTTGTATCATCAGGATGTGATCATCCTGTTGTTTGTCACTTGCTTCAATGGGTCCAAGAACCATTTTGTAGGGATCCCTTTTTTAGAGATCACTTTTAATCTACTCAATGCTTCATACTGTTCATATGCTCTACATTTAGTCAGAAAACTATGAAGTTTTATATAACATCTCATTCCTTTCAGGCTCTCAATGCCTTCCAAAATGACAGTTAAGTAGTTTTTTAAATTTACTCCATGCTAATATGCTCCTGAGAGAAACTCTAGGGGTCTGACAAATGATTGTTTTTCACAAGTTAGCCTGAGTACTTTAGGTCGTCTAGAGACAGTGCTACAAGGCAAATGAGAGAATTTAATTTGGTGCATATTGCATATTATACATATGTCTGTGTGTCAAAGTATGTATTGTGTATGTTTCTTTCTGCATCCAGAGTCCATCACTTGGACTCAAGCATGAAATCAGCTGCCTTGAGATAAAATGAGATTCCCTTCTTTGGAGGTCTTCAAGCAAAATTTAGTGATCTCATTCCAGGAATGTTGGAAGATACATTTTTGTTATGTATGAATTGGTCTCAATGGCTTCTGTGGTCCCTTCTAGCTCTGAGAATGTAAGATTTTGAGATTACTGTGGGAATATAAACTATTTTGACCTAGTCTGTAACACTTATCTCACCCTGAATGATCAGAATGCTCTGTTCATCCCAATGGAAAATCAATTGCCTTGGTTCTGAGTGTCCTAGTAGTCTGGGTCTAGATTCAGTCAGTTACCTTAGTCGTTGTCATAGCTGAAGCTGGAGGAGAGTATAGGAACCAGAAGTAGTGAGTAGAAATGTAATAAGGCAAATTAGGTTTGTTGTAAACATCTACTAACTTAAATGTGTTCATAAGTGAAATAGGTTAACTCCAGAGATAGTAGATCCCCTGCATCCCCTGCCACATCATCAGGAAAAGGCTGAATGACCACATATTGGGTGAATTATATTATAGAGGGGATTCTTCTTCTGTGATGGGTTAGATTAAATGACCTTGTTGAAAGGGAATTTTTTTTTATCTGGGCTTTCAACCTGATTAACAAGGCAAAACTTAGGACAAAAAGACTTAAAAGGATTGTATAAGCAAATCAGGGTAACACATTGACAAATTGATCACAGAAAATCAGCAATGGCTTCAAGATGGGGACAGATTTTATAGGTAATTTAAGGCAATCCAGATAGGCCCACCTCACCAAAAGAGTCTGGCCCTTGCATCTCAAGGAATTATAGAAATGGAAGGCAGCTTGGAATAATGAAAGAAGGGTATATTTGGAGAATTTGACTTTAAAGAGTAGAATATTTGATGTTTACCTGCTGGTGTAGGGACACAAAATATTTTACATCCCTGAGATTCAGTTTCTTTATCTGCAGAAACTAAGAAACAAGGAGCTTAGTCATTTACACCAAGTCAAATAGCTTGGAAGCATCAAAGGTGAGATTTGAACCTAGGTCCTCTGATGGCTGCCACCAGTATGCTTATTCCTTCTTACCACAGTGTTTCCTTAAAAAGTTTTTTTTTTGGGGGGGGGTGGAGGGGAGGGAGAGGAAGAGTGGAACAAAGCCATATAGCAGGGAAACTGGAATTCAGTGTTTGTAAATCAAATTAAACCCTTTCCATAGAATCACACAGTTTGATTTGTCAAACATAACACAGAACCTGAGATCTCTAATTCTCAGTCAAAAGTGTTTTGTTCCCTCTGTGAGATGGACTATTATTCTGCCTTTCTCTTGGAGGAAGATCCCATGTAAAGAGCCTCATTCACTTATCATGCCCTTGGCTTTGACCTAGATATTCTCGAATAGAAGCAGCATTAGACCTTATTAAGCTTCCCTGAATCAATGTCTCATTCGCAGTGTCAGTTTTGTCGTATTTGATCTTCCATATGAATTTAATACTGACCTTGATCTCTCCCAATCTTTATCCAAGATCAGCCCGCAATTCATCAGGTTTTGTTGAGTGAGAAACTTCAATGTTGGAGGATAGAGCCCAGGATCTGCACAGCCTCTTGGGTCCAATGACTTGTCCCGGAGAATTCCACTTAAAGAGTTGACATTGATCAAAGAGACGCAGATCTTGGCCCAGAAAAGCCACCCAGGCTTCATGATGCTGAGTAACCTTTGTTGAAGGAGCTGCTCAGAGTAACCAAAAGCACTTCTAATGAGATTATTCTTTATGCTTTCTATAGCCGGGTGTCTCTGGGGCTTTCATGAAGAAGAGCTGCTTTGCATTTTTTTTCTAGAAGCTTTCTAGAACAGAGTTGTAACTAGGGTGAGGTCATTTGTGCTTTTTTCCTAGGGTAGTAAAATTTAGAGGATTTCTACAAAAAACAATGTTTTCCTTAGGCAGTGTAGAAGCTATTAACATAGCTCACTCTCCCTCCCAATCAAATGAATTTTTTTAAAGTGACTTCTTTTATCATTATTATTATACTATACTAAGATTTGAAACACGGTTTGTTCTGCTAGACCCAGGATCCTAATAGCACAGGGGAGACAGTGCTAGATTTGGAGTCAAAGGCCCTGGGTTTGAATCCTGCCTCTGCCGCTGAATCCATGGGAGACTTTGAGCAGTTTACTGTACCAACTGGGCCTCAGTTCTACTGTAAAACGAAGAGATGTGACTAAATTATTCCCTTTTATCTCTGAATATATGAACCTACGGTGACAAAGCTGTTAGTGACCGCTTTGACTGTGAGATTGAGGAGAGGGAGCTGATAGATAAGAATTTGTAGTCAGATCTCAAAGTGGTGGGGGTTGGGGTCATCCTGGACAACTGTGGGACTTCTTACAGGGATTCCACACAGTCCCAGAAAAGCGGTTGGATAGAAAGGAGCTCCTGCAGTCAGAGTCGTGCTGGCTTATTTCACCTCTTGCTGTCAAAGGGTTGTCTCCGGGGCTTTAGTGTAGCTTGTGGAGAGCACTAAGAGAGCAAAAAGCAAGAGCTCAGAGGCCTGGGCCCTAGGCTCCAGAGCTTGGGGAGCACTTCATGGGCCTCTAGTTCAGAGGTCTTCATGATTAAAGATTGCCGGTCATTGAACAGTAGCTCCATTTGAATCCCGAGGGGCCGAGCATGCAGGCCAGAGGGGGTAAAAGTCTTTAGGGAACAGCAAGATGTCAATAAGTCTAGAGTGACTGACTGAGAGTGACAGGAAGAGCCGGTTACCTCCGATGTAAAAGGGATCGAAGCCCTCTGATAGCTGATTGGATGACTCTGACCTTAGTCATCTCCTCAGTGGGAGGCTCAGCCATTGATTCCAGAGGCTTCTGCACTTTTACCCTTCACACTTATCCTGATCCAGTTGACTGTAGAGTTAGAACAGCAGCAGCAGCAACAGAAAGAGCTCACAAGTACATAGCACTTCAAGGTTTGCAAAACCCTGTCCATATATCATCTCATTTGATCATTACAATAACCCAGCAGGTAGGTGCTATTACTATCCCCATTCTACAGAAGAGAACCTGAGGCAGAGAGAGCTTAAGTAATTTACCGAGGGTCACACAGCTTTTAAGTGCCCGAGGCTGAATTTGAACTCAGGTCTTCTAGACTAAAGATCCAATACTCTAACCACTGAACTATCTACCTTGTCTACCTACACACAAGAAACCCAAAGATCTTAGATTCAAATTCTGGTTCTCTGTTATCAAGTCCAATAAGCCTCGAAATCTAGATCCCAGACCTCAGACCTTTGGACTACATCGTGGTCATCCTTCTTTTGTCTTGCGATGCTACTTGTCTCCTCCATGACCAGTCCAGCCTGCCTAAAAATCTTACGTCAGTGCACATACTTGATTCCTTGTGACAGTGAAGCCATCAGCTTCTCTTCCTTCTGCTGGCACCCTTTATCCAGGCATGTGTGTGCCTCTGTGAAGTGTTCCCATGATACTTTGTACAGTAATGACCATCCTTAGTGAACAGTGCACCCATGAAGAGATCAGCCTGACTATTTTTAACCCCAGGCTGAGCAAATTATGCTCCCCTAGTTCTCTATATCGTGAATGGCAAAGAAGCTAGAGATCTCCTGGCCACTGTTAGGGAGGGAGATCAAGGCTTTGTGTAGACATATTAGAAAGCCTGATGGCCTGATGGGATTGAAGGAAATGGAATTGTCAACTTGCATTCAGTTGAACAAACATTTACTCTGAAAACAATTGGAAAGTGTCAATTGTGTGTTTGTGTTGTGTGCTTTAAAAAGAAATGACTAAAGAAAAACTGACTTGGCTGTGGACCCTCTTGAGATCATTGCTGACCTTATAGATGTCTGTGGGCATGTCTGGGACTTGAAAGGTAGAGATGTTGAAGGGACAGGGGCCCGGGGAAGTTTCTGGGCTAAGACAGCTATTCACAGATGTAATTTATTAATTGAAGGGACTGAGGCTTTGTGTTTTCCAGGATGCAGCAAGGCCCCCTTCCCCCTATGCACCCACAATATAGAAACACATGGGTTTTATGCTGTAGTTGGCCAACACAAAAACCTTTTTCCGATAGTCAGGTAGCAGCTATTTTGTTCGAAGTTGGAGATAAGATCCATGTACAGATAAGAGCAGATGAATAGCCAATGTGTCAGAAGGCTAAGATTGTTCTTTTCACTCCCTGTGATTGGAGTCAATTTGAAGTTTATCATTCCAGATTTACTTGTGGTTTGACATCTTTTGTGATTCTTAACCCCAAGTGGGCATCTTGTTTCCCCAAATCTCTTTTGAAGGGAGGGAATTCTACCAGAAAAAAATACAAAGCTGGTGCTATGGGGAGTCTTGGGCAGATGAAATCTACTTCACTCCTCTCTACAGTGGGAAGCAAATGGACCTAGGTGACAATGAAAGTGAAATGAAGAAGGCCTGTCCATTGTTCTACCCCACCACCTCCAGCCTACTTATCTGTCTTTCTTAAACAAACCATAGGATTTGCTAGAATGAAGCTAGAAAGAACCTTAGAGATGATTTAACCTAACAACCTTAGTTTATTGATAAGTAAACGGAGGCACAGGAAACAAAAGTGATTTTCCCCAAGTAAGAAGTGACAGAGGTGGGGTTTGATCTGGGATTACCAGAGCTCCTTCTCCCTTATCTGTCAGGAGCCAAACAAACACAATCCTTTCGGTACTATATGTTCTGACCAGTGCCAAACCTGGCTATTTTCCTATACCACTACTTGTCACTTCTTCTGGCTCCTTTCCTTCTGTTTATTTCCACTTTTGTTTGTTTCCCTTTTGGATCTTTAAGCTACATCTGTTTTTGCTCTTCAAATCTTTTAAGTCTGTAGGCATGTACCACCTAAAGCTGTTTTAGGGAAAATGATTATATAAATATAGAGCTTGCATTCTGTCCCAGAATATATTTATAAAGGCAGAGTGCAGGGAGGGGCAATGAGAAACCAAGCAGACACAGTCAAATTCTGTTATTTCCTGGACCTATAAAGAACATTTCCTAGGTTGGGTGCGGATTACAAATTTGATTAGAATCTACATGGGATTCATTGTATGACTTTATACCTTCCCTCCCTTCCCCTCTTCTTTATATCTGCCTTGATTTATCTCTTAGAATCAAGACAATTGATTGTCCATCAGAATGAAGAAACCATTCTTATCTGATATTCAGAATGAGATGTATGACAGACTGGGTCAAAACAGTTCATATTCCCAGAGTAATTTCAAAATCTTACATTCTCAGCTTGAAGGGAACCCAGAGGCCATTGAGAGCAATTCATGCATAACTGAGAATCTATCCTCCAATATCCCTGGCATGAGATCATCCAACCTTTGCTTGAAGAACTCCAAAGAAGGGAATCATTCTATCTCAAGGCAGCTGGTTGCATGCTTGAATATTATATATATATATGTATATATATATGAATATTTTATATGTGTGCACATGTATATGCATATGAGTATATACGTCTATATACACACATGTATATACATATATACAAATGCTCATATATTGTATTGTGTGTATACCACCTCTTCAATCAAGGCAGGTTTCAATAGCTGAAACTATTGGGAAGTTTTTCCTTATCTCCAGCTTATATTGGCCTTTTTGAGGTTTTGAACCAACCGTCGTTGTTTGACCCGCTTGGGTCAAGTAGAATGAGAGGAACATGGAAGGCTGCTTCCATAACGGTATGCTTTATACTCCATTCTTAAATCTTCACCAGGAAAATCTATCATGTTCATCTATTACCTGTCTATTGCTCTGTCATCTCACTAAATCCCTTCCTTTATCTCTGTCTCTAGCTACCTAACTCTTGGTCTCTGTCTGTAACTTAGTCGATCAAGATGCAAAGACTCAATCATAAGGATCTGGGTTCGACTCCCATCTCTAATATTTACAAGCTGTGGGGAGAAAACAATATCTGAGATTCAATTTCTTCATCTATAAAATGACAGAGTGGTTGGTGCCTTGACTAGGATCTCTTGATCCTTTCTGTCTCTAAATCTAGGGAAAGGCATGAAATAGATAAACGTTAAGTAACATCCTGAGGATGACACAAGTTGCAAGTGTCAGAAGCCAAACTTCAATGTTGATCTTTCTTCATTAATTCATACTAACGCTCTAGACACTGTATCATGCTGCTGCTTTACTAGTTAGAGCTGTTTAAAAGAAAGTGTAAGATGGATTAGTCTTTGCCTCCCCTATTACAATGGCAGCTTCAATGGCAAATGTAGTTTTCACCTTTATTTGTGAGTGAGGTGGCACAGCAGACCGAGTCCTAGAAATAAGACCCAAGTTAAAATTTAGCCTCAGATGCTTGCTTGCTATGATACCCTGGGCAAGTCACTTAATCTATCTTGCCCTCAGTTTCTTCATCTGAAAAATGGAGATACTAATAACACCTTCCTCTCAGGTTTATTGTGAGGATAAAATGAGATAATATTTATAAAGCACTTTGCAAACCTTAAAGTGGCATATAAATGATCATGGTTTTAATTATTATCTTTAATGCTGTTATATCTTTTATAATAATATTATTATTATTATATCTTTTCATTGACCACAGATATAGAACTGGATGGGATTTTGAAGACCATCTAGTCTAATACCCCCATTTTCCAGATGAGGAAATTAAAGCACGAGGAGGTTAAGAGATTTGTCTAGGAAAAGACTATTTACACAGCTAGTAAAAATCTAGGTAAAGATTTGAACATAAAAATGTGACTCCAAATCCAGTGTCCCATCCAGGATACCATGGTGCCTCTCCTTCCAATGACAAATTTAGATGAATAAATAGTCAGTTGGTCACTGAGCTTTTATTATGTACTTACTGTGTGCTAGGCACTGTGTGCTAGGCACTGTGCCTAGTTTATGTGCTATACCAAAAGTCAAAACAAGTCAACAATTACTTATTCAGTACCAGCTGCATGCCAGGCACTTTCCCAAGTTCTTAGAGATACAAATGTGAACCTGTCCTCAAGGAATAGAATCTATAAATTTCACGCAGCATTTTTTTCAGGAAGAGGCAAATTCAAATGCCCCACCTCAGACTTCTTTTAAAAAGAGGCAAAACATCTGATGTATTTGGAATTTACTCTCCCACTTTGCAAATAAATTCACACTCTAATTTCAGAAATGTTAAGGCATCACTTTTAAAAGCATGCTTGCTATTAATATAGCCGTATTTATTTATCTTACACTTCTGTGAGCAGATACTTATCATAAGAAAGAATAGCCAGTAAATCGTGATAATTGCCTAGTTCTTGAATTTTAAAATGTTACTCATTTGTTTTCGAAAGTGGTTATTTAACAGCAGTTGCAATTGGGATAAGAACCCTCCTACCATAATAATATCTTAGGGTTTTTCTGAAGAAAAAACGTATTTTTTTTCTAAAGGTCATTTTAAAATAAAACATCAGATCAAATGAGATGTGTATTTCAAGCTGAAACCCAGAGGTTTGTTTGTATGTATGATTAATATGCAGACACATAACTAAGATGAAATATTCCCATCTTTGGATAGATCTCTACTCTCATGGATGTGTATGCCTCCTATGATGATACCCATGGGTATGTATCCATGCCTATTCATCCTCTGGGCAGCTTGTCCTTGTTTTATCAATCTGCCAAGGCACATCCACCTCACATGGTTGGGGTCCTGACACAAGATGGGTATAAGGAGGATGTGACATGTCACCAAGAGGAATAGATGGAAAAGCAGAGTAGACTATGTCATCGGAGATTTTTTGGATTGTAAAGGAGGTGGTCAGTTCATGAGGGCAGAGCAAGACATGTTCGCATTCATGTGATGAAAGAATGAATGACACATAATCAATGAAATAACTATTTACTATGTACCAAGCTTTGTGCTCAGTGCTGGGCATACAAATAGAAAATCAAAATAATCTTACCCTGAAGGAGCTCATAATCTAATGGGAGAAACACACTGGAGGTTTCATCTTCAGATCAGGTGGAAACATCCCATAGTTCCATTTTTTTAATATCATTTTGACTTACCCCAAATCATAAAATTGGACATACCCAAGACTTTGGTGGCAAAACTATCCATTTCTGGGTCTTGAATAACTGTAACTGCTGAGGGACAGGAGCTGTAGCATTCATTGGTAGAGGCAGTTGATAAACTAGGTTTGCACTGAGATTGTCCTTTGGACTATGGCAAGGAGAACAGCCTTGAAGCAGGGCTGGTGATCTGGAGTAACTTGTTTCTGGAACTCTTGGGCTCACCTGCTCATCAGTGGAGGTTGGTTAATAGCTGGTTTGAAGGTGGTGAGAATGGTAGGCCCTTTTGCATAAGGGTTACTGTCTTGGAGGATGGCTCCATTGTGGCAGCTTGGCTGATCGACATGGCTGCTCTGCTTTTCCCAGGGCTCTCGAACTCATGGTCACTGGTGGTGATCTTTGGGTTCTGTTGACACACTCTGTCTTGCTCTCAGAATGGTTTGATGCTTTAATTGTGCAGCTTTAGCTAGTGAGACCCCTGTAGCTAGATAAAACCAAAACTCAACTTTTTAAAAAGCTAAATGTTTGGGTAGTTTCACCAGATCTAGGTTCACTTAGAACTAACAAGTAACTAATGGAACCTCACCTAAAAAGAAATAAGAGAATAATCCTTTGGTTCTCTCTCATGTCAGACAGATTCTTACATGAACAAACTAAGCAACATAAACCCTAGCCCTCATTTAAAAAATGTATTTTGTAAAAGCTTGTACAGTACATGTTTATCAGTTCTTATTACTAGATACCAAGGACATAGGATGGTATTGTTATGGAGTTAAGGACTCCTGAGGGAAGGGAGCCTACAGGATAATACATGGCAAATGAGCTTGGCCTGGCATCTTTCATGCAAACTCTTGGCCTAGAACTTCTGAGGTGCCATTGAGTAAATCGTTGTTGAGTATTTAGGATGAAGCTGTAGCCTGAAAGAGTTCATAGATCTTCCAGCAATTTCCTAATTGGTTCCCTTGGTGAAAGTAAATGAAGGGAAAATTCTTGCTTGATGCCATTTAGGACAGTAAAGTCCAACATGCAAATTGGGCATTACTATAAGAGGCCTTTTCTTCCAAGTAACATCCTGATTTTAGGTCAGGAATGAGATTATTATCCGGAATTTGGTGGCACTGGCAGAAGTTGAACTAGATAGCACCAAGTGGATCATAGATGATCATAGATCTGGAGTTGGAAGGAAAGATCATCTAGTCCATTTCAAAATGAGAGAAGTGAGACCCAGAATGAAGAAGTCATGAGTCCCCAGTGGAGTTAGTGGCAGATCCAGGATTTGAACAGAGGTTCTATGTCTCCAAATCCAGTACTCCTCCCCACTGTACAAGTGTCCCTCCAGCCCAGATGACTGGTACAGGGAAGCATCTCCTTCAGAGTTCTGAAGTTCTGGTGCCTTTTCACAACCTTCCCCACCTCCATGCCTTTGCACAAGCTTCTTCCCACACTTGGGAAGCACTCTGGTTAACTCTGCTCCTTGGAATCCCAGTTTCCTTATATTCAGCCCATGAGCTGGGTCCCCCATGAGAGCTTCCCTTCTTATTACTGTTAGTGTTTTCTCTTATCTCAAATTGTCATAAGTGTTTATGTTGTTTCCTCCCATGGCCCAAATAAAAGATATGCTCCTTGAAGGCAGCAGCTGGTTTTCATTTGTCTTCCTATCTGAGCTGAGTGCCCAGCACAGAGCCTTACTAATGGCAGGTGCTTAATAAGTGGTTGGTGGTTTGGCTTGGCTTGGTGTAGATTCTTTTCTGCCCCCAACCCCTTTACCATTCTTCATTTTCTCATAATAATTTAACTATACCCAGTCTTCTAATCTGTTGCATAATTGCTTGTTGGGAGGATAGGGAAGCAGGAAAGGTGAAAGAGAAGATCGGAGTTAAAATCCAGCCTCAAACACTAGCTGTGTGAACCTGAATAAGTCATTTAACCCTATTTTCCTCAGTTTCCTCATCTGTAAAATGAGCTGAGGGAGGAAATGTCAAATCATTCCATTATATTTACCAAGAAAACCTTAAATGGGATTGTGTAGAGTTGGGTATTATCAAAAGGACTTGAACAACAACAATGAAAGCAAAAGAAGCTTTTGTTATAGAATTAAAGGATGTCTGTCAGTTACTCCTAGCCCCAAAGCAATCATCAATGTGCTTGTGTGGTTATTGATGTGGTGGCCATTGTGTTGGTTTAAAGTCTCAACTCTGACACCTGTGTGACCTTGGGCAAGTCATTTAACCTGTAGGAACCTTTAGCAGGTGAAAAGTGGGCTTGAGGGCGGCTTTGGACTAGATGATTTCTAAGGCCCCTTCCTGAGTTTACTCTATCTTCTTATCCCAGGGATCCTCAGCCACTTAAGAGAGATGACTTTGGAAAGTTTCCAGGAGGTTAAAAAGGAGAGTTCTTCCCCTTAATAATTCTGCACAAGTCTTCATTCTTGGATCAAATAAGGCAGAACCAGCATGAAGTCAGGCTCACATCTTCTAGTATTCATCTGTATCCAATAACTTATCAAAGGATCCATCTACAGGGACTTTGACATTCTCTGTAGAACAGTCTCTCAGTGGTGTGATTCCCTCAGTGATATAACTTGGAGAGATTGTTAAATGGAGGTGATCTAAGAGCACATTTATTTCACTTTTTAAAATGATCTATTTTAAAATACTAATTTAGTGGTTACCTCATTAAAATATTATGCAAGTATAAATAAAATATCATTTTATGACTGCAAAACAATTAAATCATAATTCACAAACTTTTATTCCAAATTAGATGAAATGATAGTTTTATTTGCTTTAATTAAGGAAATTTATAAATTTCCTAAAGCAGCACCAAATATTCCCCCTCAGAACTCCTATCCTTCTACTGGCTGCCAAGAGAGTAGATCGGAGTTTCTCGGTAGATGTGCAGCCACAGAGTTCTCTTTCGTGTCCAGGCATGAGCCTCATCTTTGGATAAAGCCAGAGATGGCAAGCTTAACAAACTTGCAGCTGACACTGCACAAGGAGCAAAACACACAGGAGATGACCGAGTCAAACTCTGTCGTCTAGATGGATCAACGAGCTGGAACATTCCAATGAACGTGATGAGAATGAATTGAATAGAGATACATGCAATGTCCTTCATTTGGGATCAGGGGGACTGATAGCAGAATAGGGCCTCTTTGGGGACCACTTTAAGTGATAGGATCACCTGAAAAGGGCCTTGAAGATCATTTAGTCTAACCCCTTCATTTTTCAGACATCCAGACAAGTCCAGTGACTTCCACAAGGTCACATAGATATTACGTGGTAGCATTTGAATTTGAACCCAGGCCTTTTGACTCCAACTCTGACTCTTTCCATTTTACAGTTCTTCTTCCCTATGATAATTAGTTTCCAAAGGAGATGAAGTGAAGTTCAAGAGCAAATCATAGGCTTTACAGGTGGAAGGGAGTCTAGAGACACAGGAGGCTAGCCTCGTCATTCTATGGTTGAGTAAGCTGAAACCTAGAAAAGTGAGTGGAGTTGGCCAAGGTCACACAGGATGTAAATGACTGAGATGGAATATGAGCTCCTGTCCTCAGTCTGTATTCATTTGCATCTCTCCCGGCACCATTGAGGGACAACCAATTAGACTGGGTTTAGTATCCCAATATGCCAACACCAATATTTCCAATAGGAAGGACATGGTAAAACATGAATCAAGGCCAGGCAGAAGTCATTTTACAGAGAAGCAGATAAGAGACCAATTTACATGGTATAGTCTATTTTAGAGGTATTCAGGGGATTGTGCCGTGGGCCACCTTTTTTCCCACTTAACCTGGTTTTCCACGACAGGCCCTGCTACTGATAATGAAGTTTCAATAGGGTTTTCAGGGAAATGACATGCCTCGGGTGACATGCCTCATAGTTTTCATAGTCATGATTTGAACACTGATTCTAGGTGTCACCTCTGTAGATAGTATGTAATATCATCCTGCTTTTTATTAATCATTTACTGTAAACAAGCATTTGTTAGTCACAACCTCTTAGGACACCAAGAAGGGCAAACTCTGTTCCTGATTTCAGAGTTCACACTCTAATGGGGGAGGCAACATGTAAACCATTATGTATAAATGATATAGACTGGATAACTTGGTAATGGTAGAGGGAGTTATTAAGCTTAAGTAAGACTGAGTAAAGCCTCTTGCAGAATGTGGGATTTTAGCTGTGAAATGAAGGAAGTCAGGAGATGGAGATGAGGAGGGAGAGAGTTCCAGCATGTGGGAAGAGGCAATGAAAATGCCTAGAGACAGGAGCTGAGTATCTTGTGAGAGGGCAGCAAGAAGGCCAGTGGCACTGGGCTGCAGGTAGAATTTGCTTTTTCTATTCTCATCTCAGTT
>CM053624.1:10933488-10964458 GCA_028646595.1 Phalanger gymnotis
AAAAAGAGTGGTTTTCATTTTCTTGCTTATGAAACAGGACTTGGGTCTCATTTATCCTCATATTCTCTTCTATGCTTGCCACAATGCTATATGCATATCAGTTACTTAAATGTTAGTCTAATAAATTTAATTTCACTAATTATATAATAGTATTAGGAATCCAAAAGGAAAATAAATCATTTCATTTCAAATCCTTATTTTACATATGAGGAAACTGAGGCCAGTGAGATGAAATAATTTTCCCAAGTTTAAATGGGTAGCAAGAAGCATGTCAAACACAAAACCTAAGTTCTATCATTCCCAATCTCACTCTCCAGAACACCACAGTGTCTATTATAAAACATTAGGAATGATAAGAAGTTTTCATTATTCATCATTCCATTGCTCATCATCTGATTGCTAATTGGCACCTACAGGATCAAATTTAAGGTACAGAAGGAGGACTCACCATATGTCAGATCTTTGTGGCTCATTGATAACCCAGTGAGCAAAAAAGAGGGAAATCCACAGTTGAGTGGGAAATTGAATAGTTTCCAACAACTCAATTTAGAAATTCAAATTTAACATTTACAGGGGGAAAAAATCTGAGTACAAATTTAACTCCAAACTTTAGAAACTTTTTTTTGACAATAACACTGACCACCACACCATATCCCCACTATCCCCTCTAGAGAAAATTTTTGTCATAGATCCAGACTGGAGAGGAAAAGAAAGGAAGCTAGTAATAAAAAGTGACCACAAAAGGAACAATTCTATCCCCTACAAACATAGCTAGATGGTACCTTACCACTGTGTGACCTCTTGTATATGATGCTGCAGGGTCTTATTTATCACACTTTGAACTCGATGGTCTCGGAGGATCCCTTCCAACACTGATTCTGTGATTCTGACCTCCTCTTTCAGCTTCGATATCACAGTCAGCATACATCAATCTCTTGAAACATTCCAAGACCTGACTATAGCTCAATCTTCATTAATTCATCCCAAATACCAGCAGTTCATTGAAGATAGCTGTTGGAAA
This sequence comes from Phalanger gymnotis, assembly GCA_028646595.1. Classification (NCBI taxonomy): domain Eukaryota; kingdom Metazoa; phylum Chordata; class Mammalia; order Diprotodontia; family Phalangeridae; genus Phalanger; species Phalanger gymnotis. The sequence goes on from CM053624.1 coordinate 10,934,510, forward strand.
TTGACTGGTTTTCCCAGTCACGATGAAGTAACAGCTGGCATTGCCAATTTGAGTGTGATGTACTGTTATGTCAGGTCAATGAATATCCACTCCACTGCTGATTTACCAAGAATATTTCCAATTTCAGACAAGCAATACTATATTAAGAAAGGGACCTAGGAGCTCTGGGATCAAGGCCAACTCTGCTCAGTTTCCAAGTCCATCTCCCTACAATGAGCTAAGATGTAGTTAATTGATTACTACTGCCATCCCAGTGACTGATCTTAGTTGTTGCAAATCAGTGTTCACTTAAGCAAAACTAAATCAATGAAGTATAAGCAGAGGCAAGTCAAGCTTTGAACAAAATGTTGCTATTCTCCCTCCCCACTTTTGAACATGACTAAACATATACTTTATTGAAGTGAGACAGGGGAAGGGAGAGGTTATTAGTGATGGACTTGGAGCCTTTCTTGTAATAAAATTCTATGTTTACCTCTGGGATCAGTAGTGGCAATGTCAGCATTGGAATGAGTCTGAATCCTCCAATTTCATTTGAGGAGCCTTGTACAAAACTGCCTCCATCGTGTCATGCCTCTTATATTTTACTGTAGCCTTGAATTGATGTGAGTGATACCCAAAGAGAAGAGTCCATCCCCCAAACCTCATCCAGAGTGATATGGATGCTTGTTTATGTTCTGGCAAAGAATGTCTTCGGGCAATCACTTCATCTCTCTAGATCACAAATTTCCTTATCTGTAAAATAAGGCAGCTTCGCTAATTGATCTCTAAGGGTTTCTGCCTATATTGGAATGTCAGTGAATCTGTCCCTACCTAAATCTTCCATCTTTAGCCAGCTCCGGAAACCTGGAAGATGTTTCATGCCATCCAAATGTCCACCAGTACTTTAGGTCCCATCCGGTGCAGGCATATTGCATGCTGTCCTGCTGGTGTTGCTGATTGCGCACTTTTCATCTTTTACGCAGAGAGCAAGCACCGCATCACTATTGCTATTGCTTCTGGTAATATCTTGCTCAGAACCAGACCTTTAATTCACTTCTCTGCAACCAGCTCCAAACCAGGTATCTTCCACTCTGGCCATCATCTCCATGTCTTCCCCTTAGGGACCTTGGACTCCAACCTTGGGATCAGCCTGGCCTTTGATTCATAAGTTTGCACAGTTTCTTGCCTTGAACCAACTTCCCCATCACTTTCAGGACACTAGCTCCAAACCATGATGCCACCCCAACTCAAACTTTCTGGCTTTCCTTTTTGTATGGCCTTTCCCTCATTAAAATGGAAGTTCCTTGAAGGCAGAGACTGTCTTGATTGCTTGTATTTGTATCCCCAATATCTAGTACAGTGTATGTCATGTAGTAAGAGCTTAATGATCACTTCATCCATCTATTCATCTGTCTATAATGTCTATCTATCTATCTATCTATCTATCTATCTATCTATCTGTCTGTCTGTCTGTCTGTCTGTCTGTCTGTCTGTCTGTCTGTCTATCCATCCATCCATCTGGCTATCCATCCATCCTTCCATCTATTTATCTATCTATAATCTATCTATCTATCTATCTATCTATCTATCTATCTATCTATCTATCTATCTATCTTATCTATCTATCTATCTATCTATCTATCTATCTATCTATCTATCTATCTATCATCTATCACTCTGTGACTATTCTTACCATCTTTCTGACTGCCTCAACAAAATCTAACTTCCTTGAGAATGTGGTCTCCCCATATGAAAATGGGGAGAGTGCTTAGAGCCAAAATGTACCTTACTTTTTTATACCCATCACAAAGTACGATGTCTTGATTCATAGTGGATATTTGATTATTGAATGAATAACTATAGTTCAAACATTATACATTTCTTTTGTCAAGTATGCAGTCAGAATCAATTCAATTAACAAGTTATTCCCTAACGTAAAAATATGTGAATGATTTCAGATGTCTATGGTTTCATAGAGTAAGCTATGTTTTGGAACATGGAAGGTCTCAAAAATCTTAAAGCTAATACTTAATTTCCTTAAGTTTTAATTCCTTTAAACTGCACTAAGACTTCTCAGATACTCTCTGTGTAATTGCATTCCAGGGACATGAAAAAATGATGTCCTTTTCAAAGAGAATTGCACCCATGGAATATTTTGTTGAATGTTGTTGAACTCTATTCCATCAATGTCCATATTTTCTTTCATCCGCTTTCTTCTGAAAGGCAGATTTTGGCTTGGCTAAGGAAAATCTTCCTAACATGAAATGACATTTACTATGTGACCCTAAGGAAGTCATTTAATATTTCTGGGCCTCAGTGACCTCATTTGTAAAAGAAAGAGATTGGACTAGATAAATTCTGAGGTCCCTTCTAAACAAACAAACAAACAAACAAACAAACAAACAAAAGCTTAACATCTTGTGAGCCTTAGGAACTAACGAGTTTCCCATAACTGCAAGCCTTTCTGTGGAGACCGAATGGCATCTTGTCAGGGATTCTATAGAGAGGAGCCTCGCTCAAGTGCAAATTAAATTAAATGACCTATGAGGTTTCTTCCAAATCCAGATGTTGTGATTGAGTAAAAGGAACAATTAAGTCCAGCTGAGATCAAAGAAGAAGAGAGCATTTGTAGGACCTTTGGATATGGTCAACTCAATATATCAAACTGAATGTGGTAGAATGTGTTGACAAAGGATGGATTTTCTTGTCTACGCCCTTTGTGGAAAAAAGTGCTATTATATCACAATATTGCCTTTCCAGTTTTCACCATATACCACACAGTCATAACTCCTACTAAAGGAGCTGTTACCCAATAGTGAATTATAGAATGGCCTTATACAGTGAATAGGTTTTATGGCACCAAGGGGGTGTTACAAATAGGAGGGAGAGGAATAAGTAGGCCCTACCTAAAAAGCTTAAAAGTAAGTTTACAGTTGCATTTCTAAGATTCAAAGTTTGATCACACAGACAGGATTTCCTATGTCTGAAAGGCATGGCATCCTGGATTGAGGGCTGGAATTGGATTCAGAAAGACTAGGCCCAAATTCCATCTCTAACAACTGTTAGCTGTGTGAGCCTGGGCAAGTGATTTAATGTCCCTGAGTCTGTCTAAGGGGAATAATGAGAGCACCTACCTCCCCACGTGCTTGGGAAGCAGAAATGAGATGATATTTGTGAAGGGCTTGGCAAATTTCAGTGTTGTGAAAATACAAGTTGTTAATGTTAAGAATCGGTTCTTCCTTGTTAGTCTCTTATAATGACAATTTTCTAGCAGGGTCTAATAATGTGAGCCAGTTGTACCAGAGAGGGCTGGGAGCTCAGCTGGGAGTTGTAATCCTTTCACTAGGAAAATACAAATCTCTGAAGTCCTGACTTATGTAAATTAACCATTCTGCTTAAGATCTCTGGAAATCCGTTGGTTGTCAGCTTAAAAAAAGAGAAATCATTTGAGATATTTAAAGTTCACCCATGTTTCTGGGATTATGAATCTTGAATCAGTTGTAAATACTAAATGGATCAAAGGAACACAGACTTTGAGCTGGAAGGAAATTTTGATGTCATCTAGTCCAAACAACACCTTTGTTATTAAATGATGAAATTAAAGGACAGAGTGGTGAGGTATCTTAGCCAAAGTGATACAAATAGGAAGTGTCAATAGCAGGAATTGAATCCAAGACTTCTGTGTCCAATATGGTGCTCTTTCCTGCATTTTATTGATAGCTTTTTGGCATAGTGTTTCAAATAATATTAAAATATTTTAATCAAAATCTTTGATTATTGTTCAGTCGTTTCAATTTTGTTATTTGTGACCCTATTTGGGATTTTCTTGACAAAGATACTGGAGAGTTTTGCCATTTCCTTCTCTAGCTCATTTTACAGATGAGAAGCTGAGGCAAACAGGGTTAAAAAACTTGCCAAGTGTCTGAGGCCAGATTTGAACTCAAGATGTCTTCCTACTTCAGGTCTGGCACTCTATCCACTGTGTCACCTAGCTGCCTTCAATGAAACTAAAGTAAACTCATCCTAAATTAGTATACGGTGTTAGAAAAGAATGACAATGTGGCATAAGAGTGTCCACAACCATTTCTTCATCTACCAACTTTCTCTACTATCTTAGGCATGTTTCTGCTTAGAGAAGTGTGCTCATAGGGCCCATGCACTCATTCATTCAGTAATCCTTTATTAATATGTGAACCTTGTGTTGGGTGATTAGGGATATACAAAACTTAGATAAGAGATCACTCTCTTGCCTCATGGAGTTTCTGCTTAAGTATAGGCAGATACCCATGATGGGCAAAGCTGAATGAGAGGGGAGGTAAAAAGTAAAGCATGAGTCTTCAACTGCTTTGGACAAGCCTTCTGAGTGACCCTTGCTCTAGGGGAGAAGTAAAGGCAATAAGTAAAGACATCGTATGTTTTCCTTCCAACATTTTTGGGGATGGCTAAAATCGTGTGGATTCACTCAGATAGAGTAACAAGACTACCATTGATTTGAGATACACTTAAGCTTGCCATTTAGGGGAGTACAGTGGAAGGTATGAGCAAGTAACTTGTTACTGACAAGGGATATGAGGGAAGCCTTCATGAAGAATGCCATTTAGTTGGGCTAGGTAGGGATTCAGAACATGAAAAATATACTGGAGACTAATTCAGGCACATGGAAGATTGTGGCATGGGCAGAGTGTCAGGTGGCATTATGCATGACAGAGGGCTGATGAGAATTACTTCAGATATATGTTGATGATTGTAACCTATAAGAGGTTGATACTAGTAATAGAAGAATGACTCCAATTGATTAGTTTGCAAAATCTCTCTGCTTTCTTTTATTAAGTGGCAGAGTAGATAGAATAGATGGAATGCTGGGCCTGGAGTTAGGAACACTCATCTTCCTGAGTTTAAATCTGGCCACAGATATTTACTAGCCCGGTAAGTCACTTTAGTAGCCAGGCAAGTCACTTTAACCTTGTTTGTCTCAGTTTCCTCGCTTGTAAAATGATCTGGAGAAGGAAATGCTAAACCATTCCAGTATCTCTGCCAAGCAAAACCCCAAATAGGTCACAAAAAGTTGGACAAGACTGAAAGGACTGAACAATAACATGTTTTTGAATTACTAAAGCCAAATAATATAGGTAACATACATAATTAATAGGTTGGAAATAAAGACAATATCTATTGTAACTAAGAAGAGAGTTTAGTCACTATAGAAATCTCTGAAGTCTTAGAAAAGTCAGAATTTTAAGTTTCAGAAAAGGTAAAGTGTGAGTCATCAGCTACTTTGGAAAAGCTTTCCGAATGACCCTTGCTCTCAGACCAAGAGGGTTCTGGGGTGAGAGAAGGGAGAAGTAAAGGCAATACGTAAGGAGATCATGTATTCTTTCCCCAACATTTTGGGGAAGGCTAATATTGTGTGGATTCACTCAGATGGAGTAACAAGGCTATCAATAATATTAGATGCACTAAAGCATACCATTTCTTCAAAGAAATTTTTTATGGGCAATATCATTGGGTTCTATATTACAGTTGAGTTGATAACCTCAATTGACTCAGACTATAGAACAATGGACAGAAGATGAGGGGGGAAAGTTTGCTTACATCATTAAAACACATTTTCTTGGAATTGAAAAGAAGAAAACACAAGCACTAATCAGGAAAATTATGTAAAATATGTCTGGAACTTTGATGAATGAAACAAGCAAAATCATATGGTGAAACTGCATGAAAGAAAATACTTCCCAGATAATAGACATTGCTGGTAATTGAGAAGGAATGTAGGACTTAGGGTTTATTTTAGGGAAGGCGGAAGAAACTAGGATTGTAGCTTGATTTTTCACAATGAAAAGATGTGGAGCATTGGGGGTATGAGGGATACGGAAGGGGCAAACTAACACTACATTTGTTTTTCTCTCTCTTCCTTGGAGCATTAAATGAATCTTTGCCATTTAGGCCAGATTTTTTTAAAACTCAGAAAAGAGAATGATGACTCAGAAAAAAAAGCTGCTGCCATCTGTTCTCTTCCATTTGTTCAGTTGTTACTCTGGTTACACCATAGGATCACAGGCTCTAGAACTAGAAGGAACCTTACAGACCAGGAAGTCCAACCCTCTCATTTCACCAAGGTTAAACAAGTACAGACGGGAGAAGTGACTTTGTTATGGCTCCTCAGGTAGCTTAATATGTCCCCTGGGACATCATGATCACAAAGGTGCATATTTTTTCCGCATACCATATGTACCAAAAAGGAACCTGCCTTCATTTCTTAAATTGTAGTCAATGGATGGAGCCCAAGAGCAAGGGAACAGAGTGACCTACACACTGGAAAACTAAGTCAGGGTCCTGGAGTGTGATGGAAGTGCATTTTTCAGTATTGATTTCTGAGGGCATTGATAATATGGTGAGGAAGTAAACTAGGGGAATGAAGGACTTCCAGTCCATATGAGTTCTCATGAAGATTGCTCGAAGGAAATGGGTATGTTTCGAATGCCAAAAACTCAGGAAGGATCTGATACTTGCTTTCAAGTATTTGAAGAGTTATCATAAAGATGAGGATTTAGACTTGTTTTTCTGGACTCTCTAAAGCAAAATTCAGAGCAATGGGCTGAAGTGGTGAAGAAGAAAAAATGTAGGCTTAAGAGAAGGAAATAGTTTTTAATCACTGAGCTGGGCAAAAATGAAATGGTCTGCCTCAAGTCTAGTGAGTTCCTTAGTATTGGAAGTTTTTGAGCCAAAGCTAGAAAACCTCTCATTGGGGGTATGTTAGAGGGGTCTTTTGGTCAGATTTGAGTAGCATGAGATGAGCCCCTGGGATCTCTACTTCATCTGAAATATTGTGTTTCTATGAATCACTGAATGGGACATGACCCTGGGTGATGTCCTATCCAATGAGTAAGCCAAAAAAATCATTAATTAAGGTCTAACTATGTTCCAGATGATTTACAAAATTCTAGGGATACAAAGAAAGGCAAAAACCTGCTTTCTGCCCTCAAGGAGTTCACAATTTAATAGGGGAGACAAGATACAACTTTTATGTGCATAAAAGAGATATCCAGAGTAAATGGGAGATAATCTCAGAAGGAATGGCTTATTGTGGACTGGAAAAGGCTCCTTAAGGACAGTGGGAGGTGAACAGTAGCTTTAAGAAAGACTGAGAAGCCAAGAGACCTAGAACACCAACTACTTTTAACAACTGTAACTTGGTTCAATTGAGGAATAGACGTATGGTTGTCAATAAATTATTCAGTTCTCTGTTAACGTCAATAATTATTTGGTTATTTCAGTCATGTTTGACTCTTCATGACCCCATCTGGGCTTCCTTGACAAAGATACCAGAGTGGTTGGCCATTTCTTTCTCTGACTCATTTTACACACGAGGATACTGAGGCCAAATGACTTGCCCAGAGTCACACAGCTAACAAGTGTCTGAGGCCAGATTTGAACTCAGGAAGGTGTCTTTCTGACTCCAGACCAGACAATCTAGCACTATGGGGCTACTTAATCATTCAATCTCAATTGTGCATTTAGAGAAAGTGGACTCTAGCTTATCCTGAGAAAGTGTTTTCATTTGAAAAGAACATGGGACCTGGAGCCAGAGAAGTCTCTACTACAAAATCCACCTTGCACACTTGGGTATCCTCAAGCTAACATAATCTGTAAAATGAAAATAATAATCCATTCTAGTATTCCCCCCTACATTTGTTTAGAGGCTCAAATGAGATCACGGTTACAAAGTGTTTGGCACACCATAGTGCTTTGAAAATGTCAGTCATTATTCTTATCCCCTTCACTTCCACCATTAGGATCATCCTTGACATCTGTGCTCTGGATTTTGCATTGACCCCGTCTGCCTTTGATACTCCGAAACTTTTGTGAAATAAACATCAGGAAAAAAGGAGTCTGATTTATCTGAGAATTCTCTTTCTGTGATTATATATATATATATATATATATGTGTATATATATATATATGTATATACATATAATGTATTATATTATGTATGTATATATATATATATATATACACAATATAAAAAGGTGGCTTTGTACAGTTGAAGAAACAGCATGGTATAGTGGTTAGAGAATACCTATTGAAGCCAAGAAAACCTGGGTTCAAGTTTCATCTCTTCTACATACTGATTGTGTGATCCTCGGAAAACTGCTCAATACCCCAGGTATCTCTTAAGATTAAAGTTCCCCTTATTGGAAAGGTGTCAACCTACATTGGTAGTAGAATTATCCTCAGCTGATAGTTCCCAGAAAATAGGAAAATCGCAAGTCCAGTGTCTTATTTCTCCTAAAGCTTAAATGCTCCTCTTCTTCTTCCTCATCTTTCTCTTCTTCCACCCACTACTACTGCTGCTACCACTGTTGCTGCTACCACTGTTGCTGCTGCTACTACTACTGCTGCTGCTGCTGCTGCTGCTACTACTACTACTACTACTACTGCTACCATTGTTCCACTATTTCTCCACATTCTCTAAGGAAAATCATTAGAAGGCTTCTTCCTTCCAGCTATTCAGAGGAACCTCATCTTCTAATCTCTTACCTTCAAGTCAGACTATTGGTCAGACTGTCTCATTCTTCTAATCACCATTTGAGCCTGGATGCCTTCCAGATAACCAGTCACCAAGATGATTCTCTTTAGGTGCCCTGCTGATGTCAAATTCCTTCTCACCTTCTTGGGGATGTGTGTGTGTGGGGGGGAGGTGTTCTTCTTTCCACCTCCCAAGCTATTTGGTGTATATCTGGTATTGGCCTGCGCTCCCCACTAAGCCCCAGGAGGGTGCAAACCTTGGAGTGCAGACCCTTTTTTAATGCTTGTCTTTATACACCTTAGTGGCTAAAATAAGGTCTAGACTTTTTTAAGGAGGGAAATCCAGACCTCTCATATCACTGATATAAAAAAATATCTGATGAGGTCACCATGCCTGTATAGATTAGCAAATTTTCTTCAACTTAGAAAAGAGCAATGAAGTTGTCCCTCAAGTACTAGAGTGTGGCCTGGGAGGCCTGAGGGGGGAATCACTTGTCTGGAGTCCCACAGCAGACCTTGAGGACAGGTTTTCCTGCCACAAAATTGCAGTCTCTAAACATTATGCCAGGCTACCTTTCTCTTGGCAAATATCATGTCCTAAAAACAAATGAAAACAAACAAAAAATTTCTAGTTGAATTAAAACAAAATAGAATGAAATTAATCTATTCCTTTTAATGGAAAAAGTAGTTAATGGTCAATAATAATAAAAGTAATAACAGCTACATTTGTATAGGGCTTTAAGAGTTAGAAAATAAAAATTATCTCATTTTATCCTCACAACCACCTTGGGAGATAGGTGCAAATACTATCCCCATTTGGCAGATGGGGAAACTGAGGCAGACAGAGGTTAATGGCTTGTCCAGGGTCACAGAACTAGTATCTGAGGTTCATCTGAACTCAGGTCTTCCTGAGTCCAGGTCTAGAGCTCTCTATCCACTGTGCCACCATAAGCTAGCATAAATGAATCATTTTCCTTTGTCTAGAAATAAGCTTCCATAAAATACTGCTAACTCCTATGATGTGTCCCAAAACAAAATGTCCACTTTTGCCATAAAAATTCCATTTCCAACCCCTTCTAAACCATCCACCCGTTTATCACCATCCAGAGTAAGAAAGAATCCCAAGCTGAATAAGCCAGATAAATGGCATTTTCCTCACCATGCCAAATTCCATTTTGAAAATGTAGAACAGCTGAATTCACTTGACATTTCTTGTCTGCTACTTCAATTGTCAGAGAAAGAGTCAGCCATGAGAGTTCTCCTACCCCATGATTTTCCTTAATATTCCATGAAACTTGCAGATTTGATCACAGGTTAATAAAGATGAAGGAGGCCAGCAAAGGCATTTCTCTCTTCTTTCCCTGTATAGACACTTAGGGACCTAGAAAATAAGCACAATGTTGATGTAGTGAAGGTTACATTTATTTAGCCATCTCTGGCATGCGCACCTATTAAAAACACAGCCTGTTGGAATTGCTGCTGAAATTCTCTTGTGCATAGTTTGTTCAATCCAGGGCACATATATTAAGAAACTATTGTGTTCATTATGTTTTGTACTGAGAAGAAACAAAGTACAGACCAGGCACACTCCAGGTCCTCATAGAGTTTACAGTTGAACAGGAGATAAGGCAAAAACACAGCCAACTATAAATACACAATTCAGTGAACAATGAATTAGATAAGGTGCTTTTTGAGGTCCAAAAAGGGAAAGGCTGTTACTGCTGGGGGAGATGAGGGAGAGCTTTGTGGAAGCCTTGACAGTGGGTTTTAAAGGATAAGAGGGCATTTGGTAGCTCAATATGGAGCTATTCTAAACATAGGGGTTAGTGTAAGCCCTGAGGTGGGAAAGTGGATGAGGTCAAAGGACAGAGGGCAATCCAGTTTGGTTAAAATATCTGATATATGGAAGACAGGGATAGGTTTGAGGGGAGGTATGGCTTGGGACATGTTGAATCTGAGGGGCCCACAGAACATCCCTAAGATGTCCTTATTTTAGGCAGCTGGTAATGGGGATGTGGAGTTCAGAGAGATTGGGACAAAATAGGGAGATTGGAAAGTCATCTGTATAAAGGTGGTAGTGAAGGTGAGCCATGGATGAGTGCCAGGGCTGAAGGAGAATAAAGAAGGAAGAGAGAAGACCAGTTATATCTTGGCCAACAGCATCTTTAATGAGTTAGGGAAGAGATGAAGAGCCTGAAGAGCCATGGAAGGGGACTGAAAAGGTTCCCTTGGGGAGCCTGTGATCCTTTGAAGTCAAGTGGAGGAAGAACACTGAGAAATCAGATGCCTTAATGAATTTAACAAAGGGATAAAAAATGCGAGTGGGTTTGGTAGTCTCTGAATAATCTTTGAGAATCTGTTTCTTTAAACAGGAGGCTAGTTTGTAGTCATTGAGGATAGAGTACATATTAGGGAGATAAAGCCATTAGGTATAGACAACATTTTCAAGAAGTTTGACCATTAAAGGAGGAGGGAGTGAAGGAAGGAGAGGGAGGGAGGGAAGAAAGGAGGGGAGAAAGGGGAGGGAGAGAGAGAGAGACAGAGAGAGAGAAAAGGAGGGAGGGAGGGAGAAAGAAAGAGAAAGGGAGAGGGAGAGAGAGAGAGAGAAAGAGAGAGAGAGAGAGAGAGAGAGAGAGAGAGAGAGAGAGAGAGAGAGGAAGAGAGAAAGAGCAAGAGGGAGAGGAGGAGGAGGAAGAAGAGGAGGAGGAGAGGGAGGAGAGGGGGAGGAAGAGGAGATCATGATATTATGATCATGTAGGCTGCATGTAGACAGGGCTTTGGCCATATGGAAAGGGGAGAAAATAGGGAATGATATAAAATAGTTTTGTGAATTGGAGATGAGTTGAGAAAGTTATTGTTCAGTGGCCTCAGTTTTCTTATTTAAGTAAAAAGCTAAGTCCCCTGCTATAATTATAAGGTTTTACACACACACACACGTCTTTCTCTTCATTTATATTTCTACCTCTATATTCCCTTATTGGATAGCTAGGTGGTGCAGTGAATAGAGTGCTGGCCCTGAATTCAGGAGGACCTCATCATAAATCTGGCCTCAGACACTAACTGTGTGACCCTGGGCAAGTCACTTTACTCTATTTGCCTCCATTTCCTCATCTTTAAAATGAGCTGGAGAAGGAAATGGCAACCCCTCCAGTATCTTTGCCAAGAAAATACCCAAAGGAGTCCCAGAGTTGGACATGATTGAAATGACAGAACAACAAAATGTCCTCATTACCTTCCGCAGAAACTGTTGCAAAAGCCTCGGAATCACTCTCACTGCTACAGAGGTGCCCCCCCACTTTGTCTAATGTTGATAGAACCAATCCACAGGTATTTATTAAGCGCCTCTGTGTTCCTAGAACTATTCTAGGTTCTAGGGATGGAAATCCAAGGAGAGCCACCAAAGTGATATGGCTAAAGTCCACATCTGACGTTATCACTTGAGTCCCTGCTTAAGAAGCTTTGATCAATGACCCTAGAATGAAATGCATTCCGCTGTCTAAGAAAGCGTCCTATACAGTCTGCCTCTAGTCACCTTTCTGGTGTTGTTAGTCCCATTTACGCATTCTTCTGTACAGCCTCTGGCTATTCTCTGGGCTCCATCACCTCACCTTCAATTTCTGTTGTAGAGCCTATAAGAGCCTCCTTCCCTCCTTTTCCCTCTTGGAACTTCTCGTTCCTTTCCCGGCTCAGCAGAAACACCACCCCCTGAAAGAGAAGACTGTCCAGAATGTCCACCATTGCTAGGGTCCCCTTTCTTCTCAAAGTACCGTGTATTGACTAAGTCATCTATACGTTTTTGAATGTTATGTCACTTTCAGAGGTGGAACTGTGTAATTTTTGTCTTTTATCTGGCCTGATCACCTGCACCTTGCATTTAGAATTCACTTGAAAATATTTGTTAATTTGCATCAGATTATCTGATTTCCAATCCCAGCTCTGCCACTGACTGCAACTGTGTCCTTGGGAAATTCATTTAATCTCTATGGGCCTCAGTTTCTTCATCTATAAAGTGGGAGAATGTGTAGGTGATCCACAAAACTCTTCCATTTTTATATCTATAATTCTGTGTACCTGAGTTACTGTGAAGAATGAACTATAAATTCTCTAAAACCAGAATAGGATTGCCAAGCTGCCTTGAGGGACGATAGATGAATAAAATCATCCAAAACATGTCAATTTAAAATTCCATTCCTTTCATTTCAGTTCAGCATGTAGCAAGCATCTGCCTTGTTCAGGTGCTAGATGCGAGGCATATGAAGAGAGAAACCAAAGGATCTGTTTTCAGGGAGCTCAGTCTCTCCCGTTTGGAGGTGGGGGTAGGCAGAATAAAGACAGTTGATGTGTAATGCTTCAAGGGTTTTATAGTTCTTCACATATACCATCTCATTTGGCTTTATTGTAGTAATAATCCTGTAAGGTCCGTGCTATTATTCCCATTTTAAAAATCTGGCCCTCACAGAGGTTAAGTGACTTGTGGAGGTTCACACAGCTTCTAAGTATCTGAGACATGATTTGAACCTAGGTCTGACTGATACCAAGTCTTCTGATTTATCCTTTGTTGATAAGTTAATACAAAGTATGTGCAATGTAAAATATATCCCCCCAGTCATCTCATATTGTAGCACTTCATGGCACCAAGGTGATGTCCAGATTCCTGTTTTGTTATTGTTGGGTCATTCTGTCATGACCAATTCTTCATGACTCCATCGACCATAGCACACCAGGCCCTTCCATCCTCCACTATCTCTCAAAGTCTTTCCAAGCTCATGTTCATGGTATCTATGATACCATCTAACCATCTCATCCTCTGTTGTCACGTTCTCCTTTTGCCTTTAATTTTTTACAGCATCAGAGACTTTTCCAATGAGTCCTGTCTTCTCATTATTTGCCTGAAATATTTAAGCTTCAGCTTCAGTATTTGACCTTCCATTTTCTTTAAGTATTGACTGATTTGACCACCTTGCTGTCCAAGGGACTGTCCACCACCATAATTTGAACATTTCAATTCTGCATTGCTCAGCTTTCCTTATATTCCAGCTCTCACAACCATACATTGGAGATATCAGAGCCACTATATGTGGCATATAGAACTATGAAATGTTTCCCTTTTCCTTGTCTCTGATTTGCTCTACTGTGTGAATGTTGCCACGGTCCTGGACATGTATTGTTTACTGAAGAGGGTTCAGCAGGACTTTTATAGGTTCAGCATTTCAATAGTTCATCTACTTTCCTCAAGGATTCAAATTAAGAACTCGTTGAGTTTGTGTTGGACTTTTTGACCCTAGAGAAGTAGGAAGATGGGATAGCAGAACTGGAAAAGGGAAAGCCCTCCTCAGAGAAAGTTAATTCTATTAAGATTTGCTTATTGTGTGGTCACCACCAATGACTTCCCAGTAAGAACTGTGAAATGCTCCCATCCTCTGAAACTGAAACTTTCTTCAGCATCTTTTTTATTTATTTTAATCCTTATAAATGTTTGAGCATATTTACCAACATGTAGTTATTGTAGCTTTCAGAAACAGGTTCTCTTCTAGTGAGAAGGGGATTTACATATGTAATATCCATTACCTTAATGAGGAACAAGGCCTGGGCTCTCTGAGGGACACACGCATGAGCCAGGGACATTCATCAAGGACGTGCTAATACGTTTGGACTTGGCATTCAGTTCCACATTTGCCAGTCTACCGGAAATCTTAACACTATATGAAACTTGTCAGTAGACCCTATCCCCAGAATCCGCCAGCTATTGGTGGGAATCAGTCATGTTAAGAGAACCAGGAATTTTCCTATTCAACACTGTATGAGAAAAAAAAAACTTATCGAAGTAATCTGGGTAGGCAGGCTTGTTGGATAGCCCATTGAAAATGGACCTTATTAAACTTGACATGAATGAATGAGTTAGTGAATGAATGAATGAATATGGAACAATAAAAGCATTCATTAAATGCTTAATATGTATTAGGCACTGTCCTACATGCAGGCAACAAAAATACAAAAAGAAAGACAGTCTGTGCTTCAAGAAACTTACATTCTAACAGAAGAAAGAGAAGGATTGATGACAGACTTTTCCTGGGATGCTGGTATTTATTTGTTTTAGTACTTTCAGAAGAAGAAATATAAGATGTGGAATAACACCTAAGAGTCTGGAAGTATGCCATGGTTGGGTCTGAAATGTCTTGATGTGGTAAGAGCTTACAAATTATAAGAGCACCCTACATTGGGGGCTAAAGGATGGGACAAGAATAGCCACAGTACAAAGAAAGTTAGCAATAATATTAATCCTAATAATTAATAATAATATAGCAGGTAGCACTTCTGTAATGCTTCAAGGTTGCAAAGTACCATACATGTGTTATCTCATTTGATCCTCCATAACAACCCTATGAGGTAGGTGCTATTATCATCCCTATTTTACAGATGTGAAAATTGAGGCAAATATTCAAGTTGATCTGCTCAGGGACATACAGGTGATGGGTTTAGGCAGGATTTGAGCTCAGGTCTTTCTTTTTACAAGCCTAACAATTACGAAAATCAAGATCTTATATCTTTCTATCACCTTTACTTCCTAACAGATTCTTCTCTCTTCTCCATGCAGACAACTAACCTTTATTAAAAATGATTTTAAGAAAATAGAAAAAGTAGTTCAGCAAAACTAACCAATACATCAACTCATACGATAATCATCATCGTCATCATCATCATCATCATCGTCATCATCATGACAACTATCAATTCACTTTCAAATTTCCAAAATGCTTTATCAATATTATCTCATTTAATCATTACAAAAACCCTGAGAGGCAGGTGCTATCCTTATCCTCATTTTACAGATAGGGAAAATGAAGCAGGCAGAGGTTAAGTGACAGTGTCACTTCACAATATCTGCTATAGAATTTTACATTTAGTCCCTGCTTTAACCATCTTTGAGATTACAGCCCCTTAAACATTTGAAGACAGCTTTCCTCTTGCCCCTGGGATCATCCAGGTAAACAGTCTGAGGGTCTTTTTCACTACATCTGGTTATAGTTTCAAGTCCTCTCACCATCGCTATCACCCTTTTGGTCCCTCTCCCAGTTGCTCACATTCCTGTCTCCATGTGACACAAAGAAATGACCCCCCCTTACCAAATGTGGACAGAGTGCAGTAGGATTATGTGTCCATTCATGCTTACCTCTGTGTGACCTCATTTCAAGTTTAAAAACAAACATTTTTGTAGCACCTACTATGTGCAAGTCTCTATGTTCAAGGAGCACATATCCACAGAGCACATATCCAAAGGATGAAATACAGAGAATATGCAAAATTAGTACAGATTTATAGAGAAATTAAAAAGGCTGTCAGGAAGGACTTTGTGGAAAAGATAATAGCAAACCATATTTTAAATAAAGCTAGAGATTCCAGGAGGCAGAGGTGATAGGGGGATGCATTTTCCATGTCCTGGACTGAGGGTCTGAGCAAAGGGAGAAAGGCAAAAATGGCCTATTTTGTCCTGTCAATAGCTATCAGGCCAGTTTGACTAAAACATGGTGTGCATGAGGCACTGTATTATGAAATCAGACTAGCAGAGAGGGTGGGATTCATACTGTGAAAGGCTTCTTATGTCAAGCTCAATGTTTTGTATTTTGTCCTAGGAGAAAGAGGGAGTGACTGAGAGTTTATGAAAAGGGAAATGGTGTGTTTAAATCTAACCTTTAGGTGATAACAATTTGTCATCTCTGTGACATCAGAAGGGGAAATCTGCATGCAGGAATTAGAAGGCTAATTATGAAAGAAGATTAATTGAAGGTGGCCTACTATCAACATCTTTTCCCCTAGCTGATAAACAGATATTCTGAAGAAATCTGTGAAATCTCTTGCTGAAATGAAGACATATTAAGTCTATGATGTTCTCTTGATCATAGCCTGGTAACCCCATTGAAGTAAATTATTTTTATGCAATTCTGTTCTTAATAAACCCATGGTATATATTTGTTACTATTCCTCTTTGTAAATGTTCACAAATCATCTATATAATTACATATTTCAGAAATTTGCCTGGCTCAATTAAGGCGTTTCACCCAGCTGAATTACCATGAGATGTCCTAAAGCCTAGGTTAAGTTGTCTCCTACTATGGCTTAGTTGCATCTCCTTTGGTTAACTATTGACTTAACTATGAGTACCTCATTTTGTCTCAATATGAAATCTGAAATATGGGGCCACAGTGGATGGGCCTAAGGCAGGTCCAGCCCAGGATAGTACATATTAAAGAAATAGTGGAAGACATGGCAGGAATATAGATTGCAGGACACTGTAGATATCACTCATTGAACACAGGGTTTAGGAGTTTGTACTTTATAAGAAAGATAGTGGGGATGTTGTCAGATTTAGTCTGGACAATGATAAGATCAAAATGATGTCTTAGACAGATGAGCTTAGTGGTAAAACATATTGGAGAGGACAGTGTGGTGTAACAGAAACAGAGACAGACCTGGAGACCTGGGCTCTCATCCCATCTCTGTAACTTGACTGGGTGGCCAAGGGCAAGTCACTCAACCTCTTGAGCCTCGGTTCCCTAATCTGTAAAATTCAATTAGCTAAGGTTCTAGAATTCAGGTTGTTTCCTAAGCCTAGAATTCCCTCCTTTACTCCTGCTTTTTTGGGAGTCCACCTTTCCTTCAATACTTAGTTCAGTTAGCAGCTCCCATATGAGGTCTTTCAGATCCCTTCCCACATTATTAAAGCTCACCTCCAAAACACTTTTTTATGTTTATATGCTTGTAAGACTGTTTGATTTTGATCTCTGTATTTCCAGTGCCTGGAAAACAGTAAGTGTTTAATTAATGTAGAATTGAATTGCTTCATCTGTAAAATGGGGCTAATAATGGTCGTAGTGCCCATCTTACAGGATTGCTATGGAAATCATTTCTGAAAAGCAGTTTGCAAATCTCTTGGGTTTTTCCCCTCTGAATTCATTTTTTTTTTCAAAGCACATTGGTTGCCTTTGAGAGTTTTTGCAAAGATTAGCTTGTGATCTATTAGATATGAAATCCTTCCTAAGGGTATGGAGGTGGAATCTAAAAGCAGTCCCCTTATCAGAAACATATCCTGGGCTATATTTGACTGGCCCTCCCTCTTAGACCTGTCCATTACCAGAATATTGTTCCCCTTCTCTATTGCCCCCACATAAATACTCAGATACCTCACAAGGATATTGCTGAGAGATCCCCTCACACTCAGGTCACCTGGCACTAACAATCTTCCTTTCAGTTAAACAAGGTAAAGAGAAACATTCATGAATAATCATTTTAGTAAAATGAGAGTGCCTTGGAGGCAGGGACTAGTTTGATTTTATCATTGTATCTGAATACTTTACACAGTACCTTATCCAGTGTACGTACTGAAGAAATGGTCACCAGGCAAACAGTAAACATTTCATAATGATGTAGCTCTCAGCCCATCCCTGCCTGCTCCATCCTGCATGATTTCTATTCTTAAATGATTTCACTAGAAATAGGCTCTAAGATATAATGGCAACATGGTAGCTACTAGAGAATTCTTAATTTTTAGAACTCTGTATTATATCCAGCGACTCTTGTTTAATGAGTCAGAAAAAAGACAGACTTAAATTCTTGATATGTTGACTGTAGAACTGATGGGAATTGAGGGTGTGTGATATTAGGGTAGGCTGTAGGATTATTTTCTAAAGTATTGACTGAAATCTTGTTGTGTTCTTTAACATCTGCATTCTGTGGCACACAACAGGGTTTCAGAGAAACAGCAAGAGATTATCATTACGCTTACATTTGTTTTACTTTTTGAGGGCTGGTCAGAAGGAAGAGGGAGGGGAAAGGAACAAGCATTTACACAGCATCTACTATGTGCCAGCCACTGTGGTAGGTTCTTTCCAAATATTATTTCATTTGATACTCACAACAACCCTGGGAGCCAAGTGCTGCAATTATCCCAATTTAGAAATGAGAAATGGGAGGAAACAGAGGATAGCTCACTTTACCAAGGTGACACAGCCATTAAGTGTCTGCAGGTAGATTTGAACTCAGGTCTGACTTAATCCAGACCCCATACTCTATCCATTTTGCCACCAATTGCTTTTGGGTAGGAATAGATCTGTGATTTTATAGGTAAAAGGAATTTCCGGTGAGAAAACTCCAGCTACCAGTGAGGATTATCAACTGTTTGTAAGCTTAGGGAGTTAACTAGCCCCACAAGTGTGGGAAATCTGTGGCCTTGAGGTCACATGTGGCCCCCTAGGTCCTCAAGTGCCACTCTTTGACTGAATTCAAACTGCACAGAACAAATCCCCTTAATTAAAGGATGTGTTCTGTAAAACTTGGACTCAGTCAAAAGGCCATACCCAAAGACCTAGAAGGCCACATGTGACCTCAAGGCCACAGGTTCCCCACCCCTGATAGAACATTGAGAATTTAAGTGAATTTCCAAAGTTCACACTGTCTAAATATATGCCAGGGGCTAGATTGGAATCTACTTCTTCCTGACTTGGGAGCCAGCTCACCATGTACTGTGTGCCTCACTATTTAGTGAATTCCTTTTCCCTGACTACCTCTTCTAAACTCTTTATACCAGATCTTTCCAAATATTTAAACATCTTAACAAAACTAATATTGATTTTTGTGATATTAGACTCATAATAGACACTAGTCTTTTCTACTATGTGCATTATAACACCCTATCACCTTGGGATAACATGTATCATTCAATACATAATTCTTTATGCTAGAAAGGTTAAAATGCATCCAGCATGCTATTAAGAAGAACATCTGTAAGGCAGTAAAACTCCTCATCTCCAGATGCACTGTCCCTGGCAAATGGCCTTTCCCAATTACTAATCATTTGTCCTAGAGCATGCTTAAATAAGGGTAGACAGTGTACCAGGATATGGCGCACAATATGGGGAGGGCATTATGGATTGGCTGACCTCTCAAGGTCTCTTCCATTCCTTTCAGCCCTATCTTTAGTATGTAAGTGATCAGTCTAGAATTATAGAATCAGAGCCTCTCAAAGTCAAGCTCTAACACATTTGTGACTGAGGAGCAGTAGATGAAATGCCAGGCTTGGAGTCAAGTATCTGGATTCAAATCCAGGCTCAGATACTGATCAACTTGGTGGTCATAGACAATCCATTTATAAAATTTCTGAGTCTGTTTGATTCTTCTGGAATTTAGAGGCAATAATATTACCTTACAAGGCTGTTGTGAGATGATGTATTACAGTACAAATCAAATAATATCTGTATAATATAGTGCTTTATAAACCTAAGCAGAAGTCAACTCTTATGAAGATCCTTGAAAGTGGTCACTCAGCCCTAGTTCTGAGATCTCTAATGAAAAGGAATCCACTGTCTCCTCAGAGAGTACAGTCCACTTTGAAAGTGTTAATTGTTGATGAGTTTGTTTTCCCCTTCCATGGAGCTAAAATCTCTCTTCCTCAAGCAAGGAAGTCTACATAGACAAATGTGAAATGCTCTGGGCAATGATGGAGGCCAGCATATGGCTCAAAATCTGGGAAATGAATTATGCTAACCTTTATGCCTGAATTGATTCCATCTGTGCCTCAAATTTAGAGATAGGAGTTTAAGAGAATTTCTGCCCTGCCCTCTACCTTCCCCAGACATCTGGTTTGGCGAAAACAATGAGACTTCATGGAACTCCAGGGGGCATAGTCAAACTTCAATGAAGGACCATTACTAACTGGTCTGAGAAAACAAAGACCAATGGGAGCCAGATTAGAGAAAGGGCCCTGAGGTAGAAAGAATTCTCACTTTAGCTCAAAGAAGAAATCCAGACCATTAACCTTCATTGCATAGAAAAACATAGAAGTAAAATTGAAAGTGTTATGACATAGAGGCTGGCACAAAGGAAATATTTAATACGTTTGTTTGGTAAATTGAATTGTGAGCTCCCTAGGAGCAGGGACTGGTCTTTTGTTTATTTACTTTCCATTTCTCTGTCTCCCAAATGCTTAGCACTATGCCTGAGATGTAGCAAGCACATAAAATTTGTTGACTCTCTGGATCCACACTACTGCAGAAGAGTAGGTAGAGAATTGTAGAAAGAAAGAAAGAAAGAAAGAAAGAAAGAAAGAAAGAAAGAAAGAAAGAAAGGAAGGAAGGAAGGAAGGAAGGAAGGAAGGAAGGAAGGAAGGAAGGAAGGAAGGAAGGAAGGAAGGAAGGAAGGGAGGAAGGAAGGGAGGAAGGAAGGAAATAAATTTAAAGCCAATGTCAGCTGAATCTTTTTATATATATTTTAATGAGTCACACAGTGACTACCAATGATCTGGAGCTAGTGCTCTTTCACACTAGAAGTACCCCCATTTCTAGCACCTGAAATTAGCAGATACCAATTCACAATAGAAAATTGTCAGGAAATCTTCAATGGTTAGGAGTGAAGGTTAATTGTTTATAATTGATCTTATTTTTTGTAACCTCAACATGACACTGTAAGATACAGTTTGTGGATTTATTTTTTATAAGTTCATAAAATGTGTTTTGATTTAATCATCTCAGCAAAAAAAAGTCTATTTTGGTCACTGTTGGAAAGGTCTTGAGAAATCATCACTCCCACATGAAGTTACAATTTGCTTGGGTTTTCATCATGGCCCCTTTAACATTTCCACAAATATCAGGACACTCACATGTGTCTTCAGACAAAGTAAGAAAATATGCTTTCCCCAAAACATCCTCATAGTGACTTATTGAAAAAATCAAAAACCATTATTAAATGCCTACTATGTGTAGCACTCTGAAGGAGTCTGGCATGGTTGCTGGGGTGTCAGCTTTAGCTCCAAAGTTAATGTATGTATGTATGTATGTGTGTGTGTGTATATATATATATATATATATATATATATATAGAGAGAGAGAGAGAGAGAGAGAGAGAGAGAGACAGTCAAGTGTTGAATATGTGCCAAGAATGGTGCCTATCACTGAAAATACAAATACAAACAGAAATGCCATCTCTGTCCTCAATGAGTTTACTCATTGATGAGAGAAATTAATACATAAAAGGGAACTGAAAAGTGAGGGTTATTTCATATTATAAAACATATATATGTATATCAATATGTGTATATATATATACAAATACATATAGATACACATACACATAGAGATATACAAATGTGTGTGTAGTTGTTACAGTCTTTGGCATACAAAAGAGAAGCAGGAGTCAATTCAAAGACTAAAAACTAGAAGGCTAAAAATTGAATGATTAATTATAATATTCAAAAATATTCAAAATGATCTTTGATTTCATCAGTTTGGGAGTTCCTTCAGTGATGTAGATCTCAGGCCATTCTTGTATGCCAAGGTCTTGCATGAATTTTATTCTTAAATAATTTCACTATAAATAGGCTATGAGATACAATAATACTACAGTAAGTGCTAGAAAATTCCTAACTTTTTGAGCTGTGTATTATATTCAATGGTACTTGTTGGATGAGTGTCAAAGATCATCAAACATAGTATATATTTTAAGTATCAGAGATTCTAATTAGCTAATATATTACCACAATGTCAAATTGTCTATTTCTGTTGAAATTAATCAAGTAGATAATTTTTAAAATTTAGGTTTGAATGTGGCTTCCCCTATCATGCCTCCTTATCATCTGGAATGGAGCCAGGTTCTTAAATGCTATGATGACACAGCACAAACTATGGAAGGACCTTTTGAGGGTCTCACCCTAACTCCAAGTTCTTTGAAGTATGTACAAAGTTCTGAGAATTCATTTGGGATTTTCGTAATATTAACAAAATTGTTGATACTGTGATGGGTGACAGTTTTCCTTCCAAAATGATCAAAGTACCTTTAATGTATTTTTGTAATTATGGAAAATAAATGTAGCAGTGAACAAATACTACAAATCTTCTGTCTATGCCAACATTTGGGATTCATTACTTCACAATCTATGAAAATCCAGTGATGGCCTATGCCAAGTGGTTCTTATTGGCAAGACAGTGTGCCCTGAGGGGCTAGGGAAGGAGTTTCCTTTGCTCCTGGCTGGACCCCCACTGGTCCTCTTAGCTTTTAACATCCTATGAGTAGAACATAATATATTCATTACACTTGAATGGAATGAAACTACATTCCTTTGGAAACATTCTCTACTTTATGCTTCTAAGACACGTGACCTGGCCTCTCCAGGTTTCACTGTCCTTTTATTCCAAGTCAATAGGGTTTGCATTTGTCACATTCACCATACTGCTGCCCACTTTATATTTCTCAGAAGATGGAGCCAGAGAAGCCCAGTGGGAAATTTAAGGCCAGAATCCAGGTCTGTCTTCCTCCTTTTCCTCCTCCTCATTGAGCTTTTGTTCTTTTTGTCAGATCTTATTCGTGCTGTAAATGAGATCTTGCTAATTTCTTTGGCTGAGGGGTCTTCCTAAGGGGCACAGTGTTCTAGAGATGTCAAAGCATTGGCCATGTCTACATATTTTCACAAAGAAAAAAATGGAATGTGATCTGAGCCTGAGAAAATGACATAGTTTTTTTGGTACATAATTTAGTGAAAAGGAAATGGACTGCAAAAGAAAGCAATGATGTTCCAACTTAAGTGTTAGGTTACTGCCATCTTTATTTTTTTTTTTCTATATAGTCTCAAGGATTTTATTTCTTAAGTAGGTGCTTCTCCTAGCCCACCCTACCCCATTGAAATGAACCAGCCTCTTACTATCAAGGATCAATGTGAAGCTCGTTTAAAGTGTTTTTGTCTTTCCAGTTAGGAAGATACTAGCCCTCTTGTCTCTTAGCAATAGTTTACAGAAACAAATCCTTTAGTCACAGCCAACAAAGCTATCATTTGACAATGGGACAAGGTGAATATTAGTAATGCGTGACTATCACATAGCGACTTGAGTCATGGCCTCTTTTGCCAAACACAAAGCAAAGTTTGGGCATCCGGCCCAAGGTCATCAGGACATTTACACCACCATTAAGCTGGAGTCATTATCTGACAATCTATCTGTCCAATGAAGAAGAGGCATATTTAGAGTCATTTCAATGGCACATTGAAAGGGTAACTAATGATATTGCAGAGCAGGATGCATTTTTGACAGGGAGGCATTGGGGCATGATATGAATTATGAAGGCAGGTAAGTTCTGTCTCATCATCTTAATGTGGTACGGAAGAGACAGCTAAGCCTGCCTTAAGGATTTTGGCAAGTCATCCTCATAGTGACTTATTGAAAAAATCAAAAACCATTATTAAATGCCTACTATGTGTAGCACTCTGAAGGAGTCTGGCATGGTTGCTGGGGTGTCAGCTTTAGAGTATGGAAGAGACAGGTTTAATCCTTGATTTTGAAAGATATTGACTATTCGGCCCAGGGCCATTTATACTTAGGGTCCCAGGTCTAAGCCTCTAGGTTACAGATGACGCGCTAGCAGAAGGTGTTTCCTCAATGGAAGTTCCCCTCACTAAGGGAATCGTGGCTCTCAAGCAAAATAAAAGGCACATTTCTCGACACGATTGGGGGGCAGGAGAAAGAAGCACACAACCACATGTTAACTGCCTACTTACTTCAGATAGTCACGATAAGCCTGTGCTTGCTCATATGGCAAGGTATGAACTCAATGGTCTCTTAGGTCCCTTCCAATTCTGTCTCTAATTCTGTGATCCCAAGGTCAAATGTGACAATTTTTCTTATCGATATTCCATAAAGAGGCGTCCTAAGCGTTGCCCTAGGCTAGGGAAGCTGAAGAGATTGATTATACAGGGTGTCCCAGAGATATTAGTGCAGTTTTTTTTATTAAGATCTTAAAACCTCCTTAAGATTTTTCAAAACACCCTGTATAGGGTATGTTAATACAGTCATTCACAAAATAGCGGCAACTAAGTGGAAGAGTGGATAGAGAGTCAGAAAAAACCAAAATTTGAATCTGGCCTCGGATACTTGCTAACTATGCAACTCTAGAAAAGTCACTTGACCTCCATCTGCCTCAGTTTCATTTTCTGTAAGATGGGATAATTACACGGTCTAGCTCTTAGGGTTGTTGTGAGAATAAAACAAGGTATTTATAAAGTGATTAGCACAGTGCCTGACACATAGCGCTTAATAAATGCTTGTTAAAATTTATATATACACATATACATATATACATAATGCACATATATACACACAGAGACACATATATGTATATGTGCATGTACATGCTTGTGTGTGTATGTGCATATGTATTGTATAGGTCTTGAATTTTGCCTAAACTTGCCACTAAAGATCGTTTTCCCCCAGCAAAGAGATGACCAGGAATAAGTCATCTTCTAGTTTCATAAGTACTAAGCAATTTTTAGCCTTACCTCAGGAATTGCTACCATTTAAAGGGATACTATGGCCCAAAACTGGTCTGTCTCCTCTCATTTCCTGTCCAGCCCCCACCATTGCCTTTAGTTAAGACAGCCTAAAAGCTGTGACCTGACAACTAGCTCCTGGGCCCTTCTCCTGTCCTGCCTACTGAGTCTTGCTCCTTGCTCCTACTCTTCCTTTTCCAAGTAGACTGCCTCACTTTAATCCAGTGGAGTGGTTTGTATACAGTATTGTCAACGGGGAGATTTGTTTGGATGTTTGCCACACTGACACCAGCTGAGAAATGGGTTCTCTGGCTTCCTGTATCTTTATTTCCTCATGAGTGCTTTGTTTATACTCTGAGGTTCCTAACAGTCTTTAACATGAGAAAGAGAAAAGAATGCTTACCTGTTATCTTAACCTAAAATTTGGGTTAGACTACTTTCTCTGAGGCCAAACAGTTAGGTGACCATAGGTAAGTCACTTATCCCTTAGTCTCAGTTTCCTCATATATAAACTATGGATGATAATAAAAGATTCATAAAATGAAATTATGAGCATTAAAAGAGGATGACTGGGTCATATGGGAAGGGCAAAGGATAACTTTGGAATGCTCACATGTTCCATTGGCATCCTTAAGATATCAAGAGAACCATCCCTCCCAAGCACGCTTATAGGCCCACTGTGGCAGTGTTTATGAAAGACAGACAAGAGTCACCTAAAATGGGTAAGCAAGGACAGATGGCTGTTGGTATCATTGGAAGAGATGCCCATAGAGATAAGACCACTTATCCACCGGAGTATTTACATATCTGAGTGTTTCATATAAATTATATGAGAAGATAACTTCAGGCACAGATTGCAGTTTATTAAAAAAAGCTTTTCGAAGAAAAGCCTGCTTAATCATTATTTCCATAATATGAATGTTGAGTTATCTCCTATACCTCAAATTGATTTTCTCTGCCGTTTCCAATTGAAAATCCTTCATGCTGAATGATGTCACAGCCTTCAATGTAGTCAATGCTCTATGGAATATTCCTTAGAAATCTCCGATCCTCCCTCTGCGGATTCTTTCGTATCAGTTTTTGGAAATATGTCATATTGCCAATAAGCCCCTGCCCCATAGGAGCTCCTTCACCATAGATCCCTCCCTATCATGGACAATAATGTCAGTCTATTCAACTAAAAACAGTTTCTCACTTGTAATACTACATTGGGTTTCAGGAGTGAGTAGAGCATTCTGGCACATGTTCCAAAATGTGTAGGAAAGACCAATCATGTGACTACTTTATTATAACTAATCTTGGTTGCCAGAGGTAGTTCACTGACAAATTTGCTAATTGAATCTTCTCCATTTTGTTTTTTTTCTTTTTTCTAGCTCTTGTAAATGTGAAACTCTGGGCCATTGATCGACAATGTTTTCAGACAATAATGATGAGAACAGGCCTCATCAAGCACACGGAGTATATGGAATTTTTGAAAAGGTAGGATGTTGTCTTTATTCCCTTTGGGACTATGTGTCTTCTTGACTGCTCTGAGTCTCCACTGTAGCATTGTGACCTGCCCACCCTGGTAACAAATGGGCCAGTGGAGTAAGGGGAAGCCATGCGCTCTGGCACTGAATGATGCTGTCAGTAATTTGGATGATGTCCCTGAAAGGGGGAACCTCCGACAGGAGACTAATCAGTGGAGATCTGAACTTGGAATCAAGAAGACCTGGGGAAAATTCCCACATCAGGCCTGCACTAGCTGTGTGATCACAGGAACATAATTTCATCTTTCTGGGCCTCCTTTTTCTGTACGGTCAAATGAGGAGGTATATTGATGGAATTTAAGGACCCTTCTGAATTTAAGGGAAGGGAAAGAAGAGAAGAAACATTTATTAAGCGCTCCCTTTGTGCCAGGCACTGTGCTAAGCATTTTACATTATAAGCTGATTGCTTGATGTCTTGAGGAGGGAGGAGGAAAGGAATGGATGGAGGAAAAAAATAGAATTCAAAATCTTATAAAAGTGAATGTTGAAAATTATCTTTACATGTAATTGGAAAAAATACCATTAGTGGGAAAAATAATACCATTAAGTGGGAAAAAATAAAAAGGCTTATTGTAAAAAAAAAGGGGGGGAAAAAGCAACACCCAAAACAACATAATCTCATTTGATACTCAGGACAATCCTGAGAGGTAGATGGATTTATAATCCTATTATCTATAATCCTATGATAATTGACATAGAAAAGTGGGGAAACACTCAAAGTTTCTTTCATAAGGAAAACATATTTCAAAGAAACAAAGGATGTTGGCTAGGTGCAGAATCAATCACCACCTTATTTTTTCCCACCAACCTATCGATAAAGACATATCTGGTCCATTTTCCGAGCAGTCATGTATGGCAAGTCCCACATTACAAAGCTTCCTGCTGAATGAGGAATAAGAGGAAGAATCAGCTGAAAAATATGAAGGGGACACACAAATATTCTTATTGTTCCTTAATCCTGAGTTTAATTTCTTTGATTAGATGAAACCTCTATTACCGATCTGAAATCTCACTTTCCATTCACAAAACTGCTTATTTTGAGGGAAGTCAGGTTGAGTGTGGTAAGGAGGGCTGAAGGAAGTGAGTACTGCCTTCCTTCTGAAGCAAAATGAAATCATTTCCTATCATACAATCAGAATTCCTTCATTCATACAAGCAGCATTTAGAGAAGGTGGAGTGGCACAGTGAGGGAAAACCTGACTGAGACAGAGAACTTGGCTTCAAATGCCATCATTGATATGTATTGCCTTCAACACCTTGGATAAAATACAAACTCTCCAGACCTCAGTTTCCTCCTCTGTAAAATGAGAAAGGTGGACTAGATAGTTTATGAAGTCTATGCAAGCTCTAGGTCTATGATCTTTTGAAATACCTACAATGTTCTAAGCGTGAGGATACAAGACAAAACAACCTCTCCCCACAAAGAGACTCAATTTCACACATGGAAAATAAACATGTCATGACAAGTTCATAATTTTAGAGCTGGCTCAGAGGCCATCTGGGGCAACTTTTTGCTTTTCATGAGATGAAACCAAGGCCTAGAGAGGTTCAATAACTTCTATAAGGTCACACGAGGGGAGAGTCAGGGTTAGGATCTGAATCCCAATCCCTATTGCTTCAGAACCAATTAGCGATGCACTGCATCATGCCATCTCCACAGAGAAATCAGTACAGATTATGCTTCATTCATTCTAAAGGGAACCGGAAACTTTGTAATTGAGAAAACCTCTGCCCATAATAGTTTCTGGTTTGCCAGGTAACCATCTGTCCCTTGCAAGGTGGCCCTTGAAACAGAGGAAATGATGACGATGAGGAGAGAGAGAGAGAGAGAACGGAGACTACCTTTTTAAGGGTTCAGCAGCCAATGGAGTGTTTTATGTGGAACATTCCTATTAAATTAGGCCTAATGATATAATTTATCAATTAGCCTCAGCTTTGTCATTGAAAAGTATGATATTTATTCAAAATTTGCTAAAAGATGCATAGGTTTTTTGTCCCTTTATTTCCCCTTTTTCTGGCAGTGTTGGGGAATCCAAAGATTTGACATTAATATTTTCTCTCAGGGCATTTCATGTAGCTAATTTGTTTGGTCTCTGACTCAGCTTTTATAAATTGTCCAATCTCCATATATAGTTGCTGGCAATAGGAGAAAAGTGGTCTAATATTTAATCAGGTAGCTAATGATAGTATCCTCCAGGGCTTGTGCTAACACAGAAATAATGGGGCCAGAGCCAAGGCCTCTCAGTGACGTTGCATGGGACTTGAAGTATTCCAGATGCCTTAGAATTCAGAAGGCCGGCTGGCCGATGAGAAGCCATTGTAAGTCTGCAATCTCACTCTTGATCTTGCACCTGAAGTGACAGTCCTTCTCTTAGTCATACCCATAGAAGCTTAATCAGTTAAGGGCCCATTGTGACCTGTCCTGAGATTGCTGAGAGCCCTACCAATGGAATATTAACCTTTGGAACCTACTCATTATTGTGCATCTCCAAAAATATTGCATCTATTTAAGGGACAAAGGTATCTCCAATGGATTGCTTAGCCATTGAGATCAGTTAAGTTCAATTTAATCTAAAGTACCTGTTATGTACCAGGAAGCCATAAACGCACACATACATACATATGTATATGTCTACACACGTATACCTATACACATATATGTGTAATATAGATGCACTATATATAGATGTACATATACATACATACATGTATACATACATATTTACAATAAAGAGACATCCTGGAAGTTAAGAGGATGTGAGTTCAAGCCCCACCTCTGCCACTTCTGAGCTGTTTTAGGCTGGGAAAGTCACTTCCCTCATCAGTGGCCCAGGCTGTCCTCTAAGACTGTTGTGTATAAAGAAGTTGCCGATCCGCATTGATTGGAGGAAGTTTCTCCCTCTAATAATAAAAATGAGTATAGAGGAAAAAAGGGGTAGGGGATCTAGATACTCTACTAGAAATCTAGGACTTGAAGTCAAAAGCATAAATCATTTTTGCCCACTCCGAGTTCACATTGAAATATGACTGGTGGATAGATTCTCATCATCGTCCAAAAGGAAATCACAAGCAGATGCTGTATGTGTGGATATCATGTTTCTTATTTTTCAGTGTCTTCCTATCAGTGACCTTCAGGTTATTTTAACTCTTTATTTTTCTAGGAAGAGACGAGGTTATAAATATTCACTCTTCCATGAAGTTTTAAAAGGTGTAAACAATGGGTCTTCTATGGAAATTAACCAACATTCATGCACAGTCATATCTCATTGAATCTTTCCAAAAACTCAGATCGATAGATGGTACAAGTGTCCCTATATTCATTTCATAGGTAAGAAAAGTAGGTCCTAAAGAGGTCAAAAGATTTGTCTCAGGTCACATGGTGAATGAATGAACTACAGAATCAAGACTCTTGACCAGATCAGGTCTTCTGCCCTCCAGTTCAATGCTCTCTGAATTACACAATGTTCCCCCTCCTTTAGAGGAGGCCTATATCTTACTTTGTTTCTGTTTCTTTTTCTGTAAAATGAGGCTGCACCTTAGTGTCATATAAGAATGTTCTGGTTAGGGGGAAGTGTAACCTGAGAAGGGAGCAATGATTACTATTCTTTTTTTTT
>CM053624.1:10964958-10984507 GCA_028646595.1 Phalanger gymnotis
CAGAGCAAATACAAACAAGTTACAAACATACGCAATATAAACAAACCAGATCACAATTCTTAGTGGCCAGGGAACCATCAACGTCTGGATTGACAAGCCAGGGAGCTCTTAACAACAGCTGGCCCAGAGTCACGCCCCAGTCCTCCTGTGGCTCAGAGTCCCAAGCAAATAGTTCTATTCTCTCTTTTTATACAGTCTTTAGCCATCATCAAATGTCATCTGAGCAACCAGAATTTAGGCGCCTACTATTGGCTCTGGCCTTAGTAACTCCCCTTAGGGCCCTGGGGGTTTCACACCTACATTGGCTTAACACCTAGTAATTAGGGGTTTGGGCTTGGGGCTTTGCACCTAGTAAGGCTCAATCAAAGACACTTAATTAAATTAACACTATAAAACAGTAAAAAAAAGTCCCACTTTAATTAATATTACAGATGTAAGGGAAGTCACTGAATCTCCATGTTCTTGATTTTCCTCATTTGGAAATGGAAATAAGAGTAATTTATAGTACCTAATAATTTCTTATTCACAGCCATGCCAGAAGTTTCCATGATGCCTTACAAGCATATTGTGATTTCAGGCAGAAAACAGGCAAAAATTGTCTATGAAGGGCTTACTCTCTGCCAAGAAGTGATGGGCATACGAATACAAGTAAAAAAAGGAAGCTAGGCCCTGCTCTCATGGAGCTTACATTCTAATGGCAAAAAGGAACCAAGAAGCTGAGGAATTGTGGTGGGATGGGAAGGAGGCTGAGGGACAATGCCTTTACCTAGCATAGTGGTGCATTTTTAAACAAAGAAAAGTCAGAAGTAGAGACAGTAGAGCAATGAAAGTTGTCTGACTTTGTCTCTTCCATACTATAGAGGGTCCAGGAGTAACTCATGAGCAGGAGAACGAGCAGGCCTGGTGGAGAGGTATTCTAGGCAGAGAAGGCCACAGAGATGGTTGGATGTTCTTGGATAAGGAGGCTCTAGTGTTGGAGGAAAGTTTGAGAATGGATAGCAGCTGAGGCATTATTTGACTGTCCAGAAAGTCAGCAGCAGAACTGGGAAAGGACATATTAATTTCCATATACCTTTTCTGCAAAAGGTGCTTGGATATGGAACCTTAATACATAATTAATCGTTGTGAAAGCATGCTGAATGCATCTTTTTGAAATTAATTGATGCCTATGAAATGAAGCCTGTTGTACTTTAAGAACAAGAGACCTAAACACTCAGATGTTGTACTGGTATCCATCTAACATCGATAGATATCAAGGAAAGACCCCAGCATCTTTAGTAGATCTTCTACGGAGGTGGTAAGGAAGAACATGGATAGGAATCGCAGAGGATGGGAAAACATAGAGGAGGTATAAACTACATTGAGAGAGAGAGTAGTCACATGGATGAGATTCAAGATACAAAAATGGTTGAAGGTAGAGGTTTATAAGAAGCTATATAGACAGATATCTAAATAGACAAATGTATACAGATCTATAAATCTATAGAATGATAGGTCCATAGCCAGATGCATTTGTAGAAAGAGAAATGGGAAGAGATATAAATAGTTATCATAGAAAAATATTAAAAATAAACAGAGAAATAAATATAAGCCTACATAGAAATGGACACAAAACTATAAACATGAGGACAGAAAAACATAGAGATTGATCAGTATATCTACCTAGAAATAATTAAAAGATTAAGGTTACATATAGTGATATGGGCTTTATATGAATGTATATATGCATATATATTTACATATATACATACATGGATGTGTGTGTAATTATATATGCAGATGGCTATGGGTATAGAAACATAAGGTAATAAAGTTATAGTTATAAGGATATATAGATATAGATATGCATATTGTTATAAATTTATAACTAGGTCTAGATTACAGATTATATAGAGGCAGAGAGATTGAGAGACAGACAGGTGAGATAGAGAGAGTAACATAACGGAAATGGATATGGATATACACACAGATATGTGTGGAGATAGATAGATAGATAGATAGATAGATAGATAGATAGATAGATATTTCTTCCAAATTCCTCCATCTTTCCTAACTTCCCTATTACTATTGAGGGTAACAATATCTTCCCAGTCACCCAGACTCACAAATTAGGTGTTATGCTTACTTCTTGTCTCTATCACACACACACACACACACACACACACACACACACACACACACAACCACATACGCCATATACAATCTGTTGCCAAGTCCTGGCATGATTACTTCCATAATACTTTCATATACGCTCCCTTTACTCTTCAGACACTGCCACCACCCTTATTCAGGCCCTAATCACCTCACATCTTGGCTTTTGGAGTAGGGTGGTAGCTAAGCTTCCTGCCCCAAGTCTTTCCCCATGCCAATTCATCCTGCACTCAACTGTCAAATTGCTTTCCTTAAAGCACAGATATGACCATGTTACTTCCATATTCAATAAGTTCCTGTGACTCCCTCTCACC
The DNA here is from genome assembly GCA_028646595.1 of Phalanger gymnotis. Lineage (NCBI taxonomy): Eukaryota > Metazoa > Chordata > Mammalia > Diprotodontia > Phalangeridae > Phalanger > Phalanger gymnotis. The sequence continues at coordinate 10,967,424 of CM053624.1, forward strand.
TCCAGAATGAAATATAAAATCCTCTGAAGTTCAAAGTCTTTTATCAAATGCTTCCCCTTATCTTCCTAGATTTCTTAGACCTTCCACCATCCCAAGTACTCTGTGATCATGACACTGGCCACCTGGATGTTCCTTGAGCAAGACATGACTCTGGGCACTACTCCGAGCATTCTCCCTGTCTCTCCTTCATGCCCGGCATGGTCTGCCACCTCCTCCTCACCTCCTGGCTTCCCTGACTTCCTTCAACCTCAGCTCAATTCCACCTTTTACAGGAAACCTTTCCCAGTTCTCCATAATTGCAATGACTTCTCTCTGTTGATTTCCTCTATCTCCTATCTGTATCTTGTTCATACCTAATTGTTTGCCGATTGTCTCCCTCATTAGACTGAGATCCTTGAGAGCAGGGACAGTGCCTTTCTTGGTATCTTTAGCACTTAGTACAGTGACTGGTACTGAATAAGCACATACCTGGAACTTCTAAGATTTTGCTGTGGTCTAGTGGAAAGATTATCAAATTTGTAATTAAGAAGATCTGGATTCAGATCCTGCCTCAGACACAAATAAGTTGATTTTTAATAAGCATTCATGAAACATCTACTTAGTGACCATAAATGAACCCCCTTGTTGCTCTGAGCCTCATTTTCCTCATTTATAAAATGGGAGATAATAGTGGCTCTAGTGCCCATATCACAGGGTTAGTGTGAAAAGCACAGCAGCTGGTGGTGGTAGATATCATGGAAATGTCTGTTATTCTCCTTAGATGTTGTTATAGATGCATAGATTTGAAGTAAAAGACAGAGTAATACTATTGGCAGAGATATTTAGATCAAGATTAGAAAATACATTAATTTTTTCTTGAGTTTTCTGAAGAAACATTTTAATTTTTCACTTACTTTCCATGAAAAGACCAATTAAATTTCTCCCACAACAAATTTCAGCCACGAACTTAATGTATAAAACATATGATCCAATATTTATATCCAGTCATAGAACTGAGTTGACAAGCAGAAATTCACGCCTCCTCTCAATATGCAGGCGACCCATAAAAAGAAAATACTCCATGCTTTTAGAGGAAATATATAAATACTATTTCCCTTGTTGATGATAAGGGCTCCAGTGGGTAAAGTATGCATTGTATGCTTACAGGAACTACTTAAAGGTTCTGGGCTAGAGTGTAAACAAAGCTATTGATCAAAGAGTCTTGAATCAGCTCAGAGGACAAATGGTGGAGAGGAAAGATAACTTGTAAGATGAGTCTCTTGCTATAGTTTTTAATGAATTGGCATAGGTACAATTAACAAAAACCGTAAAATAAAAATAATATTTACAGATTATGATTTAAAACATTGGGAGAAGTACATAAAAAGTACATTCAGCCCAAGTCCAAATCAACACTAAACATTCAGACTCTTAGAGCTGCACATTCCATTTGGGGTCTGTTTGCCCAAACAGATTTCACTGAAACCCTCTCATCTGAAAAAGGAGGAGTTAGTTACAGATGCGGATGAATTATAAGTTTCCTCCTAACTTTTTTTTTCTGGGGTTCTATGACTGCTGCTCTTCTCCTCCCTATAGGTCACCGACATCTTTGTCCCAGCAGAGTTCATTTGACTGAATTAATGAGAGAATTAGGGCTTGAAGGAAATTCAGTGGCCAAGTCATCTAGCCCATATATGAAAAGAATTTCCATTATAATATACCCAACAAATAATCTTCTGGCCTCTTCTTGAAGACTTCCAGTTTGGGGAACCTACCACCTTAAGGCTGCCCATTCCACTTTTTGAATTCTTCTAATTAACATTAGCTAAATGTTTGTTCACTTGACTTGCATGGCCCTTCAGGACTTGAGTTACAAAAACAAAAATGAAATAGTCTCTGCTTTCAAGAAATTTACAAATTTAATTGGAGAGATGTAACTTGTATATCCATAATCAATCCACAAGCATTTATTAAACACCTACTTTGGGCCAGACATTATGCTATGTACTGAAATATAATAAATGCAATGCACAAAAGATTCCCTACCCTCAAAGAGCATATATGTGATCTGAGAAGCAATATGGGAAAGTAAATAGACCAATGAATTTAGTCAGCAAGACATGGGTTCCAAGTTGCTTCAGATACTTACGAGCTCTGTGATGCTGAGCAAGTCACTTAAACACGCTGTACCTCAGTTTACTTAGCTATAAAATCAGTTGATTAGAATCACTGATCTCGGAATTCTTATCCAGCTCTATATCCACAATCCTACGAACATGCATAAGTATATACAAAAGAAAGTAGTCCTGGGGTCAGTACACTGTCCCCATCCCCAGGCAGACACTCTCTAGAGATGGAATAGTCTATAGCCATGTACACAGGCTGCCAGAGAAACAGCACATTCAGGCAGGTTGCCAAGTGTAGGAAAACGTGGTTTTACTTTCCTTTGTTTTGTGTGACTGTGTATATGTTTCTAAAGCCTGAGAAATGGAAGAGAATTCTAATTATAATTATATAAATATTATTTTTTAAATTAATTTTTAGAAGATGCCTTTCAGCAATGACATTTTAAATTAAAATGTGTACATTCAAGGACAATAACAAGGCACCCAGAGCCACATTAAAAGATAAGTGAGCCTTTTCCTTCCTTTGTTAGATGATTGAGGTATCTATAATAGGAGAAAAATACCCTTTTAAGGAACTCATGCCTTTTTAAGAAGGGAGATAATTGCTTCCCAATTACAAAGCTACATCTTTGGATGGTTGTGTAGGTTAAAATAGGCTTTCTCAAAGTCCTTATACCTTTAAGGTAATATCCTCCAATTAAAAGTATAAAACTGATGGAATATTAGCATTGTAGAAAGACTAGAATATAAGCTCGATGAGGGCAGGGGACCTTGAGTTTTGTATTTCTAACATTTAGCACAGAGCCTTGAACATACCATATAATACAGGAAGACTTACTGAATTTCATTAAATGGATTGACTAGCAAACAAATTCAGTTGAGTCTCTATACATAGACTGGCTATAACTCCCAGCAGTCATTAACATGTCATCATAACAACATGGCAGAAAGGCATCTTAACCTTTTGTATGTCATGGACCCCTTTGGAGGTCTGGTGAATCTTATGACTCTCACCTCAGGAAAAAAATGTTTTTAAGTTCACAGAACTTCACAGAATGATGTACATAGGCAAATTAAGGAAATTAATTATTTTGAAATTATTATCAATTTTTTTTAATGTTCATAGGCCCTAGGATAAAAAGTATGAGTAGCAGAATGAACACTGAGTTGGGAGCAAACAGACATGGACTTGGGCAATATCACAAACTACCTATGTGACCATGGAGAAACCCCTTACTTCCCATGCCCTAATGTTCCACATCTGATCAAGAGATTTTCTTGATTTTTCTCTATCTTCTCTAATAGCCCTTTCAAATGATTCATTCTCCATATAAGCTGGCCAAGAAACCACGTCAACTTTAATCTGTCTGTGTGGTATGATTATCCTCTAGCTAATTTCATAGAATCATATAATTAGTTAAACCCATATAGAAAGGAACCGCAATTACCTCATCCCCCAGAGTGGGAATCCAGCCTCTGTTTAAATCCCTCCAAGTGAATATAGAAATCATTCCCTTCCAGGCAGCCTATTGCCCCTTTGGAAAACTTTAATTGTTGGGGAATTTTTCATGATATCAAATGAAAATTGTCTTCTTTCTATCTTCCATCCACTATAGCATCTAGAGTATGGGACTAGGATTCAAGAAAAACCTAGGTTGGAATTCTGACTGAGCAAAGCAATTCCTAACTGTCTCTTAACATCTCTTCCTCCTCTCTTCGCATGAGGAGGTTAGATTTGGTGACCAACAGAGTGCCTTCTAGCTAATAATCTTTGATTGTGTGATTCCTATTCTGACCGGAGGGGCCAGGCAGAATATGTTTGATCTGTCCTCCATAAGGCCTTTCAAATACTTCAGCATAGATGTCATGGCTCCCCTTAATCTTCTCTTCTACAAGCTAAGCGTCCCCAATTCCTCCAATTGCTCTTCATCCACCATGGACCTGAGGCACATTTGCCATCCTAGTTTGCCCGCTTTGTGCACTCCCTAGTTCATTAATGTCCTTCTCAAGTCAGGTACCCCTGAAACAAATTCACAAGATCCAGATGAGTTCCGAAGTGGAAAGGGCACAAGACGATTTTCTTATTTCTATCCCTCTTGATACACTTCGAGATATCATTCATTTTTTGCCTGACATATCATACTGCTCTCTCATGTTCATTTTGTAGTCCATTAAAACCTCTAGGCCTCTTTAGAACAATTTCTATCTATACTTTTCTGTCTTCTCCATCTTGTATTTGTGAAGGAGATTTTAAGGTTAACCAGTTTATAGTCACAAAAGAACGGTGTCAGGGTTGGAAGGGATTTCATAGACCTTATATTCCAAACTATCACCATAACATGAACTTCATATCTAAGATGCCCTAAAAGTACTATTTACCTTTTGCTTGAAGATTTGCTTGAAGAAGTTAGCCCATCCCATTTTGGATACAGCTCATTTTTAGGAGGTTTTGCTTACATCAAGCCAAAATCTACCTCTGTGTAACTTCCACCTGTGGACTCTTCCATAGTTCTTCCTGCTTACTTCTGGGAAAGTCATGTCTCCTCTCAGCTTGTGTGGAAACTATCCACAGACACTAAGCTTCAGAGAAGCTATGATTTACTAGAGGAGCTTTCACCATCTGGGAGCTCCCTTTGCCACTGAAATAATAGGTCCCATCTTTATCATTCTCTTGCTTCGAATCAGTCATTCAGCTAGCTGCTGGCGATTAAAAACCCAAATCCAAATATCCCCCTTTCAAGACTGTTATATTTGTTTGTTTGTATTCTTAGCAGTGATCTGAATGAGCTACATGGGCAACAGGAGGAGGTCCCACCTCGTCAGAGGTCTTCAAGCAAAAAGTATATCACAACCGGCCAAATAAATGCCAGAGTAAATTATTGGTCAGGTTTAAGAAGGACTAGATGGTGTCGGAGGTTCAAGATTCTATAACTGTGAAACCAAATGGAAAAGGCCAGAAAATCACTACCAGAATCTCATAAGGAGTTAGATATAGGTTATATATTGTGAAGTTCTTTGTATTTGCACTAAAGCAGTTCAATTTCTGATCCAATCTAAAGTCCATAAGGGCAATGATTGTTCAGATAATTTCAGTCATGTTTGACTATTCATGACCCAGTTTGGGGTTTTCTTGCTGAAAGTCCAGGAGTGGTTTGTCATGCCCTTCTTCAGCTCATTTTATAGATAAAGAAACTGAGGCAAACAGAGTTAAGTGATTTGCCCAGGGTCACAAAGCTAGTAAGTGTCTGAGGCCAGATTTGAACTCAAGAAGATGAATCTTTGTGACTCCAGATCTAGGGCTCCATCCACTACACAATCTAGCTGCCTTGAAAACAAAATAGTGAGACACAAATTCCACAAACACAGGTGGGTGAACAGTGGAATGGATGCTAAGGAATCTTATTGAATCTACCTTGAACATTTTTAAAGTTAGAATAGACATAGTCATGCTTGGGGTTCTTTGGAGGCCTAGAGAGGTTCCAGGTGGGGGTCAAATTAGATATCTACTGCTCTAATGATGCTTGAGGAACTTATTTAGGTCCTTGTAGGATCTGTCTATGATCAATGGGTACAGTGATATCTCTCATCCTTGGAGAACAGCTATTTATATTGAAGGAGAACTAGACTAAAAAAACACTTGTTACATGGAAAGGAGCCATCATGATTTCTGTCACGCATCAATTAAGCCCATAGCAGCACACTTCCTGATACTTTCTTGTTTCTTTCACCTGAAAGAGCCCTCTTTCAGAATCCTGCTGTGCCCCAGATATGATCTATTCTCAGAAAGGTGTACCTCCCCTTCCCTTTAGCGGGGCTGCCTCACTGCAGGACTGTTTAAAAAGACGAAGGCTCAAACTGCAATACCTAATTAGACGCAAGATGCTGCACCTTCTAGTCATTCATTCTTATTCATCAGGCACTGGAAAAGATTCCAATTCACCTAAGAAAAGAAATCTGTAGTGCAATTCAGAGAATTCTGGATTGAGAGTCAGGAAGCATATTTTTGAATATTTGTTTTATTGCATGATCATATGATCAGTCAAATGTATTAAGCAACTACTATGTGTAAGGCAAAGTACGAAGTGCCAGGAACACAAAATAAAGGCAAAAGATACTCCTTGCCCTTAAGAAGATTACAATCCCATGAGGGAAAACAACACATAAAACAATGCTGAAAACGGTGAGAGGAGGAAGAAGGGAAGAACAGAGATTTAAAGTGGGATAGGATCTTCGGGGCCAAGAAGCTTAAACCTCTCACTTAAAAGATGAGAAAACTGAGGTTCAGAGAGGTCAAGTAATTTATCCAAGGTCACACCACTGGTGAAGTTTGAGGCCAGGATTTTTTTCCACCTGACCACCAATCCATTAACCTGTCCACTACACCTCTCTGAGGCTGTTTCCTCATTTGTAAAATGAAGATGATATTAATCACTATCCGACTTGGCTAACAGCATTATAAGGATTCAATTGTAGTCAATTCATTGAGCATCTACTAGGCAACATCTGCCATGTACATGGCATCATGCAAGGTTCTGGTAATACAAAGATAAAAGAAAAAAAAACAAACATAATAAACAGTCCCTGCCTTTAAGGACCTTACATTCTACTGGGAATTGAGGGAATGGGTATGGAGAAAATATCTATAAAGATAAGCAAACAGATAATTTGAGGAAGAAGGGAACTTTAATGACTAGTAGGATAAGGAAAGGCTTCTTGTAAGAAGTGGCAAATGAGCTGAACCTTTAAAGAGAGACAAAAGTGCATTTTAAACATGGGGGACAACATGGGCAAAGGCCTGGAGGTAAGAGATGAGTTTGGGGAACATCAATCAAAGACTCTGGATGATACAGAAATAAAAGGGAAAGTTGCTACAAACCAATGCAATAAACGTTTATTAAACACCTACTATGTGCCAGGCAACCTGCTAAGCACAGGGGATATAGTTAATAAAAAGACAATTCCGGCCTTCAATGAGCTTACATTCTAATGGAGGAGACAACCAAGAAAAAGAGATGGGAAAGTAGGGAACTCCACCCTTCAAGTAGTTTATATTCTACTGGTTTCTGGTGTTCTTTGGTTTGTGAAGTCCTTTTCCGGTGCTTTGTCCCCCATTTCCAGCCCCTCTCCAGTACATTGCCCACAAAGCTGCCAAACTGAGAGCCCTGAAGAAGAGATTTCAACCATGTCTCTCTTAGCCCTCTGGAAGCTGATGGCACTGACAACTACTATTAGAGTCATCATTGTGACTAGCCTCATTAATAATACCCCCATATGAGGGAATCCCACACTCTTCTGTTGAAAGAGATTCCCTTTGTCTATATGCAGAAAAAAATAATTTCTAGAGAAGCCAGGAATGAGTTTCCACTTTGTTTATAAAACTTCATAGTCAGAGTTTCCTTTTACTTTCACACCCTTCCCTTATATCCAGTAAGTCATTCCCTCTTTCTGATTGTCTCTCTATTTCCATCTTTTTTCTCTCCATAGACATGGCCACCAGCCACGTTTAAGACCTTATCACCTCTCACTTGGACTATTGTAATAACCTCCTAATTGGTCTCCCTATATCCAGCCCCTCTCCAATTCATCTTCCATGCATCTGCCAAATTGTTCTGACTGAAGAAGAGGTTTTTACACCACTCTAGAAGCTTCACTGGCTCCCTACTGCCTCCAAAGGGGCGGGGGGAATCAAACTTATCCAGTCTTTAATGTTCCTTACAATCTGACTTCATTCTGTCTTTCTAGAATGATTACCTATTACCTCCCCTCATTTACCTTGCTTTTCAGGGCAACTGGCCTGGCCTTGTACTGTTCCCCATTCACATCGTTTCATTTCCTCTTCTGTGCCTTGACAAGGCTATCTCTTCAGATACCTTCTCTGCTTACTTTGGCTCTTGAAGTTTCTAGCCATCGACAAAACTTAGCTCAAATGACACCTCCTCTGACTCCCCCAGTTTTCAGTGCCCCCTATTTAATGATTTTCTATTTATCTTTTATTTACGTTATCTGTCCCCCCCCCCACTATTGTAAGACCCTTCAGGTCATGGACTATTTTTATCCTCATGTTCTCTAAAAGTAGCAGCACAGTGCATGGCAATGTAGTAGAGGTGATGAGTAAATACTTGTGGAATAAATTAAAGTATACTTATTTAATTAAAATTCATTATATATTCTTAGGAAGCCCCATAGCCCTGTGACATGTGGGAAATTATTCTTCAAAGTATACTAGGACAAATGGACTAGACAGGTTTCCCTTGAATTAAGTTGCTCACATAATAGAGAAATTCATTTATAATCACCTATGAAATGTTCTTTAGCTGAAATTACCAACAACAAGGGAAGTCATCCAGTAAAATAACAAAAATGGGACAGTCACTGGTGACTGCCTTCTCAAAAAGGAGCTGAATATCAATTCCATGTTCAACATAATGCTGACTGAATAGACCTTAAATCAGATAGTGATAATGCTTTTTTTAGCTGAGAGATAGCAAAGGAATGGATAAGATAGTGGCAGGGCTATGCTGGTAAGTACTTAATAACTGACTTTTCAGGAAAAAAAATTATGCATGATATATTTTTGTTTAATTTATATTATTAACACATTCTCTATCACTTTCTGAATAATAACAAAACAATAAATCAAGCGCTGATTTATAGCCTTTGTCAGTTTCTGAGGTAAGAATGATTGTGCTGAAAATTAACAATCAGCTGTCACGGACCAGCTTGTGCAGGCTCCAGCACACCCCTGGGGAGGGCATCTGGGGTGTTCAGAATGGATTTCCACCACGGTTAACTTTGAAAACAAGAGCATTTAGATGTAGTTGATATAAGAGAAAAAAATGTCAAGGAGATATGGCATGTCCCAAGCAATCCCCTCTTGATGAAATGCGGGTGCCATAGCACCCACTGCTTGCTCTATGAATACAGTCAAATCAACAAGACCATTGCTGTTGGAAGGTTGCCCTGTGGCTCTCTTCCCCATTCTTGTGACTTCCTCATACAAAATATTCTCCAATTACCACTTCCCTAGATATATTGACTTCCCCAGATATATTGACTTCCCCTGTCAGAATGTTGGCTGCTTGGGGTGATTGATTGCCTCTCATGGATGTGTATCCTCAATTTTTAGAGCAGTGCCTGAAATATAACAAACCATTTTATTCATCCATTTATTAATTCATTCATTCATAGAAGGCAGAACAAGTTCAGGAAAAGTACTCTCAGGAACAGTTTACCTTCATTGTCAAAAAAAATATCTAACTCAAATTCAATTTCATTGAGCCAATCAGGTAGCACCCTAGAGGAGATCTAAGTACCCTTTTCAAAAATTGAGGGCAAAGCATGCTAAAGATAACATTTCCGTCTAGTCAAAAAATTCATTTTACTGCAAATAAAGCATGTCCCTGGCCTTGGCACAAGGATGACCTATCAAAAATCTATGAATGATCAAAGTAAAAAAAGAATGATACCAAGTCAAGTCAATATTTTTACCTTGAAAATGCATATGAGCAGTATATATATTTTTTTCTTTTTAAATATCATATTTGTCTTTTGCATCTTGTAAAAGTATAAGGATGTATGCTTGAATATTAATAACTTAAAATCACTAGGGTCCATGTTCACTGGCCTGGATTTAATGCTTTTTTGTTCTATCTCCATCGACACTTCTGGAGTCATTATGGATCTTGTTTTTTCTATCTTTCAGTCTTTGCTCTACAGCCAATAATACATATTTTTTGCACATTTTTCTAATTGCACATGATCATCATACCTTATAATGCAATGGTATTCTGTTACATTTCTATACAGAAGTTCATTCCGTAAATTGTTGGGCACATGTTTGTTTTAAGTTTTGTTTCTGATCACATGGCTGATGCAAAATGGTTAGTATGTACCCACCATCACCACCATCACCATCACCATCATCATCATCACCATCATCATCATCATCATCATCATCATCATCATCATCATCATACCTCCTAGGGTAAAAAGTTCAGAAATGGATACATGTCTGGATTAGAAGTCATTAACAATTTTGTGACTTTAATTTCATAAATCCAAATTATTCACTAAGACGCCAGCAGTTTTGTATCCCTCTCTCACCTAAAGGACTTGACATAGCAAAGGTAAAATTTCGATGAGCAAAAGGTGAATGAAATAAATCAAGACTTCCATGGTTGAGAATTTGGACTCATTCTCCATAAAGGAATATAAGGAAGACTGAAATTAGATGTAATGAGCTCTCACATGAAGATGTTTTGTGTTTTTCATGAAAGAGGTAGATATTACCAAGTGTGTCAAAGTTATTTGGTTGAAGAGAAAAGCTAAGATAGCTCATTTGACCCTGATGTAAGAAAATAGGGGTGTTAAACATGTTCTAGAGCTACAGTCTGTGAAAATATTTCAGAGGTCCATGAATTTCAATTTAAAAAAACCTTCATTTTAAGATATTTTGTTTTCTTTGTAATCTTATGCATTTTATTTTAGACATTTAGAAACATTATTCTAGGAAGCGGTCCATCATTTTTGCCTGACTGCCAAAGGGGTTCATGCCAAAAAATGCTGAAGAACTCCTGCACATGAGGTTTTGGTCAGATCAAAGAATAACAAATGGTTGTATAGGAGCCCCAGCTGTTCAGGGAAAGTTCCCCAAATCTTGCTTTTGTGATTTCAATCTCTTTTTTCCCAGCCGTTGGTCTAGCTTGACATAATTTGGGACTTGGAAGGGATCTCTGTGCCCAAACAAGGAGTCATCTCTCTTTCTCGAATAAGGGGGAGCTAACCTCCTCCAGGGGCAGCCCAATTCACTTTTGGACAGTTCTCATCGCTGGGACATTTTTCCTGATGTCAGGCCTCCACTGGCCTCTTTGGAGCTTCCATCTAATGTTGCGTGTTTCTCTTTCTGGAGATAACCAGAACAAATCCAATCCCTTTTCTAAACCACCTTTCAAATCACTGAAGACAACCATCATGTCCCTTTTCTTTAAGCCTTCTCTTTTCTCTGTTAAACTTCCTTAATGTTAAGAGGCAGCTAGATGGCTCAGTGAGTAGAGCACCAGCCCTGGAGTTAAGAGGACCTGAGTTCAAATGCATCCTTGGTCACTTGACACATATACTAGCTGTGTGACCTTGGGCAAGTCGCAATAACTCCAATTGCCCTGCCAAAAACAAACGAAACCAATAAGCTTCCTTAAAGTTTTTTAGCTAACCCTCATATGGAATCTACCCAAGTCCCTTTTCTATACCCGTTACTCTCATCAAGAGACACCCCATCCTATTCCTATACTTATTAAATGCTGCTTGTTGTTCACTCAAGACTGACTCTTCATATTGTTGTTGAGTTGTTTCAGTTGTATCTGACTCTTTTTGACCCCACTTGGGATTTTCCTGGCAAGGAGCTAGAGTCATTTGCCACTTCCTTCTCCAGGTCATTTTACAAATGAAGAAACTGAGGCAGACAGAGGTTAAGTGACTTGCCCAGGGTCATACAGCTACTAAGTGTCTGAGGCTGGTTTTGAACTCAGGTGTTCCTGATTCCAGGACTGGTACTCTATCCACTGTACCACCTACTTACTTATGGAAGCATACTACAAATGCACTTACTAAATGGTGGCACTTAGTTTTGTTTTGTTTTTTTATTATATATGCCCTTTTATAATACAGAGTATGAAGGGCAATATTGAGGGTGTCAATTAGCTAATCAATCTGATGTCCCAGATTGACGCTTGGCATTCTGAGTAGTTTACACCCATGAAGGAGGTAGCAGGCATACTTAGACTTTCTCTCCCTTTTGTAGCCTCCGAAGGCCCATTATTGTGACCTGCAGCACTGAAGGGCAAAAATGAGAGGATTTTAAGAAATCAACATTCTCAATCATTCCAGTTTAGCGTCAGCAAAGCTCAAACCTAATATGTAGAACTTCTCTATCGAGCAAAGTCTGTGACCTCTGTGGACACAACATTATAATAAAACATTTAAAATCAGCTTTGGTTTAAGCTTATTTTCAATATCCACATCAATCATAAGAGCAGGTTTTGTTGGACATGTTAAACATTAGAGTGAAAAGTTGAATAAGACATTATGTAGATTTTTCCCTTTTTATTTTTTTTATTTTTTGTTCACTTCATCTGGTTCTTGACAATTAGTATTCAAATGACTTAGTGATCTCATCCATTTGGCATTCTTTTCAATGATACCCACTCAATCCTTTCCTGCATGCTCATCCTACATGATCGTTACCAGGGTCTTCCCATGCATTCGCCATAGGTGGTCTACCCAAAGTCAAAGGTAGAAAGAAGGAAAAAAATAAGCATTTATTAAGTACCTATTATGTGCCAGGCATATAGCATTTTGCAAATATTATCTCATTTCTGCCCTGCTATTCTAGAACCAGGAGGCAAAATAGAAGTTGAAAGAATCCACCAATAACCACCTGAAAGAGATCCCAAAAGGAAAACTCCTAGAATTATTGTAGCTAAATTCCATAGTTCCCAAGTAAGGGGGAAAATATTGCAAGCAGTCAGAAAGAAACAATTGAAGTTTTGTGGAAACACAAACAGGATAACACAAGATTTAGTAGCTTCTAAATTAAGGGATCAGAGGGCTCGGAATATGATATTTGGAAGGTCAATGGAATTAGGATTAAAACCAAGAATCACCTACCCAGCAAAACTGAATGTAATACTTCAGGGGAAAAAATGGAAAGTCAACTAAATAGAGGACTTTAATGCATTTTTGAGGAAAAGACCAGAGCTAAGTAGAAAATTTGGCTTTCAAATACAAGACTCAAGAGAAGCATGAAAAGGTAAAGAAGAAAGATGAATCATAAGGGACTTATTAAAGTTGAACTGTTTACATTCCAACATGGAAACATAATATTTGTAACTCATGAGACTTTTCTCAGTATTAGGGTAGTTGGAGGGAATATAAGTGTGTGTGTGTGTGCATGTATACATACATATATATATATATATGTGTGTGTATATATATATATATATACATATACATGTATATGCAGAGAGAGAAAGGCCACAGGGTGAGTTGAATATGAAGGGATGATATCTAAAAAAGAAAATTAAGGGGTGAGAGAGAAATATACTGGGAGAAGGAGAAAGGGAAAGGTAGAATGGGGCAAATCATCTCACATAAAAGAGGAAAGAAAAAGCTTTTACATTGGAGGGAAAGAGGAGGAGGTAACAGTGAATGAGTGAACCTTGTTCTAATTGGATTTGGCTTAAGGAGAGAATAACATACATACTCTGTTGGGTATGGAAATCTATCTTACCCTACAGGAAAGTAGGTGCAGAAGGGGCTAAGAGAAGTGGGGGAGATGATAGAAGGAAGGGCAAGCTGGGTGAGGGGTTAGTCAGAAGCAAACACTTTTGAAAACAGAGAGGGTAAAAGGAGAGAATAGAATAAATGGGGGGGAGCAGGATAGGATGGAGGGAAATATAGTTAGTCTTTCACAACATGACTATTATGGAAGTGTTTTGCATAACTACACATGTATAATCAAGTCACTTGCCTTCTCAATGAGAGTGGGTGGGGAGGGAAGAAGGAAGATAATTTCAAACTCAAAGTTTTAAAAACAAATCTTATTTTTTACATGGAAATGGAAAATATGATGTACAGGCAATGGGGGATAGAAATCTGTCTTACCCTACAAGAAAGTATGGGAGAAGGAGATAAGGGGGGGAGAGTTATAGAAGGGAGGGCAGACTGTGGGAAGGGGTAATCAGAATGCATGCCGTCTTGGGGTAGGGGAGGGGAGAGGGGTTGAAAACTTGGAACTCAAAATCTTGTGAAAATGAATGTTGAAAACTAAAAATTAATTAAAATTTAAAGATCTTATCTCATTTGATTGTCATAAGCCTAAGAGGTGGGTAATATTATTATCCCCATTTCACAGTTGAGAAAACTGAGTCACAGAGAGTTTAATTGACTTACCCAGCTGTAAGTATCTGAGCCTAGACTTGAACTCATCTTCCTGACTCCAAGTCAAGCATTCTATCTCCTGCTATTTTGTCTGTGCAGAATCCCACAGCATTCAAAGGGCATCTCCTTTCTTTCCTTTGCCCTCAAATTGCTCAGCCACAACATAATTGAGAGAATAGAGAGGGAATGAAAAATAAATCAGATATTGCTATTGGAATCATTCTCTTTTTCCTCTTAATCATAGAGTCCTAATTCAGAAGTTGGCTGGACACTTAAGCTTGTTCTCTGGCATGGAGTCACATTTTGAGAACTGATGAGCAAAAATTATTGTTTGAGCACAATCAACTTCTTAAGTGGTCAAGTGGCCCAGTACATTATTCCTGCCCGCTCCTCTTTAATGCCCTGCATTATGCAGGTGACTTCTCAATCGGGGGATTTTTTTTAGTTAAAAGATTAGGACATCATTGCATACAGTAGAGAACTTTCATTCCAAAAGGAAACCAATGAGCCCAAGAGCATGAAGGAAATGAAGTTTAGTGGCCAAGCTATGCCCAGACACAAGGAACCGAAAAACTGTCCTTTATCTCACTCCTCAGTCCCTGAAGCATCCTACCAGGAGGCAAAAACTCTGATACTCTTGTGAGCGACAGCAGTGGTTCATTGAGCAATAGTGTTTGCGATCAGATGGAAAGTTACGCGGTCGTTTCATCTTCTTACACGTTTAGCTGTGGCCTTCACACTTCCTTCCCCTGCATCCTTTCTTTCAGAAACTTCTACAGCCGCATTCCCTTCCGAGGCCGGGAAAAGCAGCAATTTGAAAGCTGACGTGGCTACACTTTGTGAACTGGCCAGCCCAAGTAAACAGCCTCTCTTTGGGGTGGGGTAGGTGCCAAGATTTGGCATCCAAGCACCCAGGTTCAAATAATTCTCACTCCCTCTGTCTTTCCTTGGGCAAATATTTTTTTTTCTTTATAGGCTTCAGTTTCCTTGTCTGTGAAATCCTTGTCTGGATTTGGATTAGACACTGTCACACAATAGGATGTAGCCAAACTGGCTTTATTCTGTTCCTTATCCATGGCCCCTCAGCTCATCCTCTACTTCTGGGACTTTGCTATGGAATTCATCCCCTCTTCACCAAGGTCCCATAGAATTTCTCTCTTCCCAGAAAAAGAATCTCAGTAAGCCTTTCTGATTCGCTGATTCACACTCATAGGAAGGAAGAGACAATATTTGAACTTGGATCCTCTAATTCCAAAGGCGGTTTCCTCTTTCTCTCTCTCACATGTGTATAGACATGTAAACAAAATACACATATACATCCATATATGACATACATATGTGATTAAGTGTGTATATATGTGTGCAATGTGTACACATATACCTGGTTATGTCCATGCATGTGTATATATGTACATGCATGTGTACATTGCATTGTACATACATGTATACATACATATTTGTGAACTTAACTATTGTGAACAATTTTTTTCCTCTTTGGTAGCTGGAAAGGAATATGGGTATTCACTGAGAGAGGAGGGGGAAACTGTTCACATACCGGGCAATTTGCATAAAAACATAACTTACCCTCTTGGGGTGTTCAAAAAATAGTCAGGAATAATGCTCATGCTCAGCCTTCCTGCTGTCAGCAACTGGATTCTGACTTTGATTTGAATCTCTAGGATACTTCACATGCTTGACAGTTCACTAACTAAATAGCAGGAAAGAGAGGACCATTGGCTGTCTCATCATGATAATGGCAAGCCTGTGAAGGAATGATGGCCTACAGAGATGAAGATATCATAAACCCCAAGATAGGAAGATAGAGATCCATGTTAACCTGCCTCATTTACTGAAGCTTGCCATCAGAGCGCCAACATGCAGGAAGTATTTTCCCTGTCTTAGCAGACATTTAATAAATGTTTTTTTGAATGAGTGATGACCACTTTTTATATTTTCTAAAAGGCCCATGTTCTACTTTGTTATCAGAACATGTGGCACTTCTGTTGAACTTCTAATTTCAACAAAGTACTGAACCTGTGCCCGCTCACAGTTGGGATGATTCCTGGTTTTGATCAACAGTTCAGGAGAACAAAATTTGTCCAATCAGTACAGATGACTGACAGCTGCTTTCTTCCTCAAAATCCATCTGTGGAGCAACCTGAGGCTTGACTGAGATGATGAATGGATATGTCTGGCAAGAAACAGCTTGTTATGCTGTGATGTGCTGTCTATTAATAGAGCCGCAGACTGGGCCATGAAGACCACAGGTGGTCGCTGGTAATAAGGCATCTGTGGCTGGTAAAGATTTTGAAGTGTTAGACATTTTTTGTTGGTGGTGGTGTTTCCTTTCTGGATTCACAAATTTTCTTGTTAAGAAACTATCTTGTTTGCTCATAGATGTGTTACATTTTAAATACATTCAAGGAATTGTTTTTCCTTCCTTCCTCTTTTATCCCTAAGAATTGTACTAGTAATTCTCATAGGATTACTCAGTTGTTTAAAGAAGGCTGCCAGCATAGTGAGAAGGTGCCTTAGAGCTCTTTCTCACTGTCTCTATATCACTTGGCTTGTTTATTGGGTGAGAGAAAGAAAAAGAAAGCAAGAAAAAAGAAAGCAAGAAGGAAAGGAAGAAAGAGAAAGATGGGGAAAAAAGGAATGAAGGAATGAACAAAGGAATGAAGGAATGAACAAATGAGAGAGAGAGAGACAGAGAAAGAATAAACCAATTTGATGAAAATGCAACATGAATAATTTGAGAGACAATGTGAGGTAGTAGATAGAGAACTGAACATGGTTTAGCCAGAAAGACCTAAGTTCAAGGCTCATCTCTAACACACACTGGCTGTGTGACCATGGACAAGGCTATTCATCTCTCTGTGCTATAGGCAGATCTCTAAGACAATGCATTAAAGAGAAAGTGCCAAACTAGTGTAGAGTGCGGTTGCTTATCTGAAACTTCCCTAGACTAATGAAATCCCAGATCCAGGCTCTGTCTCGTGGATGATTTATAGCATATGTGTATATACATATGTGTGTATATATATA
>CM053624.1:10985007-11005622 GCA_028646595.1 Phalanger gymnotis
GGAAGCTGCTGTGGAAGCAGGGCTTACCCGTGTGTAGACCCAGGAGTGCGAGCAGGAACTTGAAGCCAGTAAAAATGATTTGGCTAAATACTATCTTGTTTTCCTGTGGCCTCCTGGTTGCTCTTGTGAGGTGGGCTTTCTGGGCCTGGAGTCTTTTTGTCAAGATGTCAGAATGGGGAGGCTGGTTCACGGATCAGCTGCGGTGGGGCCTAAATAAATTTCTTGTTGTTTTCTCCTTAGAGAACCTCTCATACCTTGCGATTTCAAACCATTCAAACATATACATGATTATATTTGAGATTATAAATTCGGCCTTCCTATTACACATGCATATATACACACATACATTTTTGGAGTCTACATCGTATTTTACCTCTGATTTGTCTTTTTTATTTTTATTCTTTCTCTTTCAAGAATTTAACCCAAAAGGGAAACAGGTGAAATTCTCCAAAACAATATAAAGGCAAATATATTGATAGATGAAAGATTAATAGTAGCAACAATAATATTAATGATAATAGCATTTAAATAGTTCTGTAATGCCTGTGAAGCACTTTACATATGCTATCTCATTTAAGCTTTAAAGACCTAAGCGAGCGATGTCATTATGCCCATTTTACACATGAGGAAATTGAGAGAGGTTAAGTGACTTGTCCAAGATCACATAGATAGGTAGATAGATAGATAGATAGATAGATAGATAGATAGATAGATAGATAATAATTGATAGACCGATGGCTAAACAAATGATGCATAGAGATGTAGAGAGAGCGATAGATTTGAGAGATAGGTTTGAAAGTGTTTTCAAGAAGAAATATGTTTAAAAAATAACTTATTTGTATCAGCCAAGATGGGCAGCCCCACCTGTAAAATTTATTTGCCCACCAATTCATACCTTGTTCCCTCTTAAAGACTCTCCAACTTCATTTGGCTTCTTTGAAAAGTGCCAGGTCATACAATGCTAATCTCAGAGCTAGAAGGGACCTTAGGGTGCATCTATTCCAATACCTTATTTCATATGCCAGTCAGCTGGGGCTCAGAAAGGTTAAGTGATTTCCCAAGGTCACACAGGTAGGAAATAGCAGGGCCATAATTTGAGCCCACCTCTTGACTTCACATTCGCTGTTTCTTCCACTCCTACCATACTGAGTTATGTCTCATAATACAGAGCCGAGCCGTACTGCTCTAGTTGTCTCTTGTTAGAACACGTCTGGAATATGGGCTTCCATTCTGGGTGCCATATTTGAAGAATAATATTGAAAAGCTGGTGAGCATCCAAGAATCATAGCCAGGATGAGGTAGGGTCCTGAGATCATGACTTGCAGATTTTTGTTGAAGGAATTGGAGTAGTTAGTCTGAAAACTAGGAGATACTAGGGGAACAGGATTACTGTCTTCCATTGCCTGGGATGCTGTCACCTGGAGAAGGATTATGACTCTTCTGTTTGGCCTTCAAATGACATCATTAGAAGCATTTGGTGGGAGGATTAAGTCAAATTTAGGCTTGATGTCTGGAGGAACTTTGTAATAATTATTATTAGTCTAAAGTGATACAGGTTGTCTTGCAAAGTATTTATTCCTGCCAATGGCATGTGCCTGGCACATGCCTAGGATACTCGCTAGAGGGGAAGATGAGGATGGTGAGTCAGTTGAGCCCAGGAGTTTTGAGCTACATTAGGCTAAGCCAAGTGGGTGTCTGCAGTAAGTCCAATACTGTTATGGTGATTCTCTGGGCGCAGGGTATCTCTAGTGTGCCTAAGGGGGATAAATTGGCATGGGTTAGGAACAGAGTCAGCCAAAGCTCCCATGCTAATCAGTAGTGGCATCAGAACAATGAATGGCCCATTGCACTTACGTCCTGGAGAGATAAAAAAGACCTGGTTTCCAAAAGAACATAGCAAGCTCTTCTCCCTCGCCACTGCAGATCTTCAAACAAACGCTGGGCATGCTGTCAGGCATGCTGTAAGGATTCTTACTCAAAGGATTCTGGATTCCCTAGGCTTAGCTTCTGTACTTTTAGATAGCTGATGGAGCCCTATCAACTACCACCACTACCACCACCAGCACCACCACCACCACTACTACTGTTACTCCTTCTACTACTACTACTACCAGCACTTAGCACAGAACTTAGCACATAGTAGGTGCTTAATAAAAGTTTATTGGATTGGATTAAATGTTTATTGGTTACTGACCTCTTTTTTCTTATAATTGATGAAAGATATTGATGTTTCATTCACTCTAAATTCCAAATCAGCTAGGCCCAAAGTGCAGAGAATTACTTGATTTCTAGGGTGCTGGATTAGAGGCACTAAACTAAATGTTCTGTATCTATGTATATGTATGTATATATGTGGATATATAAATATACATATGTATAAACATGAAGATAGACAGACAGACAGATAGATCTCTAGGGAAATAGAAACGATGTTTACAAAATTAATACCAGCTCAGTTTTCCAGTTAGAAATATCACCTTTTATGGCCTTCCATGGTTTCCTAGTTCACTTTTGACTAGTGAATGTCCAATCCATCTAATGGAGTTGACTGTTTTTCAAAATACAATCCACTATTCATGCCTCCTCCCTGTTAATTATCAACCAATGAATTTGTTCCAGCAGAAACAGTGTTATCTTCTGATATTTCCTTTATGATCCATTGTGACCAGTCTGATAAAAAGAATCTTTCGGCCATAGGAAAAAAGGCCACTGAAAGACAGAGAATAATGCCTTGTGTTACTTTCAAATAAAGAATCTTAGCATAAGCTATCAGAACCAGAAGAACCTTAAATGCTCTTTATTTTATAGATGAGGCCTAGCATTTTATCCACTGGTGTAGGTACCAACTCACCCATTCCTTGACCTTTGTTGGCTAGCATTTGTGTAGTTCTTTACATATACTTTCTAAATTTATCCCCACAACTACTCTTGGAGGAAGGTGCTATTATTAGAACTATTTTACAGATGAGGAAATTGAGGCAAACAGACATTAAGTGATTTTACCAGGGTTACAGAGCAAGTAAGAGCCTGAGACCAGATCTTCAGGTCCTTCTGATTCCAGGTCCAGTGTTGGTATACACCGAGCCACCCAGCATCCTCTAGAAGGTGGAGAAATAGTGTTCTTTAAGCCTTCTAAGTAGCCCATTATACTCTTGGACTCCTTTAAGGATTGAGAACTTTTTCCTGAAGCCCTAAATGTCCTCTTTTCAACCTTGCCCTCACTCCATCCTTATTGTTCTGTTTTCTCCTTTGGAGCCAAGCAGGAGAGTTAATTAATCAACGGCACTTTTTAAGGTCCTACTGTGTGTCAGGGGGTGCACATAGCCCTGAGAATCCACAGGAGAAACAGAACCAGGTGCTATTCTTAAAAAGTTTATGTTCTAATGGGGAATGCTTTCTTCAATGTGCCCCCCTTCAAATACTACAAGACAGCTCTCAGGCCCCACAGGTACCCCAAAATCTTCTCTTCTGCTCCTTAACATCCTAATTTAATGAGATCATGAGATCTTTGATCTAGAAAGAGATCTTTGAGACCAGCCAGTCCAACTGCCTCAGAAAAGGAGGCCCAGAGAGTTTAAGAGACGTGCCTAAAGTCACTTAGGGAGAAAATAGTACAAGTGGGATTGGAACCTAGATCCCATCAACCTCAAATTCAGCCTGCTTTCCCTGTTACCACATTGTCACCAAAAATATAACTCATCTTCATATGGCATGAATGTGAGGTCCTTCACTGTTCTGGTGGCCATCCTTCTGATACAATCTCATCAGTGCCCTTCCTGAAATGTGGCCCATTATTTTGTTAGGTTAGCTGCTTCTGTAATTTTTTTCCTTAAAAGTTGGGCCCTTTCATTATTAAACAGGTGCCCTCATTTCCCAGAGATGCTGAAGCATTACTCTGTAGATAAGACTGAGAGTATCTTGCCAGTTGCTCCATTTGTGTAGGTGTTAGACCCAAGGGATAGAGTTACCATGGTGACCATCAAAACTCTCTTGTAATAGGTTACTTAACACTCTAACAGGAAGAGGGCTGTTTTGCCAAATGATGTCCATGAACCAGCCCAGTAACTTAATTGAAATAGATTTTTGGAGATGAAGGAAAGGGTCAAGACTTAAACAATGGAGGCCTCTTTAATCTACTTTCCAGCGTAAATCTGGGTTGTTTCTACTCAAACACACTGAAGCAACACTTTGTAATCTCTATCAGAAGGTAGGTGGCAAAGGGCCTTCATTAGCAGGTAAGTAGGACTCACCAGTATTCCTTGATCTTTGGGGATCATCTCCAACACCCCTTTTTGGCCTCAGAATATATGTCACAGCTAATGCTTTGGAAAACCCATTCAGTGCTTTCGTCTCAACAAATAATTCCAAATTACAACCCCAATTCCCCCTGGGGTGGAGGCAAATGTGCAAAAGGAATTCTTGAATGGCAGAAACCATTGGCCAACCTTTATTTACTGTAATATTCTACTGTTAGCACTGATTCTTCAGCCATTTGGAGATGGGGGTGGGGGAAGCAGAAGGGGCCCAGGAGAGAGAAATCTGGCAATTTTGAGAGATTTCCTTAAACTAAACTATAGAGAAAAAGACCATGGCTTCCTGTGGTCTTAACAACTTTAGGAGTAAATAAGCTCAATTTGCAGGCCACATGATCTCTGAAGAACAGGATTAAATCAGTTTTTTTCTTTACTTGTGAATTAGGGCAACATGGCAAGAGCTTCTCTTTGCTGTTTATCTAGGTTATTTTCCGGGGCACCAGGTGATTGTGGGGACAACAGATTAGAGTGGCTAATTAGGCCAAAGCATCCAGGAATTGGGTAGGATTTGTAGGTTAAAAAAATAGAATAGACCATATAGGACTGTTTTATGTATTGTTCCAAAAGGTAAAATTGATTCATCCTGGAATGGAAACCTGGTAGAATTAATATTCTGCTGCATGCTGAACTTTTAATTAGCCTGGGATCTGAGTAATTTCATACGTGCATTCATGAAGGAATTTTCTAATTCAATTCAATTAAAAACATTTACTGTATTAAGCATCATGACTTAAATATATTCATTTCTGCTTCTTAGAATCTTTACTTTCCTTCATAGGTCATTCCAGGGCTTCTTGATTTGTGGATAACCAACAACAACATTTTATCTTGCATTTACTTTGCATACAGTTTTTCCCCTCTACTTCTATATGGATGTGTTCCCCCCTCAATAAAATGTAAACTCCTTGAGGGAAGGGGAAGTTTTGATTTTGCCTGTGTATCCTCAGCATCTAACCCAGTACCTGGCACATAGTTGGTGTTTAAAAAATGCTTGTTAGTTTGAGTATACGTGTGACACTATGCTAAGCACTGTGAACTCCCCAATAATCTACTGGGTTTTTGGTCTTACTGATATGGACGCTCCCTCCAGTGCCACAGATTGCAACCCATCCATGCCTGTTTCTCTTCTTTGACTTATATCTGTTTCCTACCACAAATTTGCCCCAGGGGATCCACCCAGTGTTCTGAGATCTTCTTCTCTTTCTCTTCACATGGAGAGGATACCAATGAAGCCTGAAGCATGCCCATCACCCAATCCTCATGTTTTCTTTATGATTTTGTTGTTTTTTAATCATTTCAGTCATGCCTGACTCTCCGTGACCCCCTTTGGGGTTTTCTTGGTAAAGGCACTGAAAGGGCTTGCCATTTCCTTCTCCAGCTCATTTTACAGATGAGGAACTGAGGCAAACAGAGTTAAGTGACTTGCCCAGGGTCACACACTTAGTCATAGTCTGGGGCCAGATTTAAACTCATGAAGATGAGTCTTCCTGATTCTAATGCCAGTGCTCTATCCATCATGTCACCTAGCCGTCCATCTCTACGTTACCAGGTCATCTTTTTCAAAGATATTTTCTGTGATGGCAACCATAATTCTGCTCTTACAATGCAGTTCTTTGTTTATATTATGTTGACACTAGCTCACACCTACCTTGTCCCTCTTCGTTCTAGCCCAGGTGATTCTCAGCTTCAGAACTATGGAGGACATAGTATGCATTCTGGAGACACAAAGAAAAAAATGAAAGTATCTCTGCCCTCAGGGAGTTTACAGTCCTGGGTAGGGGAAAAGGTAGAACATATATAAGAAAAATAGGAGATGCATGCCAAATGTGATCAAGGGGCAAAGAGTCATTGGAAAATATATCATATTAGCAAAATTAGGAAAATTATTTTCCCATCACTCATGTTCATTATCCAAGGTCATTTTTCATAAATGTGGGCAGCCTAAGGCTGGGTTAAATTTCAAATGCCTCGTCAGGAATGTTTTATTCACAATCATGGATTAATCTGATTTAGCTTCTGCTCAAGTAGCTGTGAAAGGAAATAATCCCACCTGCCACCATGGAGAGAAATCTACTTACCCAGGGAGGTCCTAGAAGTGAAAAGTCTCTGGGAAATGAGCCATCAGACCCTTTCAGAAATTCTTGCAAATAGTAAACCAATTTTCTATTATCCTGGGTAAGGCATGCAAGGCCATCCATAATCTCATATCCCATTGCAGTCATATCCCTCTCTCCAATCAGTCTTGCATCCACTATTTTGCATTTGTTGGAAATTCAAACATTAATTCCAATAAGCTTGCAACTGTGCTAAATGCTAGGTATATAAAGAAAGGCAAAAACAGATCCTGTCCCCAAGGAGCTTATGTTCTAAAGGGAGAGCAAATATGGAAATAACTCTGTACACAGAAGATATATATGGTGTAGATGGAAAGTAATCTCAGAGAGAAGGTGCTGGTAGTCAGGAAGGGGGGAAAGAGACAAGAAAAGCCCCTGAAAAAGGTGGGATCTGAGTTGAGTTTTGAAGGAAGATGGGTGAGGGAGCAGCTTAGAGGTGAGTGAGCAGATGGGGATCATTCCAGGCATTCGGGACAGTCAGGAAAAAATGCATGAAGACGAGAGATGGAGTATGTGAGGAACAGCAATGAGGCCAGGGTAGCTCAATCCTATAGTACACGGAGGGGAGTAAAGGATAAGAAGAATGAGAGGAAGAAAGGGGCCAGATTATAAAGAGCTTCAAATGCCAGAGGGTTTTATATTTAAACTGAAGGTAATGTGGAAACCACTGGTATTTACTTCAGGGACAGGGAGACAAGACTTGATTTTGTCAGGTCGTGCATTTAGAAAAATCATTTTGCTGATCGTATGGAGGATGGATTGTGGTGGGAGAAGACTTGAGGCAAAAGGACCAAAGAGACCAATTATTTCAGTAGTTCAGGTGAGAGGTAATGAAGACCTTCACTAGGATGTTGAGTGAGTCAGTCGTGAGAAGGGCACGAGAGAAGTTAGGAAATGTAGAAATTTAAAGACTTTAGCAACATTGAATATGTGGGCGGAGGGTAACCAGAGAGTCAAGAATGACACTTAGGTTGCTGGGAATGGTGGTGCCCTTGAAATTAATAAGGAAATGTATAAGAGATGAGCCTTTGAGGGAAAAAAGAATATGTTAATTTGATGTTGAGATAAGGATGTCCTCTGATTTGATTTGTGATGTCTCAGAGGCAGTTGGTGATGCTACAATGAAGGAGAGAGGTTAGGACTGGATCTATAGATCTGGGAATCATCTGCAAGGAGATAACAATTTAATCCATGAGAGCTGATGAGCTCTGCAGGCAAGATAGTATAGAAGAAAAGAGAAGAGGACCCAAGACGGAGCTTGGGAGGACACGCAGCATTAGCATAACCTGGAGGAAGAACAGACACAGGACAATGAGAAGGTCATTCAACTAATATGTGTCAGATGCAAGTCTTGGATATAGGTCTTCCTGACACCATGACTGGCTTTCCATCCGTTGCTCCACCCTGCCTTATCACCACAAGGACTGGGTTTCATAAAAATAGTTGGAGAGAGTCAATAATGGATGAAGCTATATTTAACACCTTTTTATTATTAAAATGAGGAGAGGCATACAACAAGGAGATGTAGGTTTGCCATAGGTGTTTCTGATTGTCATGAATAATGTCTTACTCAGAATTCAAATTTAGGAAGGATTCTTTATTTGGCATAAAATTCCCCAGATGCTTCTGTTTGTGGATAACATTTAGCTAATGGCATCATGCCCCAGAAGAGCCCATAGTGCTTCCTGAATGAGATCCCAAATCATTCCAAAGAACTCAGTCCTAATATTCACATACAAAAACAAACCAGCAAAAAAACCAACTAAGTGGATCAATAATGCCAATTGTCTACACTACGTCATACAACTGTAGGGACAACCCCTAGCTCATCAGGAGCTAGTCATTCACTGCAGATACACAATTAAAGAAGCGAAAAGTTGACTAGAAGAAATGAGGACTGGGTCCTTAGGAAATTGTGAAGCATCTGTGATGACCCTTGAAAGAAAATCTCATTCAACAACAGCAACAACAAACAACATCTGTACAACTATGGATGATGGGATGCCAAAATCTCTGAATGTGTACAATCATGAGCCACCTAAAGGACAATGAAAAAGGGAAGGTGGGCACAAATAGCCTATAGCATACTATTAATGGAGAATGGCGTGCCAGAATCAATCATTCAATCAGTCAACATTTATTAAATACCTATTATGTGCATTCACTATGTTAAGGAAACAAGAAAAACAAAACAGTCCCTGTCCTCAATAATATTTTTTATCTACTCTGCTGTGTCTGATCCTTACTGACTAACAGTGACTTCAACAGATGATTCAAATCACAAAAAGCTGTCCTCAAAGAGATAGTGGGAGCAAGAGACATGTGAACAACCTCTATGCTCCACTGATGCCTACATAATATTAAGTAATCCCGAATTAAGAGCTGAATGTGTACTAGACAGTGTCAAGCACTTTATAACTATTATCTCATCTGATCCTCAAAACAATCCTCTGTCTTTTGTTGTTGTTGTATCATTTAAGCTATGTCTAATTCTTCATGACCCTATTTTGGGGTTTTCTTGGCAAAGATGTTGGAGTGGTTTGCCATTTCCTTCTCCAGCTCATTTTACAGATGAGGAAAGTGAGGCAAACAAGATTAAGTAACTTGCCCTGGGTCACACAGTTAGTAAATGTCTGAGGCTGGATTTGAACTCATGAACTTTCTGCTTCCAAGCCTAGTGCACTATCCATTGTACCACCTAGGTCAGGAAACTGAGACACCCAGAAGTGACTTGTCCGTGGTCACACAGCAAGTAAATGTTTGAGGCCAAATTTACATTCAAATTTCCGCCTTCAAGCCCAGCTCTCTAACTGCTGCTTACTATCTAGCTTCTTCTAGATTAAGGGTACCAAAAATCACATAGGCTAGCTAGGGACGGAGGCTTGTGATATGCCTCATTTTAGAGGGAACCAACATCTTTGAGACCACAAGTCCATCAAAGTGGTAAAAATGTGGCATATACACTTTATGGTCTATATTACTCGATATATGTGTTAAACTTTAATGTGGATATTTATGTAATTGATTAGCATCCTTAGAGATTTATACTTTTATTAAAATGTATTTTGATATTAATATTTAATATGGTTAAAATCCATCAAATCACTGAATTTCCCTCGATTGGGGTGACACACGCCACTAGATTTCCTCTGCTCCTTTGTGGGGACGAGCAAGTCTAGAATGTTTAAAATGAAAGTATCCTTTGTAGTTGGCTGATGTTGCTGGATTAATATCACCTCCTTAGAAAATAAGCCATTGACCTTTTACCCTGGCAAAACATATTTGGCATTAATAGTGACTGTGTTTTGACACCACATAAGGTGGGTGGCTGCCTGGCATTACCCAGTGATAGCCCTCTCTTTCATTTGGCATGATCTCAGAATTGCTTCAAGATGTTCTGAGCCACAGAGTTTAAAATAAAGAACCCTGCCGAGAAGATTGTTGGGACAGAAGGAATCACTTCTGAGGCCTATGGAAGTGATTTAGAGCCATAAATGTCTCTTTTAAAATGGGATGATTAATTCATTTGCTGTAAATATGACCTCAAAATAGTTTCAAGGTAAGTTACTGATTAATGTGGCTGAAAATTAGTGAATGGACCCTTCAATTCCCTTTTGCTAGAAGACATGAAATCCAACCCAATGGGGAATTTTGGAAGATGACAGCTTCATTTTCTAAACAGGCTTAACAGGATGCAGAAAGGATGGTATCTGTCACTCAAAGCTACAAAATAAGAAAAGGAAGATAGATTTTTTTGGACAGTTCTTTATTTTATTTTAGCAGAACAGAAATAGAAAAAAGAGACAAAAATATATCATAAACTTATATTGAAACTTAAATATAAAGTAAGAAAGAAAAAAAAAACATGTCATGTGCATAGCAGAACATAGGAGAGGATTCAAAATATGTGACAACAAATTTTCATTTCAAGAAAGCCTGTATGATGAATAACACACCTTGTGTTGAGAATTGTCCATCTTTGCTTCCTTGTGTTTCCTTTTGTTCTCTGCTGTGCACTTTTTAACTTTGTTCTTTTTTCCCCTCCTACCTCCCCCAGAAGACTGCAATATAATTTAGATATGTTTCTTGATATATACATACACATACAGATATATACATACACTTATACTTATGTACATACCTGTATAGATATATACTTTCCCAAAAATATTCTACTCCTGCTTTTTGGTTTTTTTTATACATATTTGTACATATCTTTTGAAGTTGAAAGGAAATTTGGTGATGAACACTCAAAAGAATTTTTTTATTCACATGGAATGGCAAAGGATAATAAGGACTTATCTGTGAAAAGTGGTGCTTGGGCTGTGTTTCTGTGTTTGCATGTTTATGTAACTGTTTATGTGTATATGTATTTATCTATTTCATCATTTGGAAACTGAAACAGACCTGACAAATGAACTCAATTCCTTGATGTGAAAGAGAGAAAGTTCTCTAACACCATTATTTGTTCTCATTGATTCGCGGAGAAACAAACTTTGAAAAAATTTACCCATAAGAGGCAAATTAAGCTAGCACAAACATCTTAAGATATCTGTAATAAAAATGAGTGTTTATCGACCAATTTTGTGGTTCCTTTTGAATTATCTGAAGTCACTTTAATGGCATAGTTTTTGTTTTTCCACAATCAGCTGGGGAAAAGGTGGCCAAATTATACTAAATGACAGTGAATTCAACAACTCAGCAGCACACACATAAACATACATGCACATGCCTGTGCACACACATATACACATGTGTATATACTTAGATACATACACATTCACACTTGCGCATACAAAGTTTTAGCATCTGCAATGTTATGCGTGATGAGTAGAGCTGCACATGTCAAGTCAAGAAGACTAGGCATCCAATCTTTGTTCTGATTCATATTAGCTGTGCAGTCATGGCCAAATCAGTTAACTTCTCTGTTCCTATGTTATTGTTGTTATTTTCCTATTTGTAAAATGTGGGAAATAGTACCTGTAGAAACAATCTACAGGTTTTTGTGCAACTAAAGTGATATAAAATGGAAAACAGTTCAATAAATGCTTGGCATTATTGATACTCACAATAGTCACTAGAAACAAGGTAAAAGCATGGGACAGTCCTTGTCCCCAAGGTAATTTCATTTTGTGCCCTTTTACCACTTGTCCTATTATTGTTTTGGAATCCTCATATTTGTCACTTTTATTGTGAGACAAAGTTCAAGTCTATCCAACCAATACTTATTAAGCTCTTACTGTATGCAAATGTTGAGGATATAAGATAAATTTAACAAGTTGAAATTTAACATAGCCCTCAAAGAGATAAAATAAAACAAATACTTTGTCTATGTATATAGATGAACACATAGACATGGACATAGACACAGACATCTATCATCTAGTTACCTAGTTAGTGAGTCACCTCTCTAGATAACTTTAGGTACATGAATTTTTGAATCAATCATTTTACATATTAAAAAAAAAGAGCAGTCATACTTGTGTAATTTTCTTCAAACGTAGCTCTAATATTGATACCATTTTTCAATTTTTACTGCTTTTGTTTTTTTAATTCAACTTCATGAACATACAATTTAACGTAAAGCTAGAAATTGTTATACCTTCCAGGAAGTGGAGAGCATTGAGTAAGTGGAATTGTTTTAGAATTATCTTCAAAGTTCCCCAAAGAGAATGGGCTCCCTTGTTAGGTAGTGAGTTCCCTGCTAGTGAAACGAGATCTATGTGATCTAGTCCAATTTGGACCTGAAGAAGAATCTCCTCCATCATATTTCTGAAAAGATGCTCATCCTCTTGAGGAGATCCTACAGGGAGAAGCCCACTAGCCCCAAGGCAGCCCATGTTCCCTTGGGAGGAATTATGTGTTAGAAAAAGGAATCAATGTAATCCTTTCCCATATGACAAGTCTTTAACTGTAGGAAGCTATGGAGCTATAAACCAATTTATATTAAAGATAAGTATCTAAAAATTTATAGAAACAAATATTGAGTTCAATTATTATCATCCCCAGAAACACCCCATCTCTATTAAGAGTCATGGATTAATTTCATGGAAACCTTGCTTAGCTCTTTCTTCTGCCTCTGAATCTGATCTCAACCATCTTAGGTTAAATGATTTAACCAGCCTATACCTATCTCCCCGAGAGGGATAAAGAGTTAGTGACCTAGCAATGATGTCACACATTCATGGATTATGGTTTCTCATGCATAATTCAGTGGTTTTTTTCCTCTTTTAACAACACTAAGAAAAGGTAATTTTAGTAAAGACACACATTTACAATTCAGTGGCACATTTTTTAATTTGCACCCTACTAATTCAGAACTCATAGTCATTTGTATTCTGGTAGATGTTTGAATTATGCCATTATAGGAAGTTAAGTCTGAGATGGGTACTGCTGAGTAAAGAATCTGGTGGAGCCCTTTACCAATGCTTTTTAAAAATATTTATTTTATTTTTAATTTATGAGATAAAATTGGCATTTCCATAACAGAGTAGAATTTTTAAAAAGATGATTTCACATGAAACCCTAAATGTATTATGTTACTTGCTGTTCCTTTTAAATATATCATAAAGTTATCATGTAAATTCTTTTTTTTTCCTTTTTTTCTTCCCTCCTCCCCACCCAAGTAATCAGGAAATCAAGAGGCATTTAATAAGGACCTACTATGTACCAGACATTGTATTGAGCACACCCTTAAAGAGCTTACATTCCATACAGAAGAAAATATGTACTCTTATCTGTGAATCAGTTTGTCAATCAAGAAGCATCTATAAAGTGCTTACCTGCTAAGTGCTATGCCGAGTGGGAGTACAAACACAAAAGGGAAATTGTCAGTGTTCTCAAGGACTTTACATTCTAATGGAAAAGACCATAGTTACATTTGTAGGTTATAGGCAATACATATAGAAAATATCCACAATTTATTACATTTATAAGCAGATAGAAAATAAATACAATGTAATGTGTGAGACTGTAGAGGTTTGGGAGGGGGGGAGGACTAGCAGCTAAAGACATCAGGAGAGACAACGTAGAAGGTTCTGCATGATGTAAGCAAAGAAGAATATTAGAGACTCTAAAAGGGAGTGATAAGGAAAGAGCGCATTGTAGCCTTGGAGGACAACCTGTGTAAAGATAGAAAGATGTGAGATAGAACATCTTATGTGAGGAATAACAGGAGGGCCAGTTTGGCTGAACTGTAGACCTTATGAACAGCCTGTGCAATGTCATGGAAACGGGAGGTGGAATGTTGCGTGAGAGGAGCAACAAGAAAGCCAGTTCACTCAATTATAGACTGGGTGAAGGTAAATAATATATGAGTGTAGAATCCAGTTTGTAATGGGTTTTCAATGCCAAACAAAGGAGTTTGTGTTTGATCCAGGTGGCAATAAGATGCCATTGAACTCTACTGACTAGGAAACTGCCATGGTCATGTGATTATGTTAAGAAAGTGGCCATAAGGGCTTGACCAAGAGAGGTGACTGTGTGAGCAGGGAGGAGATAAATGTTGTGGAAGGAGAAACAACAAGACTCGGTAAATAACAAGATATGTGAGCAGAAGTGGAAGAAGTCAAAGAAGACTCTGAGACTGGCAAACAGGGTGACTGGAAGGATATTACTACGTTCACCAGAAAAAGGGGAAGTTTAGAAGAGGCGTGAGATTGTCGGGGGAGGGGGAAGAGGAGGGCGAATTCTGTTTTGGACAGATTTAGTATGAAATTCTTATGGATATCGAGTTCAAAATATCCGATAGGCAAATGGTCATGTGAAATTAGAACTCAAAAGAGAAATGAGGACTTGATATTTAAATCTGACAGTCATCTGAAGAGAGGAAGAATTAGGCTAACATTCAGTGATAAGGTCAGCAAGTAAGAGGGTACAGAGAAGAGGGCTCAGGATGTTGTCTTATAGGACATTCATAGTAGCAAAGATGAATCAAAGAAGGCTAAGAAGTGATTTTCAGAACAAAAAGAGAGTAGTGCCTTAAAATCCCCAAAACGAGAAAGTTCCCATCAAACTTTTCCTCATGTATAAATTTTCGGAGCATTAAATTATCAATCATTCAACAAGCATTTATTAAGTGCTTACTTTGTGCCGGTTTAGATCACCTCTCCCTTCTGACTCTAAACTGTTGAGCCTATGAATTAGAAATGCAAATCAAGGACCCCCCACTCACCTGGGTATCTTGTATTAATTGAAATTCCTAAGCCAAATGACTCTTCATGAGCAAAGCAATATGCATTTGCCAGAAAGAGGATGAGTGTTCTCTGGCTGGACTGAATGTTTCACAAGAGAATTCTGGTAAACCAACTTAGCTGAAAGTAAAAGCAGATGTGCTGGAGAAGAGGCTACGTAGGGGAAAAATGCTTAGTTTAGAAGCAAGAATAAATTTACGTAAAAGGCTGGTTCATGAGAAATTAACTGCAAGGAAAGGATATTCATCTCCAGATTTGTGGGTTCTTGATTTCAGGATATATGGCTGTCATTCTCTGACTGGGTTTCTCCCACTTGGTATTAAAGCCAAGATCAAGGAAGGACCCCAAGATGAGCAGTTTCTTCATTTTATAATATTTTGGGCTGTGGTGGTTGACATCTAGGTAATATGAAATGTTACGTAATATAACTTAGGACACTAGGTGTCTGTTCCTCAGATGCCACAAAGGCCTATTAGATTTTGTGGCATGCTTCTGACATCTTGAGTTTGACATGCCTACAGGACATCATATTTGAGATGTCCACTAAGAAGCTGTTCGTGCATAATTAGAGCTCAAGAGAAAGACTAGAACAAAGACTATGTGCATAATATCATCTCCAGTCCTGGGTGTTCTGCTCTAAGATGCTCTCCTCCAGCTTTATCAGAGGTGTTTCATAAACTTGTTGGAAGGTCATAGAAAATGCCATTGTCCTCGTCCTGGTTTCCGGACGTCACAAGAGGAATACAAGCAAGCATGGGAGTCAACCTGTATCTTCCCTGGTGTGTCAGAAAGAAGTAAACTCTTTAGAAGCGTGTTGAGCTAGGTAGTTCAGATTTCACAGACAAT
The DNA here is from genome assembly GCA_028646595.1 of Phalanger gymnotis. NCBI lineage: Eukaryota > Metazoa > Chordata > Mammalia > Diprotodontia > Phalangeridae > Phalanger > Phalanger gymnotis. Next base: position 11,000,473 of record CM053624.1, read on the forward strand.
GATCTTTGAAGACCTTCAGAGAAAGGCTATTGTGTAAAGTGGAAGCAGAAGTTTATATTTCTAACCTGGTTGGCATAAAAAGAATGTGAAATCTTGGAAAAATGTTCTTATAAACTCTCCCACTGTGTTTTAAACTTCCTGATGGCAGAGTAAAATACAACATACTTATGATCTCAAGATCATAGACTTGCAAGGAACTGTAGAGACCAAAGAGAACTTGGAATTAGGGTTAGGGCATCATGCCTTCTACAATATACTGCATGAGTCAGCATCTAATCTTTGCTTGAAGACCTCCACGGTGGAAAAATCCATCACCACACAAAGCACCGCACTGTACTGTGGAGAAGCTGCTGGTTGGGTTGTGGTTTTTTTGTGTTTGTCCTTTTGTATTTTCCCTTTTGTCAAGCTTTAATTTGACTCTTTGCAGCTCCCACTCATTGTCCATAGGTCTGCCCACAAGGGCCTTAAGACAACAAGATTAGCGGTGCTTCCAGATGATAACCTTTTAAATAATTGAATAATGATACAGTATATTTAGAAAAAGAGGTTCTTAACCTGAAGTCCATGAATTTGTTTTTATATTATAAATTAATATTATAACCATTTTCGATATAGTTGCTTCCCTTTGTGATATTTTTAGAGTAGTCCATAGGTTCCAAAAAGCTGTCAGAAGGATCCACGAGTCTACAAAAGGTCAAGACCCCCTCGTGTAGAATCAGAAGACCTGAGATGGAAACCCAGCTCTTTAGCATATTACCCATAACTCACCTGACTTCAACTGAGGTATTTCATCTCAATAGGTCTCATTTTCCTCCTCTAAAAAAATGAGAGATTTGGATTAATGCCCTTTATATTCCTTCCAGGCCCCAAGTCTACTCTTCTCCAAGCTAAATGTCCCTATTTTCTTTGACTAGGAACCTCAGATAGTGAGATCTCCATGCTTTTCATCATCCTGCCCTCCTTGCCCTTCTCAAGGCAGTCTCAAGCTTGTCAATGTTCTTCCTAAAATAGGTGTCCATATCTGAACATTATAGTATTATAGCCATAGTATCACAGAATCACAAAATTTCAGAGTAGGAAGGGGGTTTCAAATTATTTTTAGTAGGGCCCTAGGTGACACAGTGGCTAGAATGCATGACTGGAGTCAGGAATGCCTCCATTTGACTCCTGCCTCAGACACTAGCAATGTGATCCTGGGCAAGTCATTTAATTTCTCTTTGCCTCAATTTCCTCATTTGTAAATGGGAACCTCTCCCTCATAGAGCTGTTGTGAGGAACAAATGAATTAACATGTGAAAAATGCTTTGCAAATCTTAAAGTATTATGTAAATGCAAGATGTTATTTCATTTTTAGAGCTAGAAATTCATTTTATAAGTGAGGAAATAGGAAAGACAGTTCAGTGATTTGTCTACAGCCCAGATCTAGTTGTATGCCTATCCTGAATTTGAATTCTGGTATCCTGACTTCCAGCATGGTCCATTATCCCACCAGCATAAACTCTTGGAAGTCCTCATTCCAGAGCTTTTCTATCCAATGGGCATTCAATAAATACTCGATGGCTAACCTTGAGAAGCAAGGGAAATTGCAGAGCATTGTGTCAGTGATGAGAGAAAGCCAATAGTTTCCCTCCCCTAGATGTATACAGGTACCATTAGTGCCCTCCTTGAAGCCACACATCTGCAGAATAAGCTAAACAAGGAAAGGGCCAGTTCTAAGGCAGCAGATGATCTAGGAATCCACCAAGGCTGGGGCAGGGATGCTACCAACACCCTCATTGTCATCCATCCTCTATCCTCACACCTGAGTTAGGGCTGCTTAATGCCACTTGGGCATCTTCCATATAGCTGACCAAACTTTGGGTCCCAGGAACAACTTCATAATTTCTAGGGAAAGCACTTTATGTGGGTTTATCAAGAAAATAATAACATGTTGGAGCTCTGAATGGCTCCAGCATTTCATGGGACTTGCCATTTTCTATCTGTAGACTGCAGGCAGGCAGGCATCATATCCAGTTACTGCCAAATGGGTGACTAGGGCCTTATAAAAGCCTCCTGAAAGAGACCAATTAGATCAAGAGGCCGTTCCAGATGCCGCAGACACTTTTCTGCAGCTGGTTATTGCATCATAGACAGAGCTTTGCTTGCCAGATTTTCCTGGGACTTTGTAAGTTTTCTATTGGGTATATTGGGCCCATTTTCCAAGCCTGGATAATAAATGCTCATGCAGCAAGTTGGGGGAGGAGGGGGAAAGAAACCTATATCTGAATTTTTTTTCCTCCACTTCCAAATTAATTGACAAAACTGTTTTTCTGAATTCACTTGTTCAGAGGCTTGTGAGAGGCAGAAACCAATATTACTAAGGGCTATATTCTAATTAAATTCTCCAGGAGAATTTGATAGGACAAGGAAATGGGAGAACATCATGGTGGATGAAATTAAGCTTAGAAAAACAATGGAATATTTATAGAGCTTCTTGGAGCAATAGCAAATCAATGTGTGTTTCTTTTCTTTTGTTTATTTTGTTTGCAAATACCTCTTAAGAATAAAGAATATAGAATAAGGCTCACAACTTGGCCAGAGAGAAGTTCAAATCAGTGGGTAGATGCAGCTGTGGCTTCAGGGGGACATGGGCACGCCCTCATCCCTTTCTCTTATTCTCTTCAACCCTTGACCCAATGCTACCCACTTTAATGGAGGGGGGCAGTGCTGCTTGCCCTCTGAGGTTCCTTCTGGCTCGAAATTGATGATGCTACAATGCTATCTGTGTGACTTTGGGTGACTCACTGAACCTCCCTTTATCTCAGTAAAATGGAGTTAAACTCTAAACCTTTGATGCTGTGATCCTGAGTAAATATGAAAGGTGGATTAGTTTAGTGGAAAAAATGTTAGAGGTCGAATCACAAAAGAACTGGGTTGGAATCACACTCACTGTGTGAGCAGAATGAAGTTTCTTAGACTCAGTTTCCCTAGTCTGTAATAACTGCACTCTATCAAATAAGATAACGAGTGTGAATTACTTACAAACATTACATGCTATATCAGAGTTTCTTAGTTTGTTTTGTGTCAAGCCTATGGACTACTTTAATAGGTTTTTTTTTAATAATTGAAGGGAGATACTAAATCTAAATTCAATGTTAGTGAAAATTTTTTTAAATGTTATTGTTCTCCATACAAGTACACGAACCCTCTGAAAATACTGTGTCATATATAGGAACACAAACAGAAAAAATGACATAATCACTACCTACCATATTCTACTAGAACTGACATTCTTAATTTTGGGTCCACAGACCCCCTTGGAGCCTGTAGATAGATTTTGGAGGGCTAGAAACTTGTGTGGGAGAAAAATAAACCCTTATTTTCAGTAACTTCAAACTGAATTCGATTCCTGAACTGAATTCAAACCTCAAACTGAATTGCTTCAATCATTAATAAAGGAGCATCCAGCCCACACCAGGAGAACACTACGCCTGCAGTCACGCAGCCCTGTCTCAGAGAACTGTGACAAGGAGAAACTCATTAAATCTTAAGGCATCCCATTGGATTGAATACCTCAGGCCCCCAAGGGAGCATCTCTTCCTTTAGTGTAAAGCTCAAAGGATGTAGTGGAAAGAGTCTTAGACTTAGAGTCAGAAGTGCTGGGTTCCAATTCAACCTCTGGGCCTTACTAGCTCTGTCATGGATGGGGATAATAATAGCGCCTACCTCCCAGGGTTGTTTTGTGGATTGAATGATATATTTTAAAGTGCCTAGAACATAATAGGTACTATGTAAATAGTTTTATTTTTATTATTACTATTATATTTCCCCTGATGTCTAAGAACCATGAGATTTTTCTCTCACCTGTAGCTAGAACCATATATTCATACATATATATATACACATACATATGTGTGTATGTATATATACATGTATGTATACGCATGTGTGTATATGTGCGTATGTGTATGTATACGTATATGTATATACATACATGTGTACTATGTGTGTATGTATTTATGATGTAAAAAATCCACTTAGGCTCTCAAAAAGGTTTTTGTATAGACTTAAACGCTACAGAGCAAGGATATATTGTGTTCACATGGTATTGGAGCCATTCCTGTTTGTTGTTTTCTTTTTGTGTGTGTGCCTGTAGTCCATCAGTATCCGTCCAGGTTCACCAAGAAAACAAGCCTATGTCTTGACAAAAAGCACCTTTGACTGCTCTTCACAGAAATCCATTGTTCGTTTAGATTTTTGTCCCATTTTTGTAGGACTTTTGGGTCTCATCCATTCAAGTCAAGCTTTTATTTTTTTTCATATGGGTTTTTGCATAGTTTTTTTTCCTTTTTTTTGGACGAGGAAGCTTCTTAGTGTTTCACCAAGTGCTACAATACTTGCTTTGATGTCACATTAAACAAGTGTACATTGTCTTTTTGTTCTCATCAAGTGTTCTTTCAGGCAGTTTTTCACAGAGGAGAACAAGTAGAATATACCGTCAATGAAGCACCATACATAGAAGGTTCAAGAATGTAACAAACCATGTACATCTGTGTCCCAGAGAAGGTTTTCTTGCCTATTTTCACCTCACATATATGTGTCTATTACATATGCATGTATGTGTATGTATATGGGTGTATATGTATATATATATATATATATATATATGCTGTCTCCCTCTCACACCTTTAGAATCTGAGTTTCTTGGGGGGGGGGGGGAGGCAGAGCCAAGATGGCCACATGAAGGCAGCGTTTTACTGGAGCTCTCTTACAAGTTCTGTCGGATTCCTATAAAAAAGTGAATTTGAGCAGATCTTAGAGAGTTAGAAACTGCAAGCAGTCTAAGTGGGGCAAATCTCCCAGCCCGGAGATTCTGAAAGGCTGAAGGAATGAATCTGTAGGCTAGGAGAGTGCTCGGCGTGCAGAGCTGCCCCAGACGGGACCAAAGCAGAAGCGGCTGGCCGGGAAAGCCACGTGGGGACAGGCTGGGAGAAAGCCGGGCGTCCGAAACCAGCGGAGATCCCCAGGCCTCCCAACACAGGACGGCACTCAGTGGAAGCAACGAGAGGCAGCACAACACGACAGGTCCATGACATACCAGCTCCCGAGGCTTGCAGCCCAAAGGTTTCAAATGCTTCTTGAACTTCCGGGAGACATAATGGCCAGGTAAA
>CM053624.1:11006122-11029336 GCA_028646595.1 Phalanger gymnotis
ACTAGTGTGTAAATTAATTCAATGCCAAGTTATACATGGAAGTTATATGGGATTCCATGCCTTCTTGGGGAGGGAGGGGGGGAGGGAGGGAAGAAAAACTGGAACTCAAAATTGTGTAGAACTGTTTGTTGCAAACTAAAAATAAAAAAAAATTAATAAAAAAAGAAAAAAAAGAATCTGAGTTTTTTGAGAGAAGAAACCATGTTATTTTTCTATTTATATTTCCATCACTTAGCATAATGCTTTTCATATATTAAATACTCAAGAAATGCTTCATCCACCCATCTATCCCTTTGCAAGTTGTCTCACCATTAAATTCTAAACTCCCTGAGATGAAACACTATTCTTCACCCTTCACTGGATCCCCAATACTTAGTTGAGTGTTTGGCATTTAATAGATGCTTAAGAGATGCATGTTTACCTGACTTGATAATTCCTCTAAATAAGGATAATGATCATATGCACCGTACAGAATTGTTGAATCTCAAATGAGATGATTTAAGTAAAGAACTTTGAAAAGCTTGAAATTGCTCTTTTTAACTCCTTGAGGGACATTCAATTTCCACTCATGCATTTAAGAGCTACTATATCATGCCCTGGCTCCCTTTCTTCTTCCACCTTTCCTTATATAGCTCCCCTTTCCCTTTGCCTGTGCCTGCGATATAATCTCTCACCTCTGCCTCTTGGACCCCTGTGCTTTCCTCCATGCTGAGCTCTTCTCTGCTGTCTCAGAGTCATAGAATCACAGGATCATAGAATGTAAGAATTAGAAAGAATCCCAATCACCTCTAGCCCAACCCAGGCCCCAAGAATCTCTGGATTCCTATAATGTCATCAGTGTTCTTTACCGCCTCAAAACAGGTCACATTCATAGACCTAGAGCTGAAAGGGGTCTCAGAGGCCATCTAGCTAGAACCCCTTATTTTATGGATGAGGAAACTGAGGCCCACAACATTTAAGTGACTTGTCACTTAACTTCAAAGCTAGAGAAATAGTAAATATCACAGGTGAAATTTGAGCCTAGAGCTTCCAACTTGAGAGCCAGTTGAATTGTATTGCCTCCTAGGACTATATAAATTTCTCAAATGAATGAATGATGAAGCAATTATTAAGTGCTTACTGTGTACCAGGCATTATATTAAATGCTGAAATAGAAATAAAAGAAAGCAAGGCAGTTCCTACCCTCAAGAAATTGCATTCTAATGGGAAAAGACAACATGGAAACCTAGGGAGGGGCAGAGCCACATGGGGTGTGATGTCTGAGAAGTAATGTGGAGGCATCAGGGATCCAGGCCCAATGAGGCAAATTTCACTAAGCAGAGTCCAGGATCTCTGTGAAAGAGTCTAGGTAGTTCTTTAGTGAAGGGGTTTGAAAATGATGGCTGAAGTGGAGACAGCATAATCTATAAATTGCTAGGAAGGGAAGTTTTTTTCTTCTTTCTGGGTATGACCAGTGTTTAGCATTTAGTCTTGCTCATTTAGACACCAGCACTGGGCAAGGTGGTAACCACCTTGGAAGTTGCTTCAGCACAGAAGTTAAGGTTCCAACAGGAACTGCAGCTTCAGCACTGTCGGTTAAGTATATTGACTTCATGCTGCCGAACAAGTAGGCATGTATTAGCAGGAGAAATTCTTCTCCGTCACTCTATCTGTCTCTATCTTTTATCTGTGCCTGTCTCTGTGTTTCCATTTTTGTCCATCTCAGTCTATTTTTCTGTCTATATATTTTTCTATGTCTTCTTGTTTCTGTCTCTTTCTCTGTGTGTTTCTCTGTCTTCCTCCTCTGTTTCTCCCTCTGTCTTTCTCTCTCCCTCTTTCTCATTTCTATTCTTTTCTCTCTCATTACCTGTCTCCCTTCATCTCTGTCTGTCTGTATCTATATCTGTCTCTCTGTCTCTCTCCATTTCTGTCTCTCCCCCTGTCTCTCTGTCTCTGTTTCTCTGTCTCTCTGTCTTTCTCTCTTTCTCTGTCTTTCTCTCTCTTTGTCTTTCTCTGTCTCTCTCTGTCTCTCTCTGTCTCTCTCTCTCTCTCTGTCTCTCTCTCTCTCTCTCTCTCTCTCTCTCTCTCTCTCTTTCTCTCTCTTATGCAGATACTATGCTTCTACTTAAATCTGCCTTTGTTTACCTGCCAGACATGGATGGTGTCTGTGAATGAAAGCTGTTCCTTAGACTCATACCTCATGTCATCTCTTAGAGGGATTAAGCATGCCCAGAAATATGGTGCTTATCATTTCACTTGATGCTACTTAATTATAGCAAATGGAATAAATATCCTTCAGCAGGCATGGAAGACTAATGTTTCTCCTGAGGGGGAAAATGGAAAAGGAATCTTCCTTAGGATAGAAAGATACAAGTTTGCTAATAAAAATTCCAGCAGCTCACTCATAGATTAACAACTCCTCATGTTGTGAGCTAAACTAAAAAGTAGGGATTCTAAATAGAGAAGGGGATATTAGAAATTAATATTACTAGCCAAATGATATAGCATCAAAATAATTTTCCTCATAGCTATACAATCTGACAGTATTTCGCATGTAAACATAGTAAGACATATTTGGTTACGTCAGAATCAGCATTATGTATAGTAAATAGAGTCATAGTCTTAGAACTTGAGAAAAAAATCCTGGCTTGCAACTCTAGGCAAGTCACTAACCTCCCTGTTTCTCAGAAAATACTCAAGGAGTGACAAAGATGTGCTGCGATCTGAATTGGTGAATAGGCTTTCCAAACCAGGAGTTTTGAAATGATGAAGAATTACAGATCCTTCTTCTATTCCTTCATGTAATCCAAGTTTCAGGAAAATATATGTCCTGTTTCAAGTACTTTGTGCATGCCCCCCTATAGGAAAATATATTGAGATAAACACTCCATAACAGAAAACCTGCCTCGATGACAGAAGGAATGCAGGTAATCCTTGAATGCATACTGAACTCAAGCATATTCATTTAAAAGGTTATATTTCCAGGGCTGCAAATGCAGCCAGTTATGTTAGAAACCATCAATGCCAATTGCTAAGCAAACAAATAGCAGCCACATATCCACTACGGCGTGGTGCAAATAAAACAATTATATCATATCCATTGAATATGACAGCATTAAAGTCATTGGGAGCTAATGTTCTTGTTGGATCAATGTGGACAACATGGATTTTTAAAAATCACCATTTCTCTCCAATATCTGTTTTCCATAAAGCCTTTACATTGCCATATACTGGCCACCTTGCCTCCCTTCATTTCTACCTACCTTCATTCCTTCCTTTCTCCAACATTTTTAAATAATTTAATTCTTCCTCTTGGATTACCAGACTGTAAATCAATTAGTGAAAGATAGCATGGTCGTGGAATCATAGCATCATAGACTTAGAGTGGGAGGAAGCTTAGATGTCATCTTGACCAATGTCATGTTCTTTTAAAGGGAAAGAAGCAGAAACCCAGAGAGAGGAAGTAATTTGTCTCAAGTCACACACACTCATTCATATTCACAGTTATCATTCCTAACTTTTGATTTCCTTCCAACCTACTTCCCCCTCCAACACTGTTGATCCTTTTCTTTCTCCTTTCACCCTGACCCTCCTCAAAAGTATTTCACCTCCAATCATTATCTCTCCCAATCTGCTCTAACTTTCCTTCTTGACACGTGATTCTTGGTTGTAATGCTTTTTTGCCCTCTGGAATATCATATCCCAATGCTCTGATCCTTTAAAGTAAAAGTCGATAAATCTTGTGTGATCCTAACTATGGCTCCATGATATTTGACTCCTTTTTTACTGAATGCTTACAATATTTCCTCCTTGACCTGAGAGCTCTGAAATTTGGCTATAATAATCCTGAGACTTTTTGTTTGGGGATCTCTTTCAAGAGGTTATTGGTAGAGCATTTCCATTTTTATTTATCTCTCTCGTTCTAAAATATCAGGGTAGTCTTTGATAATTTCTTTGAAAGGTTGTATCTAGGATCTTTTTTTTTAATCATGGCTTTTAAGGTAGTACAATAATTCATAAATTCTTCCAGGAATCATTGGGGGGGGGGTTCCTGAGATCAATGCACATTTTTCTTTGATGCTTTGCATGTTGCTATTTTGACATGGTTGTCTTCTGATTTGTGTTTTGAACTTGGCTTTTACCACAGTAACTTTTATGGTCATGTTCTTTTTCTATTGTTTGCACATTTTCCCAGCCTACTTTTTGACTTTTAAAATTATGGTAAAGTTGGGCTTTACTCCTGGGGTGAAGGGGTCCAAAGTGTCAGGATTTTTGTGCTGTTATTTTCAGAGTTAGTTCTGGGAGTCTGAAAATTTTCTGTTCTTCCAAGATGTAAGATCTGATGAGAGGTATAGTCACTACTCTCTTTGACTGTGCTCTGGTCTGTAAGTGACGTCAAGTACTCTATTCTACCTTGTGACCAGGGTCCCCACTCCTGCTAATGTTCCTCCTTGTCCTGGAACTGTGACCCAGAAGCACATATAGGCAATACTCCAATAAGTCCTATTCCTAGTGTCAGCAAAACAACCCCATAATCTCTTGACAAGTGGTCAGATGCCTTTACTATCTATGGGCTGAGAGCTCCAAAAGTTGCTATCAATTTCTTCTCCCTCCCCCACCCCACCCCAAGGTCTGCTGCTGGCTTCCCAGGTGTGACCTGTGCTGGAATGTGCTTCACTCTGGCTCAAGTGAGATAGATTGTTCCTGCCAACCTTCTAAGTTTTCTTGGGCTGGAAAATTGTCTCACCTCATCGTTTTGTCGCTTCTGCCACTCTGGAATTCATCACGTTAATGCTTCCTGATGGGGAATTTGGGAGAGCTCAAGCAGGTTCCTGCCTTTACTCTGTCATCTTGGCTCCACTCCTTGACTCTTTTTCTTTTGAGTTTTCATCTCCATTGCCCAGCTCAGTCCCTTATCATACTGAGTTCTTAATAAATAGTTGGAATATTACCCAAAGAAAGGAGAATGTGCTGCAAAAGGCACTAGCTTTTGAATCAGATGACCTGAGTTCAATTCGTGGCTCTGCTGATTACTTACTTCTGTGACCTTCAGCAAATCACATAACTGTTCTGTGCCTCATTTCCTCATCTATAAAATGAGGGGAAGGTTGGAGGGCTGGTGTCTGAGGTCCTGTTTAGCTCTTCATCTACAATGTGAGCTTTGAATCCTCTGAATTGAACTGTATCTAAAGAGTCTTGTGTGGTTCTCATTCTTCTTTACAACATGACAACTGTGAAAGTATGTTTAATATGGATGCATATGTATAGCCTATATCAGATTTCACATTGTCTTGGGGAGGGCAGAGGAGAGGGAAGGGGAGAAAAATTAGAACTCAAAATCTTATGAAAGTGAATGTTGAAAACTAAAAATAAATAAACAAATGGGGACAAAAAGAAAGAAAGAGTACTGTGTCTTGGCTCAAATCTTGCTCCTCCCAATTACCAACCATATGATTATGGGCAAATTGGGTAGGTTCTCTGAGTCTCAGTTTCCCTGTCTATAAAATGAGGATGAGGTAGGTAGGTGGCACAGTGAGTAGAGCACTGGCCCTGGAGTCAGCAGGACCTGAGTTCAAATCTGGCCTCAGACACTTGACACATTTACTACTGACCTTGGGCAAGTCACTTAACCCCAATTTCCCTGCCTTCCCCCCTCCAAAAAAACTAGGATAATAGGACTTGTGGTGCCTCTTTCACTTAATAACCATGAGGAAAGTACTTTGAAAGCCTGAAAATGCTATAGAAATGTCAGCTCTTGTTTATGCATAAGGAGGTCTGCTGATAATAAGCTGGAGGCCAGAGGTTTATGGCACATGAATAGATGCGTGAATTCCATTATGTGTGGAGTATTTTTGGTCTTTGACACCAGTTCTATCAGTAAATTGAAGGACAGCTCTTTCTCTTTAACACTAATAAGTGGCTCTGCATTTTCTAGGATATCACAGGATTCAGGTATTAGGTATCTGAATCGTTAAGGCTTACAGTCAATGATCAGTTAATATACAACCTGACTGGAATTATATCAGAGTTCCTTACTAGGCAGTATCCAGATGTTCAAGTTAGGAAAATGATAATAATAAAAATTCAAAAAATATTTTAAGGTTTGCAGAGAACTTTGTGTATAATTCTCCATCTACAATAGTAGATAAAACTTTATAAGTGCAGCAAGGATTAATGTTCCCATTTAATAGGAAGGGAAACTGAGGCTCAGGCCGTGGCACATGCCTATCTTGCTAACAAGTGTCAGAGGTAGGATTTGAACTGAGGACCCTACCTGATTCCAAACCCAGCACCCATTCCACTCTACTATTGGGGACAGATACCTGATTTTTCTGGCCTTGTTCCTCTGGCTCTGTATATAAACATTGTTTTAGTTGCCTATATCTGGCTCTTGTGTATTGTCCTCCAGATTCAAGATAATGATGGTGTTGGGTGCAATGGAGAGTCAGCAGACTAGAGTTTAAAAACTACCTTTGATGCTGGAGAGCTGTGTGATACTTCAGCCCAGTCACTTCATCTCCCGGGGTCTTAGTGTTCTCATCTGTAAAGTGAGGGGGGCTGAAGTAGATGACCTTGTAGGGCCAATCCAATTCAATGATCCCACCCAGTCTTCTCATCCATGAAATAGTGAACTTTTCAGTGGTCAAACTTTGAGCTCACAGATTAGAACTGTTGGGGACATTAGAAACCACAGAGCCAATCCCCTCATTCCACAAAAGGGGAAACCAGAGCCCAGAGAAGTTAACCTACTTGTCCAATGTCATACAAGTAATAAGTGGAAGAGCTAAAAAAGCTAACGTATGACCTTGACCTTAGTGGTTCCATGGCACACTGGATAGTGGGTGGGATATAGAGTTGGAAACATCTAAGTTCACACTCTGCCTAATACACTTACCGGCAGGATGTGGCTGGACAGTCCTTTAACCTCTCTGTGACTCAGTTTCCTTTTCTATAAAATGAATATAGCACTTCCCTAACAGAGTTGTTTGAGAATCAAATCAGCTAATATATTTAAAGTGTTCTGCACACCTTAAAGTGTAATATAAGTGCAATATATTATTATTGATAGTATTATTATCCCAAAGTAGCACTCTCTTGCAATATGCTGACTTCCCTTCATTTGAATCTTTCTTTTCTCATGTGCATCAAAGCCTCAGAAACTTTCTTTAAAGCCCCCTGCTAATTCGAATGCAGATTTGCATTTTGTTTATCTCTCGGCAATAACAGAGCCTACCTACAACAATTGCTGTCTAATGGATGGCCTCTGTGGGAAAAGATCATGTGTCTGATTTTTGCCTAAGATGTGGATTTATTGAAAACTTCCAAATCTATAGGTTTAATGGATTTTGATCTCAATTTGAGACTCAATTAATCATACTTATCCTAAGTTTAATGGGAAAAAAAACTGGACAGTGAAAAATTGTGTTTTCATTTTAAACCATCAAGTGATTGGAATGATTTCTAGAGAAGCATCTTTGACTATCTTTAGCACCACAAGCATAGTCACCAATCTTGAGCTTAAAGATCCATTAAATCCAAGCAAATCTGGAAGTAAGAAAAGCCATGTGTCCAAATGAAATATTTGGAAGACAAACACACTGGTGGTAGGAAACCAAAAAATGATTTTTTTAAAAGTCCTCACAATGGATTTTTTTCTTGGTGAGCTGAGCCAAAGTCAATATTCCAATGTCCCTGTGATCTCATGAATTCTCTCCCATAATGTAGTTATATCTCATCATTCTATCCCACCCTGTGTAGTTCCTAAGAGTGTGTATGTGGCTTCTAGGAAGTTCACCCACATTTGGGGGTGTTCATTGGTTTCTGTGGACGTAGACAGCTAGGCGGCATGTTGAATCGAGTATTAGACTTTGAGTCAGGAAGCTGAGTTCAAATGCTTCCTCCGCCTTTTGCTAGCCATGTGATCCTGGGCAGTCAGTTTCAATTTCTTCATCTGTAAAATCAGAGTGGCAACAGCAGCTGTCTTGCAAGGTTATTGTGTAAGGATCAAATGAGTGAATGTCTGCAAAGTTCTTCATAAACCTTAAAGCACTGTATGCATGTGCTCTAAAGCAAATATCTCAATGGGCACATGGGCTGTCCATGGCTGTCCTTTCCTCTTACCAAATGGCCAGCCCACTTTCTTCTGCAATCCTACATATTTATTGCATCCTTAGTGTGACTTTTCCTTTGCATTTTATTGTTCGTAATGCAGTGTATCTTGCTCACACCCACCATGTGATGCCTTCCGGACGATTCTTAACCTCAATCTTCAGACATTGTCACATCTCAGGGCTCACACCAACACATTATCATTGGAACTGTGTTTTTTTCATTTTTAAAAAGACTTTTTTTTCGTGGAGAAGCATTTTTGAAAGTATTTTGAAATTTCTCAGAGGCCATCTGTCTGCTCTGTTCATCCTGTCTAATTCTGGCATTTACTCAATGTCCATTGTATGGATCTATCCAAGATGTGCATCTGTATTTGCAGAAGTTTGTGCAAAATGCACAAAAGTGAAATGAAATCCTTCATGAGGTAGTGAGTTCCTCATCTCTGGAGGTATTTAATTGGGAGGTGAATTATCATTTGTAAGAAATGTTATAGAGAGGACTCTTCTTCAAGTTAGATTCAGTGGCTTCTAAGGGAGCATCAGTCTATGGTGTTCTATTATTATATGGAATAACATTCATAACTTGAAGGTTCAGACAGGAAGTAGGGACTCTGAGCCATTTTCAAAAGCTAGACCCATTTTTTGGTTTGAATTCCCCAGTGTCTTGTTAATATTTCCCATGAACTATTAATGGAGGATTCCTTGGAACTGTAGGCAGTACAGATTAAAAAAAAAAGGCAGTCTCTTGTGATCAAGGAACTTAAAATCTCATTAAGAAGGCAGAGATAGACTATGTATACAACAAAGAAGTACTAAATTAAGCAAACACTCCATTCTGCAAACAACGATGAGGCCATTGCTATTCTCAAGGGATAGTATTCCAATATAGAATTTCCATGCCTTCATTCAAAGGCTCAGAAGAATAAAGGAGTCTAAAGAAGCCCAGGAAAGCTTCAAAGCAAGTCTTAGCCTTGAAGGATGAACAGGCTTGGCAGAGTATGGGGAACTCCATGGGAGAACAATAAGGAAAGATTTGTGGAATGTCAGGAAGGGCTCTTTTACTTACTACCTTTGGGACTTTGAACAAGTCTCTTTTTTTCTGGATCTCAGCTTCCTCATCTGTAAAATGAAAGTGTTTCTATAAATAGACCTCTGGGGTCCCTCCACTTCTTAATCTCTTGAATATAATCATGGAGACATAAATGAGTGTGGATGCAGTGAGGAAGCAAACAACCTAAGTGAATCACGCATCTTCACAGGATCATGGATTCTGAGCCCCTTGGTAGGGCTAGGGTAGTGATGACTATGGAAAGCAGGCAGAAGACTTCAGATTTGATGCAATCAGACTTTGAGAGTCATGGAAAGATTTTGAGCTGGGAAGCGATAAAGAGAATAGGATCATGGGATTTTCTTTTGGAAGGAGCTATAAAAGTAATCTAGGCCAACCCTTTCCTTCAGTAGACGAAGATATAGAGGACAAGAAGATTTATGTGATCTACCTAAAACCACAGATGATGAAATGCATAGAGAGGATTCTAGTGTACCGACTGACCCTTAAACAAATGAAAGGCCTAAATCCATAGCATTAACATTCTAGAAGATTCCCAAGGTTTTGTCTGTTCTCACTTCTCAAGGATTCAGCTTCTGTTTAATTCAACTGGCATTCCACAAGAATGTCCAAAGTACTGTGCTAAACACCTAGGATACAATGAAAGCAAATCAAATATGCCCTGGCCTCAAGGAGCTTGCATTCTGCTTGGAAAGAAATGGATGTCATAAATCAGTGGTGCTTTTCTAATCACTATTTGTTCCCTTAGAATCCTAAAATGGCTGGGAGCTGACTTTTACCCCAAGCTTCCTAGATGATTTACTTCTGTATTTCCCTGGGGCCAAAGACAAGAATCTCAACATATTCTCAATTCCCCTGACTCAGACACATGATTTCGGGTGGGTACTAAAAGACTGCATTCTTAATTTACTGCTTCTCTGACTCTTATGCCTAACAACAAACATGTGGAGCCCTGAGGATGCCAAAGATGAGAAAACTAGACTCATCCCCAGTGATAATCAATGAATAGTAAGAAAAAAAACTCAACTGAGTGAATGAGGCCACGTCCAGGGATAAATTTGTTTTCTAATTTTAACTCTGCACACGGCTTTTTCTTAGGCTTTATTTTTCCAATGAATAATTTTATGGCTCTATTTGCATCAATTATTTGGTAGGGGAACCCTCTCCCCTATCTTATGGACAGACTGAGCTCAGAAACAATTGAGTTCGTATCCTAGAAATAGCAGACAGATGGATTTGATCCTAGCTAGAAGTAGATTTCATTGGGATTGTAGTTTCAATGAGTGCCCCTTTTTTATTTTCTGAAATATTGGCATCCTTTAGGTTTAAAATTGATGTTGCTAATTATTAGCACATCCTTACGTGTTTCTGAAAGAATAGTCACTGGATCACAGGGTAGGAAGAACCTCAGAGAGCACTCAGAGAGCTGCCCCCCTAACCCCGGCAAAAAAAAAAAAGCCTCCCTATGATATCCTCAATAAGTGGCCATCCAGCCTTCACTTAGAG
The DNA here is from genome assembly GCA_028646595.1 of Phalanger gymnotis. Taxonomy (NCBI): domain Eukaryota; kingdom Metazoa; phylum Chordata; class Mammalia; order Diprotodontia; family Phalangeridae; genus Phalanger; species Phalanger gymnotis. Next base: position 11,016,785 of record CM053624.1, read on the forward strand.
ACCTAAGTCTTTCCTCCACTGAACATCCATAAAAGCTGTGCTGCCTTTGTAGTTGCTGAGATAATTGCTTTTAGTGTCTCTGGTGCCTTTTTATTTGGGGGGACATGGAATTTTGGGGAAAGGAAGAGTATGAATCTATAACTTTAACAATGTCCAAGAAGTCCCAGCATGTATACTCCAACGAAAGTACAATAAATTATGTAGATAGTCCCCTGGGGGCACTGAGAGGCTTGGATTCGCCTAGGCCAACACAGACTATTTCACAAGCAGGATTTAAGATGACAGATTTAAACCTGGAAGGGGCTTTAGAGATAATGGAGTCCAGGAAATTTTTTCCTTTACAGAGTTAATTTTCATTCACTAAGCATAAAACATCAGCCTCAACCAAGCATTATGGGAGGAAAACAAACAGGAAAGATATAGTTCCCATCTATCAGGGGCCAACAAAGAAACTATTGGGAAATAGGACATGGTAGTTATGAAATGGTGAACAAAATCAAATCTATGATGGTTGAATATACATTTTCTGGAGCCCCACCCCTAGTGGGGGGACCCATTTTAGTGCGGCTAAACCTTGATATGTATGTCAATGGCTATGCAGTGAGCTGCCACCCTGAAAATGAGGGATAGCAGCAACAATGAGACAAGGTTGATTCATAGCAAAGCCTCATGACTGGAACGTGGGGACTTGGTACTTATCCAGTGCTTTTCTGACCTTGGAGAATACCTGGTGCTGGTCAAAGCAATACAATAACTATGTAATTTTGTGAAAGAGTGAGATCATCCAGAAGGTGAACCCAAAGGATTGTTGGTATGCCAAGCTCAGGGTGCAGCTTGTTTGCTGGGCCTTAGCTCTGGGAAATAGGGTGCCTCCTAATATCTTGACACTTCTCCCTTTTGGCTAAAAAGAGAGGGTCTGAAAGAATCCCTACTCTTCTTGACAATAAAGGAGAGGCAAGTAAACTCCAAAATGCCATGAGAGGCCAATTGGGGCTGGGTGAGATGTTGCCCAGGGTGTTAGTTCCTTGAGAGGACCTATCTGGGAAGTGTGCCCCAGTTATCATTGCAAAACTTTCAATAGGGCAAAGAGCAGATAGAGTAGTTGGTCTTGTCTGACCATTGTTTGCTTATGGGCAGAAAGAGAGGCGAGGCAAGAATGTAGAGGGAGAAAATGCCAACACAAGCTTGAACCAAGGTCTTGGTGGTTGGGCACCTAACAAAAGGAAAGAGAAAAAAAAAACTAGGACAGTATAATCAGCCCTCCTCCAGAATCTTGGGACGGTTGTCTCATGTGGATATCTTTTACTAACTGTGTAACGTTGGGAAAGTCATTTCCCTTCTCTGAGCCGTAGGCTTTCCATCTATAAGTTGAGAGAATTAGATGACCTCTAAGTTGCCTTCCAGTTCTAAAGGTCCTTGGTTTTATTGCCTTCTTGAGCCTAAAAGTGCGAGACCATCAGATCACCCAGCATTCCCTGCAGTGTTTTAGGAAGGGAGGGGAAGTAGAGAGGGAGAGATAGGAAGAAGGAAGCAATGGTGGGGCTTACCACTACTAAGCCAATGATTAGGAGTATTTAGGTCCTGAGGGAGGTTGGGTCTTCCTAGTGGAAGAGGGTGGGCCAGTCCTAGCTGAGGTAGCCAAACAAGCAAACTGGAAAGGCCAAATCCAAGAGTCATCAAAGCCCGAGTGCAAGGAGCTAGGCTCAGACGACCTTAGGATGAGAGCCCAAAGGCTAAACCTCCAGGCAGAGGGCCATGGCTAAGAAAAGACTGGGAAAGAGACGAGGCTAAAGTACAGGAAAAGAAATGATCCTAAGCGGCCTTCTTTGTGCTAAGTGAGAGCTGATCCTCAGTAACCTTGGCCTCAGTGTGCTTGGCTGAATCCCTATAGACAAAAAATCATGTTGGATATCTCTCCCATAAGAGTAATAAAGTTGTACATCCTTGTAAAGAGCTTCAGCACAGAAAAATCCCTTATGGGATTTCTAAATCGAAGAACATATTCTATATACTTAAAGTATATGATGGTTAGGGGATGGAGTGTTTAATTCCACTAAAACTCAAGGAACATGGCCTCAGATGCACAGTTTGGCAATAAACTAGAAGCATAAAAGCCAGAGAGCTTTCCTCACAGGTAAGCTAACTAGGGGACCTTGCTCATTAGCTGGATCAGACAACTTGGATATGGAGAAGGAAGAACCCGAGATTGGGAGTCAGAGAGTGAAACAGTAAGGCAATAATAACAACATAGATGAAAATTGTCCAAACGCCTATGTAGTTCTGTGTCACAAAGAACAGGAGACTCTCCACATCGAAGGTAGAAGAAATAAACCATTTATTCAGACACGAGAGAATCATATCCCATAACCAAATGCTCAGCATCCACAGCCAGTCAGTCTACTTCATCGTAACAGCAAGGAACCCAAAACATTCAATACAGAAAATCACAATATGGAGTCTCATCATCCCAAAACCTCTCCGACGGCCTCCCAGGGTCTTCCCCAAATAAATTCACAGTACAGCTAAGTCAGCCTGTTTTGTTCTAACAATTATGAGGGCAGCTACTAGCAGCCATATTGTCTCTCTCCCTCTCTCAGCATTCTGTGACATAACTTCCTTTTCTTGTCAGGAAGCTCCTCTCACCATGTAACTTAGGTTTCCTGTGACATAACCAGGTCACATGGCCAATTAATGGGTGGGAAAGATTTTCAAATCAAAATTGCTAATACAGAGAGGCTTGACCTCTTCCTAGTGGGGTGACCCAGGACAAGCCAATTCACTTTATCAGCCTCTCTTTCCCCATTACAAAATGTGGATAAAAGTATTTTATAAACTTTTTTAAGAGAATAGAAATAGGAGCTATTCTTTCCTCTCAGTTGAGAGAGAAAAGAAGAAGAAGGAGGAGGAGGAGGAGGAGGAAGGGAGAGAAAGCATTTGGCAAACACTTATGCTTATAATTCTACTTCAAGAGAGAATTTTGATACTTTGTGACATCCCCTCCTTCATCCCTTTAATCTAAAGTAGGCCTGATCTAAAGAGTTATACCTAAGCCATGCCTCAATAGAACAAAACCTAATGCATTAGAAATCTCAATGAAAAAGGTTGTCAATATATTTGGCTTTTCAGGGGGAGAAGCCAATATTAAGTACATATGTAGATAACATGTGACAAGTTTTTTTTTTTTTAAATACACAGAGAATGCCCTGAAGTCAGGAATTTCTTTTTTATCTCAACCTCTACACCTTCTTCATACACAGCTATAGTTCACATTGTGGGCTTTGAGACCTTACAAATAAGATCTGTAACTAGCAAAGGAAAGTTCAGTTATATCCATTCTATTCTTCTTAGAAAGAGAGCAGGGGTTCTTCTCATTTTTTTGGGCCAGGGGCCCCTTTGGCAATCTGGTGAAACCTGTGGATTCCTTAGAATCATGTGTTGAAAGACAGAAAATAAAACACACTTAAAATTATGGAGGTAACCAATTATGTTGAAATGCAATTGTCAAAATATTTCAAAAACAAGATCACAAACTCCTGTTTGCACCCATCATAAGATGGAAAGCCACACATGCAGATAAAGATTTGGGTTCAAGTACTATGGCTAACCATACTAGATTTGTGATCTCGGGTAAGTCCCTGAACTTATAAGGGCCCCAAGTAACTGTCGAGGACTAATTATTGAGATGATAACACATTCAATAAACAATTAAACATTATAAATGCCTATTATATTCCAGCCACAGTACTAAGCACTAGGGATACAAAACCAGCTATGTCCTTGTCCTCAAGGAGCTTATAATCTAATTGAGGAAAATTAGTAAAGAGTCTTTTCCTTATCTGAATTTGAAGTAACATATTTGGAAACCTTCTTCTTACAAAGACAGATAGATAGATAGATATACCTGTCTATAGTATCTATGTACCTAACCCTATCCCTATCTAGCTAGCTAGCTATCTACCTACCTACCTATTACCTATTTAATTCCTAATTCATGCTAGAAAGTCCAATGTGATATTTTAGGAACATTTTTTGGAATGAGGGTGAGGGAAAAAGAGGATTTGGTGTGTTGTTTAATTATCAAAATGAAGGAAACAGCCAGAATAAGCACTTCTCTGACCATTCCATTTAATCCAAGGTTTTGCTGCTGCATTATTTTGTTTGTTCTCTCCCCCAAAGTAAATGTTTTCCTAAGTGTTTGTTTGTTCAAAACCAATACAGTTCTGACCAGTAAATAGGTTCAACACATTCCTACAGGACTTTTGTGAACAAGGTGATTTGTAACTGTGGAGAAGGAAATGAGGTACAATTTCTTCTTATCACTTGCACAGTGTGAATGGAATTTAACAACACAATTTTCACTTCTCATTTCACTTGACATCAGGGTTGGGGTAAGGCAAAGAAGAAAAGTTATTCAAGTTTCTCCACTTGTTTCTGCTGTTTTATGTTTTGCCTTTCTATGAGAATGAAGACCACATAGAGGGATGCCCTAAGCCTGGTAGCTTTCTGCCAGGTGTCTCCAGATTTATGACCCTTCAGTGATGATAAGTGATGAATGCCAAGTCTGTTAGAGTAGGTTTTTTAACTTTTTTTCCGAGGACTTGAGATAGGCAGACTTTCCAATCATAACTTCTTTACTTGTCATTTAAAGCTCTTCACAACCTGTCCGCTTCTGATCTCTTTCACTTCAGTTCCCTCTGTTCACAATCTAGGCCAACTATACTGGCCAACGTGCAGTTTTCTACACAGCCCAATCCATCTCCCATCCCTGTGACATTGCACAGTCTGGCCCCAAGCTTCAAATGCTCCCCTTCTTCATCTCCACCTCTTGGAACGCCCAGCACCTTTCCAAACTCAGCTTGAGTACCACATTCTCTAAGAAGCCTTTCCCAATCCCGCCAGCTGCTGGTGCTAAGTTGGCCTTACCTCTACTTGTAGATGGTCTTCTTACCTCTTTGTTTCTTACAGTGGAATGAGCATTGACTCTGGAGCCAAGGGACCCACATTCAAATCCTTCCTCTGGTGATTTTGCTGCCTATAGGACCCTGAGAAAGACACTTACCTCCATAAGGCACAGTTTTTATGCTTGTAGTTGAGGGAGTTATACTGGATGGTCTTTGGGTTCCCTTCCAACTTTAAATCTATTAAGTTTGGAAGGCTTTGACTTTGGAGAGAAGGAATGGCATTTTGTATGTTGTCTACAGACTAAGGTGGAAGAGATACACAATTGACCCAGTCACCTAATGATTGACATTTTCAGTCATGGCTGCTCATGAAGGTTGTCTACTTAAGCCTGGCAGGGTTGCACTCTTCAGTGGGCTGGGCAGAGCAGACACCAAAAAAATCACATTTGATATAGAACAGCAAATACTTATTTCCTCCAAATTTTTATGAAATGTATTCCATTTACACAAAAATGATGGCACCAGGACTGAGGGAGGAGGTGGGGGCAGAGAATATGCTTTTATATAGTGCTTACTATGTTCCAGGTATTGTGCTAAATGATTGATTAATATCTCATTTGATCCTCACGACCACCCTGCAAGGTAGGTACCATTATTATCTGCATTTTACAGTTGAGGAAACTGAGGCAAACAGAGTTAAGTGACTTGCTTATGGTCACGCAACTACTAAGTGTCTCAAGAAGGTTTGAACTCAGGTCTTCCTGACTCTATCCATAGGAGTCTTTTTACTGTACTAGCTATGGAAACTTGAAGATGACTTGATTTTGGGGCTGATGACATTGGTCCCGCCTTCTCCAAAGAGGAACATTAAAACTTTATAATGGAAACATACTGGGGAAAATATGACAAAATAGTCAGAAACAGTGCATATTTCAGAACTTTTTTTTAAATGCCTCTATTCTGCAAGGTAAATTCATAGGATCATGGTCCTCAAGTTGAGAGGGACCATTGAGATTATTCAGTTGAACATCCTCATGTTGCAGATAAGGAATCTGAAGTCCACAAACAGTATGTGCCTTACCTAAGACCACCCAGGCAGTACACATCAGAGGGAGTATTTGACATTTACTAAGTAAGGCAATGCCATGGATGCATACCTCACGATCACCACTTGGGCAGCTGAGTGGAAGAAGGGATTGGCATGATCGCCCCTAAGTCTGGAACAGAGGATCTGCCTGATATTCCGGAGTCATCTCTCTCAGCATCTTACCATTCAGTGTAGTGCTTGGCCGCTCATCTATTATCACTCACTATTATTCTTTTACCCATGCCCACCTCCTTTTTCAATGTACATTTCTGGGATGTTATCCTTTTATTAGTTTTTAAATAGAAATCACAACTGGCCATATGTTGTTGCCTGCTTGTACTCACTAGAAGCCCCTCATTGGCCTTTTGGTCACCCAGAATTTTGACTCTTTATAAACTGTGACATTCTGTGTTTATTGGTCATGTCATATTATTGGCAGAAAATGAATATTGGCCAGATGTTGTTTGTGGGTCAAGGAGAAGCTTGGGGTTATTGAAAGTGCTTTGATATTTCCCAAATGCATTGTTTTCTCCCATTTAGTTCTAAGGCCAGTTCATTGTAAGTTAACCTCCGAGCAAAACAACCATTTTCACGTAAGTATTGAGGAACAATTCATCCATAGATCTGGACACTGCAAAATTATAGAACCTTAGACTTTTTAGAGCTGAAAGAGATGGTTTCCTCATCTGTAAAATGAGGGATTTGTACTAGATGATTTCTGATTTATCTTTCAACTCAAAGTTTCTATGATTCTCTGACCTTAAAGATCATCTGGAAACATCCCCTCAATTTCACAGATGGGAAATTTTTCTAAAAAGCTGTTCGTTTTCTTCCCTTGACTTTATGTTTTAAGGGTTTTTTTTAGCCCATTTGTGTTCTTTCAATTCATTGGGGTACCTTGAACAGCTCCACTGAATTCCCATATCTTCATTAGCTGAATGAGGATTCCCTTCAATTTAACATGCCTACTATGTGAGGACTTATACTCATACACCTTTATACCAAATGCCCTTACACTCATATATTATATACTGACATGCATACTTGGCACTGTACTAGGCATTGAAGATGCAAAGACAAAAAAAATGAAACAATTTTTGTCTTCCAGTAGTTTGCATTCTAGTAGGAGGGAGGGGGTAGGAGTCAGGAGAATAACATACACACATAATGATATAGCAAAGTCATTGGGGCCATACCTGCTAACAGCTAGGGGAATAAAGAAATCCATCCTATAGACTGTAGCACCAAAGCTGAGCCATAAAGTGATGTAAGACACTCCGTGGGGCAATGTTTCTGCAAATAAAGAGGAAGGAGGTGTCATAAGGCCATCTTCCCCTAAATCATTCAAGTCTTGGGCAGCCATAAGCAGTAATTAGAAGGCAAATAGGATCAAGTTGAAGAGGAACACAAGTACAAGATATGACTATTGTTCCTTTATTGTCTGATCAGGTCCCCCAGGCCTGAGATGCTCTCCCTTCTCACCTCTGCCTCTTTGGGTCCCCAGCTTCCTTCAGGACTCATCTCAAACCCCGTCCTCTGCAGGAGGCCTTCCTCAGTGCCCTGGGCTATTACAGCTTTCTCTTCTGTTACTTTTTAGCTACTCTACATTTGTCTTGTATGTGCCTATTCATCTACATGTTTTACTCTGCATTGGAATGTAGGTTTACTGTAAGTAGGGATTATATCACCTCTGTCTTTGCAGTCCCAGCACCTGACATGGTGTTTAATAAATGCTAATCAATAGATCAGCAGAGACATAGAACTTAATAAATGGCTCTATTTGTTATTATACCATTACAAATGGTGAAAACAGCTTCTCTGAATGATGGATATAATTATTTTCAGGTACTAACATAGAGAAGTACCACAGAAATGAGGCCATAAGCAGGGATTTTGTACTTATAAGGCTCCAGAAATAGTCACTGGGCAGGGGAAGCTAAAATATCATTGCACAGATGAGGAACTTTGTTATTTCATTAGCATCAATAGCTGACTTAGCTGTCAGTTAAATTTTAATAAGCAACCCACCCAGCAAAAAGCTTTAGTTGGTCAATGGACCCTTATCAACTGGCCTGGCTGTTGAATTGTTCCTGGTGTGCCTGGGGTGGGGGGAAGGTTGAAAGCTCACATAGCCATAGAAGAATTTGTGGGAATGCTGGAGAAGCTCGGTACCTCCTCTTCCTCCCTTTTTACTATGCTAAGGGAAAATCTATGGAACATTTTAGGCCAATATGGAAGGTAACCTGAAGCCAAACTTCAAAGACAAATTCTGTTGGAAACACTAGTAGACACTCCACTCTGTAGGTAGCAGGGGAGAAACCTACCCCTTGGGCAGAGATAACGAAGTCACTGATGGAAAGGTATCCATGGGGAGGGATTGGTTCAAGGAGGAGTTTCTGTAAGGTGTGGCTACCAGCTCAGGAGCAGTGGAGAAAGGGCATGCTAGGCTCATGTTTTAACTAATTATTCACAGAGTGATAAGATCAGCTTTACTTGCTAAAGGAATAGAAGTGCTATCAACATCATTGGCATGCCAGTGCCCAGAGTCAATGCTGCAGTTATTCTTCCCTAATAATGGCCCTTGATAAACGTTTGAGGGTACAGGATGGGTACTGTTTCTCTAAAAAAAAAAAAGAATAATCATACTTGGATTCTTAGATAAATGCTTAATGCCTTCTTTGCCAACTGATGACTAGTTTGGGATGGATAGGGAGAAGGAAACGAGAAGAAGAACTGGGACCTAAGGATGTAACATGGAGCAATGCCATAAATAGCCCAGTACAGCCCTCCCAAATGAGTAAAGAACTCCTTTCAGCACTAATAGAATGCTGGGCCTGGAGGAAAAAAGATGCAAATTCCAATCCTGCCTCAACTTTAACTAGCTTCGTAACCCTGGGTAAGACATTTAACTTCTCTAGTCCCTGTTTCCTCATCTGTAAAATGGGATTAATATCATCACCTTCCATATGCAGTATTTGTGGGGATCAAGTAAGGTAACACATACAAAGTATGATTTATATGTTAATTGTTTAGAATTATCATCGTCATCATCATCAATTAGTGCTTAGGAAACCAGAACTGTGTCATTCGTCCCTTTAATTTTCCTTCCTCTCACTCCTGAGTAAATCATTCAGTCCCATTAGAATCCAGGAGTGTATTCAGGGCTGCAGTCTCCTTGGTGTATAGAAAGCCAAGCTCACACTGTGGAAATTAACATAGTTCACATCTGACCACATGTCCTGTCAGCTAAAAAAAAGTTTGTTCATGTAGCACAAAGAGTAGGCCTTGTCTTCTCAACACTGAAGTCTAGAATCAGGAACAGTACATAGAAATTACTGAAAGGCTAATTTTTAACTCCAAGTAAGGGGTAAGAAATACAGAAAAAAAAGCACCTCCCATTACAATTATGGAGAAATGAAGTGGATGGTCTGGAAGATAGCGAATTACCCATCACTTTAAATATCCAAGCTGAGAGAGCATGAGGATTGATCAGAAATGCCATAGTCAGGATTCACGATGAGGTTAGGGGCAGAACTGGAAATTCAACTCTAGTAGTCTATGGTTCTGTGAAACTTGCACCAGAGCAATACATGAAGAAAGGGAGATTGATTATATTCCTTCTAATTCCCTCTTTTTCAGCACCAGTACTCCCATCCTTCTTTTGAAGCATAAAATCTTTGACAGAATTTCAGATTTCAGTGTGGAAAGTGATATGAATGCCTGCTGCCTGGCATGTACCAATCAATTATTCAACAAATATTTATTTGGTACCTACTGTGTGCCAGGCACTTTGTTAATCTCTGGGGATGATGTAAGTACAATGAATGAAACAATCCTTACTCTAAAACAGTATGTATCCGGGGCCGAGGTATGGGGTAGACAACAAGTACATATAAAATATATGCAATATAAAGATAAAATTTAAATTATTTGTATGTGTGTATATGCATATATATAATACATCCATTATAATTGGATACAAGGTACAAAAAGTAATTTGTGGGGAAAGGTACTAAGAGTTGAGGGAAATCAGAAAAGACTTCATGCTGAACATGGGGCCTTGAAGGAAGAGGATGACTCCATGAAGCAGAGGTGAGGACAGAGTGCATTATAGGCCGGGAAGATAACCTTTGTAAAGGCACAGTGAGTGTTGTATGTAAAGAACAGAGAAAAGAATAGTTTGTTTGGATTGCAGAGTGTGGGAGGGGGAGTAATGTCCAATGAGTCTAAAAAAGAGAGGTTGGCACCAGGATATGAAGGGCTTTAAAAGTTAATCAGAGATTGTGTTTGATCCTAGAGCTCAGAGAGAATCATTAGAGTTGATTGAGTAGGTTGTCGTATGGGCAGGCCAATGCTTAAGTAAACTTACTTTGCCAACTGTGTGGAATGAATTAAAGTAGAAAGAGATTTAAAATTGGGAGCAGAATTAGGAGGCTGTGGCAATAATTGAAGCTGGGATGGTGAGAGTCTGAATTGAGGTGGGAGCTACATGAGTGGAGAGAAGAGGTGGGATGATAGAGATGTTTGGCAACTCAGTCAACAGTCATTTATTAAGCACCAACACTGTGCTAAATACTGCAGGTGCAAAGAAAGGAGGGAAAATATTCCCTTCTCTTACAAAGTTCATAGTGCAGGGGAAGAGGCAACGTGCAAACAACGATGTTCAAACCATTTGGAAATGTGTAGTGAGAGAGAATGAGGAGTCCAGGAAAATGTCAAGGTTACAAACCTAGAGGACAGGGAATAGGTTTTGCCTTTGATAGTTTTAGACATGAGGAGTTTAAGATAACTCTGGGACATCTGGTTTGAAAGGTCCAATAGGCCATTGGCAATGCTGAGCTGAAGCTCAGGGGAGAGAATACAGCTGGATATAAACATCTGGAAGCGTTACCACAGTGTATAGTGATGACAGCCCAATTACCCGATAGGAGTAGATAGAATGTAGAGTGAGAAGAGGAGAAGGCCTGGGAAAGAAACTCAGGGAACATAAAAATTAGGGGGCAAGGTATGTATAATAAGTCATGAAGGAAGATGTTGGAGGAGCAGTCAGAGAATAAGTAGGATACTGAGGGGGAAATAGTATCATGAAAGCCCAGAGAGAAGAAAGTATCAAGGAAAGGGTGGTCATATTGTCCAATTCAGGAGAGCTATAAAGAAGGATGAGGATTGAGATGAACATCAGATTTGTCAGAGACTATAATTTTGATGAGAGAAGTTTCAATTGAGTGAAAAGGTTTGGCAGTAAGATTGAGAGAAAATTAAGAAAATAGAGGAAGGAAGTATAGACAGCTTTTTAAAGAGAGTCTGGCTGAGAAAGGGAGGCAAAATATCAGAAGATAGTCAATCCTCAAGATTTGTGCAACTTTGAATTTTCATGTGATTTTATTAGTAAGCTCATTGTCACATTCCAATTGGCAGCCCCACTCACATTCACAACTCTGTGAAGTAAAGAAAAAAAATGAGAGGTGGGAGGCACATGAGCTTGTGGAGGGGCTGGTATACCTTCGAGACACTTCACTTGGTCTTGTTCATCCTACCATTGTAGCGGAAAGAGATCTTGTAAAGAGCCCCCAGTGCGTTTATTGCATACTTTCATTGCTGGCTTTTAAAACTCAAGTGTTGTATTGCAATTACGTGCCCCACCCCAGTCATAGTGCGAGTCCTTTGGGCTCTAAGCCCAAGTGTGCAAAGTGTGTGATATGGTTTAGTGAGAAAATAAAAGGTGTTAGATAAACCTCATGCCAGAATGTCTGCAACCACTGTCCTGTGAGTTTGGTGTTAACAAATCGATTCTTTATTTCCTCAAAAAGGAGAAAGTATTTTCGAAAATGTTCATGCATCTGCTCTAGAAAGTGCTAAGGAGCCCTCTCAAGTGCACAGTGAGGGAACTGACAAAATGGAAATGCAGATAAGTTTCAGGATAAATGAGATGGTGGTCACTCCTGTCCTCTCATCAGTGTTCAAGTGGCTGAGTGTGTCCTGCCTCCCCAGCTGCCGGCTTGGCTCCCAAGGGTCCTGGCTGGTGTGTTGAGGAGTGCCCCTCCTTGCCTCCACAGGTCTAGGAAAGCTGAACCAGATGGGAGTTCAGAGCTTTGACCAGGGTGGGGACTCAACTAGAGGCATGGGACATCCAAGAACAGTTCAACCACAAGCCAAAGCTGAAAGGAAGATTAGAGATGGCAGGCTTCCCCTTTCTCCTTTATACCTCAGAATTCTTCTGATGTCAAAGCCTCTGACCCTCTTTGTTCCTTCAGAAATTGCTCCTCTTTCCCCTGCATTCGTTTATTTATTTGTTTTGCCCTGATGATTCCTGACTCATCTTGCTCTTAACAGCACTGAGACTTCAATCTTTCTCTTTCTCTCTCTCTTTTTTTCTCTTTCCTTCTTTCTTTCCTTCTTTCTTCCTTCCTTTCTTTCTTTCTTTCTTTCTTTCTTTCTTTCTTTCTTTCTTTCTTTCTTTCTTTCTTTCCTTCTCTCTCTCTCTCTCTCTCTCTCTCTCTCTCTCTCTCTCTGTCTCTCTCTCTCTCCTCTCTCTCTCTCTCTTCCTTCCTTCTTCCTTCCTTC
>CM053624.1:11029436-11067291 GCA_028646595.1 Phalanger gymnotis
CTTCCTTGATTTTTTGAGGGAATCAGAGTTGAATGACTTTTCCAGGGTCACACAGCCAGCAAGTCTCTGAGACTGAATTTGAACTCAGGTTTTCCTGATTTCAGGGCTGTTGTTCTATCAGCTAAGCCACCTAGCTGCCCCTCATCAATTTCTTTTCTAAGAAAATGAAGAGTTGAATCAGATGGCTGCTAAAGATCCTCTAAGCCTGTCCTCATGTCCCAATAAAAGCCATGTTGGGATCTTACATCTGTGATCTTTCTTGCTCTTTGACTTTGGGCAAGTTACTTTCCCCGTTTGTAAATTAGTTTCTGAATCTGTAAAATGAGGCTAAGTACATAAGATGATTAAAAAAATAATATGTGTGATGGGCTTGGTAAATTTAAAGCCCCCTATAAGTACAAATTGTAATAGCAGCTTGGGGTGGTATATAAATTACCAGACCTGGAATCAGGTAGGACCGGGTTCAGATCCTGCCTCTGCCCTCTACTAATTATATGTCCGTGGCCAAGTCGGCTTACCTCTATATGCCTCAGGTGACCCTTAGGACTTGTTTACTGAACTATCGACATGCTCAACTGCTTTTGCTGGATGGCTTCCCACATCAGGCGCTCCCCCTCTGGTGCTGAAGTCTTTGATCCTTTGAGTATCTGTACATGATGGCAATGATCTCCTTCCTCCGCTTTCTTCCTCACTTCCTTTACCTGCCTCCATAGAATGCGATACAATACAAAGAGGGACGATTAGCAGACGGAAGACATCAGAAGTCTGTCCTAACGCTTTCTGCCACATGCTCCAGAAAGAGCCTTGGATGAAGTCAGTGTTTTCTTTTCTGTGTCTATGTTGTTTTCCCCAATATAAAGCTCTTTGAGGGGAGGGGCTCCTCGTTTTGTCTCTGTACTTCTAGGGCCTGATGCAGTTCTTGGTACGTAAGAATGGTAATAATAATTAATATTATTAATTGTTAACTAATTATTAATAATAATAAATAATAGTTAACTGATGAGGGACTACATTTGTGATTTCACTGATAGCAAATAACAACCTACTACCGAGGCAGGTTGGCACCTTCTCGGTAATTTAGAATCTAAAAGAATTATTTAGAACTCCCAGAAATTACATGACTTGCCCAGGGTCACCACCCTAGGGTACAGGAGAAGTGGGACTTGAACCAGGGTCTTCAGGACTTCAGAATAAGCTCTCTAGCCATTTAAACATGCTACTGGCACATAGTAGGTGCTTAACAAATGCTCTCTAATGGATAAACAAAGGAGTTCAAATCCTAGCTTTACAGTTTACTAACGGTGTGACCTGAAGAAAGTCACTTAAATCCTCTGGGCCTCAGTCTCTTTGTCCATCAGTGCACAATGAGGAGTATAAAATGGAAGAACTCTAAGGTCCTTTCCAGCTCCAAATCTATGAATGAATGAATGAATGAATGAACCTAGAAGTCTCATCAAGTTCTAGAAATTTAGGAAGCTTTGGAAGTTTTTGGTCTAATTCAATTCCCCATTTTTCAGAGAATGAAACTGAGCATCTGAGAGTCATTGTGAATTGGCTGAGATTGGACAGATAGTATTTACCTCTCCAGGACTCCAGTCCAGATCTGCCCAAGTCCAGTGCTTCCTCTCTTGGGATAAAAAAGGGAGGGGAGCTTTATGAAATCTTTGGACAGTAGAACCTGAGTGTGATGTATCTACCCTGAGGATATCAAAAGATAATGGATTCCTGAGCCATCCAGAGCTGCCCAGGACTTACTGCAGCTATCAACACCTAAATCCCTAATGCTTAAGGAAAAAGAAACCAGATCCTGGTATTTCTCATCTGTCACTCTCAAAAGTCTTGCTTTCTAAGTGATAACAATTCATGGGTCAAATGTACATCCAAGCCAGGCAGTCTACCTGCCAAAACTGAGTCTGATTCTTTGTTTTCCCAAGGTCACTTTAGGCCTTGAATCAATTTCATGGCCCCTTTCCCACAATCCAGTTGAAGTTCCCCTGTGATAAGACCCAGAAAAAAAGTCCTCAAGTTTTCAGCTATACTGAAGAATTCTTCCCTTCCTTCCCCCCCCCCCCTCCATTAAACTCACAGCATTCATTCCTTGGTCATCTTAAATCTCTTTCTTACACAAATTTTGATTTATTGACTAGAAAATTCAGCAGTTTCTGTTTGGCATTTCTAGGATACAGACTCTTTCACAAAAATTTTATAGGCTCAGCAAAGAAGAGGCCCCCAATCAGCCTTCATTTACTTACTGGTATTCTATCATGAGTGACTTACAGTCTAAAAGTCTAAATTTTAGATTTGTGTCTAAAATCTCTATTGTCTTTGGCCATTTCACAGAATGATAATAATAGCATCATGATTATTATTAATACCAAAAACTTTCATTTGCATACAACTTCAAGATTTAAGAAGTGTTTTACATATGTTATCTTAGTTTACCCTGGCAACAATTCTGGGATGTAAGTACTACTATTATCTCCATATTACAGGGAAGAACCCTGAGGTTTAGAGGAAATGAGTGATTTGCAATGGTCATATGAACCCAGGATATCTCTGACTTTGACTTCACCATGTACTATACTACATTACCTCTCCAGATGATTTAGTTGGGAGTAGGATTAAAAAATCTCCAGTTAATCTTCTTCAAGGTCAATGACATATAGTCTTTTAGCTGCATGAATGGGTATCTGTGTGACCTATGGGATATCTCTTCATTCATTCATTCGAAAAACATTAATCAGAGACCTAATCTGCGCAGAGTACTGGTCTAATCCCTGGGAGAGAGAAAATGATGTGAAGAAGGGTAGTGCCTGTCCTCAAGAACTTCATAACCTAGGCTAGGGTAAGGCACAAAGCCAGATAATGGTGATAGCTCGCACTTCCTGATAAGTAAGTGTTACGTGAGGTTTGTGAGGATCTTGCGAATCTCAGAGAAGACCTTCTGGATAATGTGCTTTTTAGGTAACACTCTTAGGGATTAGTAAGAATTCCATGAGCAAAAAAAGGTAAGGGTGAACATTCTAGACATAGGAAATGACAAGACCAAAGCCATGGAGGCCAGAGAGTACAATATTCATGAGTAGTGACACAGGGAATCTGGAACAATATCAGAGCAGTGCCCCTGATTGGGCACTCTATGTTCACTCTCACATCTTCATCAAAGTTATCATAATTATGCCCATTTCCCTCAATGTCACTTTTCCCTAAATTTCATTGTGATCTGATAGATAGCGTATTGGATTGGAGCCTGGAAGATCTGGTCTCAGAATCATAGGATCATTGCCTTTCAGTAGAATGGGACCTCAAAGATCATCTATGCCACTTTAAAAAAAAACCAGATCAAGAAACAGAGACTCAGTGAAGTTAAATGACTTGTCTAAGGTCATGTAGACAGTAAGTTACAGAGTCAAGACTTAAACGAAGATCGTCTGGCTCCAAATCCAGGATTCTTTCCATTGTGACACACTTCTTTTCATTCAAATCCTGCCTCTGACACTGTTAGTGACAATATACCAGTCACCAAGCCTGAATTTCCTAATTTTTTTGGCAATTAAGTAATTCTTATTCAACTTACACAAGATATAATGCTCTCAAGGCCGTTTGAAATAGTGTTATATAGCAGAAAATATCACAAAAAATTAAAAATAATTAGACCTCATCTGCCACATTAACCATTTTTAATTATAAAAACTAAAGCAAAATAGCTTGGTAGCTTTTGATTTTATTGAAAATATAGTTAAGTAAGAACTACAGTAAATTTGCTTAGGGGAAGACTTTCAACCTTGTTCCCATAAGGGATCAACTTGTTGGTGCAGCAACAATCTTCCAGAGTCCGCCTGCTCCGTGCATTCACAAACAGGGAGCTGGGGGAAAGGAGCTTCGGTCAGCTTGACAGTAAGCCTCAGTTCGCCATCTCTGAGTTTCTTTAGGTCACTTAGAGAAAATCAAAAATGACTGCAAGTGTCACACGTAATGTCCAGATGTCTAAGTGTGAGGTTTTAGCCTTCTCTCTATTGATCAGTAGACTGTACAAACATTTTTCAAATTGTGAATAATTCCATAGAGTGTTTTAAATAAATCATCTATGAGGTCATCATCATAAAAAAATCAGCTGCCATTATGATGGTAGTATGAGCACATAAGTCAGAGATTTCTTCTTCAGACTGAACTGAAAGGAAGTTGAGGATCAGTACATAAGTGCTCTTGTAGCCAATCCATTTGTTTAATGGTAATTACACCTCCTTCTGTTTCAGTCAGGCTCCTGTTTAGGGCAACATTCCATTCACACATAGGAGATCTTCACCCACATCTGGGCAGTAAACAGTCTTAGCAACCATTGCTGTGATGGTTCTGAGTCCTGGTGCTGGCCTCGAGCTCAAGCACAGTACAACTTTGAACAGGTCAGGTTGGAACAGGATGTACTCAGCTAGGAGGAAAGCTCCTTATCATACCTGTTTGCCAGCATTTCCAGAGGGGTGGCCATGCTGGGCTCTATTTTAACCATATTGTGGCAAATATTTTCTTGTTCTTCTTCATTGAAATTTTCTGCCCCAGGTTAGAATTTTAGGACTTTTTTCTTGGTGGCTCTTTTTGTTTCATCTCAGAGAAAACCCGTGGTCTTCTTACTACTTCCAAGTCACCATCATTATCTAATAGAGCTTCTATTCTCAGAAAAGGGTGAGTCTGAGTTTCATTCCTATTCAGAAAATCGATACCATTGCTATTTTTGCCACAGGTTTCCTGATTACTTCTGGCACCATGTACAGTCTTTGCTATTTGAATGTCTTTTTGCTTTTGACCCTTAACTTGAGTATCTTTCCAAGAATCTTTCTTCTGCAGAAGTTTGAATTGTGACAGAAAAATGGGTTGAACAGCAGCATTCAGACACACCATGAGGTGCCTTTTGTTTGGGGTATTTAGATGCACATCTGACAGTGCAGTGTCACTTTTAAATGTAATTTCTTCCATAACTTCTTCCTCTCATGGGTCCACCATTGTGCAGTCTTGCTATTAATTTGGATAGGAGCCAGGACAAGGCTGAGTCTCAAGGAACCCACCAACCCTCAAGCCCACTAATCCGGAGAAGCCTGAGCCACCTCCTCCCCTGCCACCATGTTCAGCAAGCTTTCCTAATCTTTTAAATGGGGATAATAATGCATCTTATCTCATCAGGACGTTGTAGGGTTCTGATAACAGAATGGTAAAGCCTTACACTACAAAACAGACTGTATTTTATAAATATGTGCTATTACCATTTTCCTACAATGACAACTAATGAATACACTCATCTGCCCTTAAGTGTTAATGCTATCCCTTGCTGGGGCATGGGAATTTTCTAGACTCAGAATGTCTTAACTCAGAGAAATCTCAAATGATGGAATTTTATGGAATCATGGTAAGGCCACTTAGGAAAATATTAGGGGGGTGTAGAAAGCCTTTAACTACCGTATAAATCAGACCTCATAAGTATCTGGTCCTATGTTAGATTTTACACTATAAGCCTTGGAGATGTGATTTTTGTCTTGCCCATGAACTCCTGGTCTTTCTTGATAGGTATCTTGATCTTTAGAACTTCCTTATTTCTGAAATGGCATAGTGTGAACACCTCTCACTTTCCTTCACTTCGGAATGGTCCATTAATATTAGATATAATAGGTCAAGCTTACTCTTTAGATCTTTAATTCCTGCAGTCCCATGAGACTCCCTGAAAGCATGCCTTCCTCACACAGCTGATTAACACAAGTCTGTGAGGTGAGGAGGATAATGTTCCTGCACATTATCAAGAGTTGTGCCTTAAAATTACTTCTATCTTCCCAAGGATATTGTTTTCAGAAAAAAAAAAAGTGTGTTGCTATGGAGTGTGGGTGGGGTAGATTCAATTTGGATTTTCTAGTCTAGAACTTATCTTTTTGGAAATACAAGTATATGGAACAAGTATGTACAATGTTATTAGTCTCAGGGAAAGAACAGATTTAATAAGAACAAAAATGAATATTCAAAAAACAATATCAGCCCGATTCCCTTTGAGGGTTTTTTGGAGTCATGTTCCTCTAACTAATGGTTGTTGTCCTTCATGCCTAAAGAGGACCAAAATGACATCACTATGTCAGGGTGGAAGTACTGTGTGTCTGCTTGTGGCTGATCAGACCAAAACAAGCTCAGAAGGCTCTCCCACAGGCCAGGCCCAAATAGTACATATGAACATTTGGAGTGGAGATGGCTCTAAATTCATGCATTTCCCATTTCCTTTGAGCTACTGAAATTCTGCTTTGCTTATGGAGCACAGCACCTTCTTTGATGCAGGCACACTGTGATGGGCGGTCCTGCCACAGTCTCCCCCATGTCTCACAATAGATTCCAAAGTTCTTTGGAGAGACCTTGAGAGTGTCCTTGTATCACTTCGGACCTCTGTGTAAGTACTTGCTTTGTGTGAGTTTCCCAAAAAATAGTCTTAGTTGAACATACACTTGACATTTGAATGTGGCCACCCCGTTGGAGTTGTACTCTCTGAACTAGTGTGAATGCTTGAGAAAGGTCCTTGGCATCCAGGATCTTATCTTACCAGGTGATCTTCAGAATTTTCTTAACACAATTTGAATGGAAACTTTTTAATTATTAGTTCTATAAGGGAAGAAATGGATAGCCTCAGGATCTTACATGTACTCTTGCATAGGCCCTGGGTCTCAGGACCATGGTTGATCACGAACTACCATGAGGCTATATTCTCAAGCCTGGCCTTCAGTTCTACTCTTGCTGTGTCCCTATTAGTCCCTGTTTTCTCCAGGTAGATCCTAGTTTGGCTTAAACAGGTGCTACTCCTTAATCTGCATGGCCACAAACCTAACAGAGACCTCCAGTCTTTCTCCATTCCCCAGGATGCTCTTTTCCCCTAATCTACAATTATGCATTGGCAGATGCATCTTGGTTTTCTTGCAAGGAATGTTTGTGCTCTGGACCAATGTATAATGAGGCCTTCTCAGATATATGCTGTTACTGTTGTTGTTAAGTCATTTCAGTCATATCCAACTCTTCATAACTCCATTTGGGATTTTCCTGGCAAAGATAATAGAATGGTTTACCATTTTCTTCTCCAGCTCATTTTATAGATGAGGAACTAAAGGAAAAAGGGTTAAGGGACTTGCCCAGGGTCACACAGCTAGTAAGTGTCTGAGGTCAGACTTGAAGTCAGAAAGATGCCTCTTCCTGCCTCTAGGCCTGCTGCTATCTCTAGCTGCCCATCTATGTACCTATCACTGCAGCACAGCTACTAGGATTGCCTGTCTTATTTTCCCTCTGTGTTCTAGTGGATATCCTTTCATTGTGTGAAATAGTTATTTGTGTTCTGGATAATTGTCACCTGTCCATATTTATTTGAATGAAGATCCCTGAAGGCAGGGCAGGGATTGTTTACTTTTGTCTTTGTCTCCCATTGCTCAGAACAGTGCCTGGAATGTAGAACACATTTAACAAATGCTTGGTAATTGAAAGATTGCTAGATGGCCCGTTAATTTATCCTGCCTTGCTGAAACAGTCTCCTTTTGTTTGGACATGATCAGCCTTCAAACTTCTTTGCCATCCTTCCACCCCAGTGGATCAAAAGAATAAAAATGTACGTGATTTATATTGAAGGGTTCACACGTGTTACATACCATTTTCTTCCTCCCAGTACCACTCGAATTGAATTGCCTGTTCGGTGAATTAAAAACATGATTCTGTGTAAGCGGCTGCCTTTCATAATGAGTCTTTGTCACTGAGAAAACAATATGAAGAGAAAATAAAACAACAACACATACTCATTGCCTTCATTGCATTAACAAAACAGTTGAGCTCTCTTAAAAAACCCGCAAACAAAAATGGGCTGTCTAATCACATGACAGCTAATTATACGGAACAGACGTGAGTTTCACTAGCATGTCTTCAGCTCTCCAGTCTAGGAGCGTCTTTATTTTTAGAAAGGCAGGAAATGCATTAGGATGCCATGCCAATGTTTGGTAAATATGCCATTTTGTAAACATAAGCCATCCTCAAACATTTTTTATCATATTCTTTCGACATTTTCGATCAGAAGAGTGAAATGTAATTATGTTTTTGAGTTTTCCTCTTTCTCTTAACTTAGGCTTGTGCCAGAAAGAAATTTCCCTTCTTCAAACGGTTTTGGAATTGTGTTCAGCCTTAATATTATTGAAGCAAAGCGATGTCCCAGGATTCTGTAGCGATGTCAATTGTTGTCGGAGAGGCAGGTTACCAGTAATGACTTTCAATGACTGAAGTCTCTGAGGCTCTTTCCCACTCGATATTTCTTTGATGCTAACTTTATTTCACAGACTCTAAATGCTGGACAGGACCTTTCTGACTCCCCATTACCTCAAGGATCAAATATAAACTTCTGTATTTGAAATTTCAAGCCATTCAC
Organism: Phalanger gymnotis; assembly: GCA_028646595.1. Classification (NCBI taxonomy): domain Eukaryota; kingdom Metazoa; phylum Chordata; class Mammalia; order Diprotodontia; family Phalangeridae; genus Phalanger; species Phalanger gymnotis. The sequence goes on from CM053624.1 coordinate 11,037,853, forward strand.
AATATGGCTACGAGATAGCTTTCTCAACTTTTTTCACATGGCTCCCTATCGTATACTCCATAGCCCAGCCACACTGGCCTTCTTGCTCTTCTTTTCCCAGACCATGCCATCTCCTCACTGTCTGCTTTTGTATGCAACAGCCTTTCCAATGCTTGAGGACATGACTACTCTGAATCTTTCCCAGGCTAAATATCTGCAGTTTCTTTGAGTGGTATCAATATGACATGCATTCTAATGCCCCTGTTTTTTTGCATACCCACTTCTGAACACTTTCCAGCTGTCTTTTTAAACAAATGACCCCCAAAACTGCACATGATGCTTCAATTGTGATTAGATCAGGCAACTATCTCTTTCTTGATGCAACTTAGGTGAGAATCAATTTTGGGGGCTGCCGTGTATCACTTTCTACTCACTGATTTTGGAGTCCACAAAAACAAATAAATAAAAAAACAGAGCTTTTGCACATGAAGTGTTTTTAACCCAACATCTTTCCACTAAAATGTGTGACCTTGAGCCCATCCTTTTGCTACTTTGTGCCTCAGTTTCCTCAATGGTTAAATTAAGAGGATGGCCTAGACAACCCCTAACATCTCTCCCAGATCTAAAAGTCAATGACTCTAAAATGAAGACGTGGCCCTGAGGGAGAGGCGATGAGCAGCTGCACTGAAGTGCTACCTTCAGACTGTGGGTACATCTCAAAGAAAGCTGCCCCAGGCTGCCCCTGCACTTAGGTGTACATATTTCTTCAGGTCTGTTTATTTGTCTTTTTCAAAGTCTGTATTATTTGTCAAGGAAAATGGGGAGCTGCCAGTTATTGTCAGCAAGGAAGGCTCAATCCTCCTGCTGCCCGGGGTCAAGGTTATCCTCTCATCTCCTCTTGACAGTGCGATAATAGATTAGTAGAAACGAAGTTCGTGACTTCAAGCAAGGCATTTTCTAGCTCTTAGCTGTCAGGTACCATCAGAATTCACAACCTGACCCTGGACCAAAAGCCCTGCCAGCACATTGGAATTCAGGTTTGAACTGGGGAAAGCCTTGTGGGTAAACGCAGGGTTCTCAGGAGATGAGAGCAAAATGGGGCTGAGAACAAAATGAACACTATGATGGTCCCAGGTCAGCAAAGGAACACAAAGAATAGGTCAGGTGGTTTTGTTGAGGCTCCTACCTCCAGAAAGATGCCATATAGTGGGAGAATCAATTCAATTTGTCAAGCATATGTCAAGCACCTACCACATATAAGGCAATGTTAAATCATTAAAGTTCATGCCCCAATCTTAAGTTGCACTGACATCCCCTACACATCTAGCTCTCATCCCTTCTCAGGGAAAGTCAGCTTTGCGCAGTGAGTATAGGGCTGGGTTGGGGAGTTTAATGACTTGCGTGCAAATACTGACTCAGCTACTGGCTGCATGCATCATGTGGGGCTCGATCTCCTGGTGCCTCAATAAATGAAGAGGTTGGACTAGATGGCCTCTGGGGTCCCTACCAACTCTAAGTCTGTGACCCTATCATCCTGCCTTCTAAGGTTCCTTTCAGATTCAGATCTATGTCCTTTGTGCCCTAAGACAGTCCAGAAAGAGAAGTATTATCCCGTCAGTGAAGGAGCCAGCAAGTCTACTACAGGAAGCAGGATATCTGGGAGCAGTAGAAATTCCCTTGCCTTCCCCTCCCTCCCAGCATCCCCTTCTCCACTGTCACTTACAGGAACTAAATTCACTTTGGAGCTATGCTAGCTAAACTTTTCACATATCATTCCCAGTCTTTGGGATCTCCCCTTCTAACCTTTGATTCAGGCTGGGCATTCTGCCTAGAATAGGATCTTTCCTCATCTGAGCCTCACCATATCCTCACTTCCTCCACTGTTCACCTCACACGAAGACATCTTTGTGAAGTATCCTCCAGCTTCTCTCCTCTTTAAATGACCTTGCATTTCCATCTGTAGGCACGTGTTAGTTCCCTAACTAAACTGTAAGCTTCCTGAAGGCAGTGACTGATTTTGTTCTTGGTTCATATCCCCAGGTCCTCCCATAATACCTTGCACATCAGACAAGGCATCTGTTGCTTACAGATATTAGTTAGACTGCTGTTCAGGTGGAAGGCAGCCATCAGGCTCAGGACAGAGCAGCTGTTCCATTGGGTCAGACTTCAAGATACTAGGATACTCTTCACCTATGATGGAATCGAAGAGGAGACCTCAGCTGAAGGGGAGTCATTTAGCAGTAGCCTAGTTCAATGATAGCCGCTGCATGTGTCCTCTACCAGGGCAGGCTGACAATACACCACGTCATTCATCCTGGGCACCCATTGTTTTTTTCACTGTTCTTGTTCAATTGTTTCACTCATGTCCAACTCTTCATGACCATTTTGGGGTTTTTTCTTGGCAAAGATACTGGAGTGGTTTGCCATTTCCTTCTCTGGCCCATTTTATAGATGAGAAACAGATTTAAGTGACTTGCCCAGGGTCACACAGCTATTAAGTGTCTGAAGCCAGATTTGAACTCAAGTCTTCCTGACTACGGACCCCACAGTCTTTAGACTGTGCCACCTCCCTGCCCCATTTTGGTTTATATATTTCTTAAAAACAGAATTCCCCTTAAGCAAATATATTATTTATCGTGTTGTATCTGATTGAAATTAAAAAGCAAATTAATTTACTTAATTTTGATATAGTTCCTGGCTAAGGATCAGAAGAAAATAAAGGTTTGCAGATATCGTTTCATTACCATAATTTGTTTTCAGTAGAATTCAAGTAGATCATATAATCATATATAAAATTTACCCATCATGATTTCATATTGAAATGTACTCAAATATATCATAATCCTATGAGTAGCATGTGATTATCTAGATGTCCTCCTCTAAACAATAAGAGTTCAAGTCAATGAAAAGAAAGAAAGAAAAAAAGGAAGACAGAGAAAAAAAAAAGAAAGGAAGGAGTGAGGGGGGAAGAAAGGGGAGAAAAGGCAGGAGGAAGGGAAGGATGAATGGAAAGAAAAAGGGAAGGAGGGAACGAAGCTCAAGACAACATGACAAAGTCAGGATGCCTGAGGAGCACCGATGGAAATAACTGAGATAAATTATAGGCTTTATTTTCAGAAGCGCAACAGTTATTCAACAACAATTCAACAAACATTTATTAAGTATCTACTTTTTGCAAGAATTTCACTAGATCATGGGAATTTGAAGACAAAAATGAGCCAGTCCTGCCATCAAATAGTTTGTATATCCATGGGGGAAGAAGAGAGCAGTGAATCTAACTTGAACTTGCATAAATGGTACCTTGATTCTGTGATCTCATCAGCATGAATATTTCTTCCAACAGTGGTGATCATATGGTTGTAGATAGGAAGGGACTCAAGAAGTCATCTAGTCCATTTCCATCATTTTACATATGAAGAAACTGAGGCATAGAGAAGTTAAATGATTTATCTAAGCCACCCAGGTTTAAGTAACAGACTCAGGATTGAAACCCATTTCCAAATCCATCACTTTTTCCATAACAATACAACTACATGGACATTCATATGGGGATTGCTGGTTCTCCTTCACTATCAATAAACCAATAAATATATACAATTTAGACTGAGGATGGAGAGATCTCGACCAAGTGGTGGGAATCATAGGTAGTGTGTGTGTGTGTGTGTGTGTATACACATATATGTATATACATATATATGTATATATATACATATATATATACATACATACATACATATATTCAGCAAGCATTTACTAATCACCTTCTATATTTAAGGCAGGGTGCTAAGCACTTGGGATAAAGCAACAAGGACAAATAGCCTCTGCCCCTCAAGGAAGTTGCATCCTGCTCAGTGAATACCATGGGCATCTAGTTGAAGAAAGCTGGGAATTCTAAAAGGATGGACTGAGAAGGAAATGTATTCTAGACATGAGGGACTACCAGTGCAAAAGTCCAGGGATGAGACATGGAATTAATGGTTCTAATGAATTGTGCTTCAATGGCTAAAAATTGTTACTTTCAGACAAGGAACCCTCGTGGTCAGGGACAGAGGCTTTTAGCCTGCATACTATGGCCTTTTAAAATATAGATATAGCAATTTAAAATATAGTATAATCAATTTCATTTGTAATCCTTTGCATTTTATTTTATACACTTAAGAGCACGATTGAGATAAAGGGTATATAGGTTTTACCAGACTGCTATGAGGAGTTGAAAACCCTTGACCTAGAAGCTATCCCATGAAGTGTGCACTTGGGAAGGTTTCCTTTTTGTAGTTTCACAATTCATCACAAGTATGTCTGAGTCAGAAATTCCTCTCCTGACACCAGATTTGCACACATTAGAAACATGTCAGTGTGTCATTACAGGCCTCAGGTTTTCTCAAGCAAATTCGGGGTTACTAATTCACTTTCTGTCAGGTACTAACAAATAAGATTTATCCATACAGACTGAGACCTCAACTATGTCTGAGCAAATTACGGGTTTTTTATCCTTCTTGGGACTGAAAATTCCTAAAGATTTCTATGTAATATAATTTGAGGCCTCACTTCTATATGCAAGGGATGGATACTGTGTCAAGGCCTGGTGACTCAAGCTAATGTGATATTCCCAGGTAATAGGTCTGTGACATCTCCCCACCCTCTTTGAACTTTCTTTGACAAAACTCACCATGATCCACTAGCTGACAAATGGGAATGTCATTAATGAATATAGTAAAAAATGGTGATGCCTATCCCAAAACACTGAATAGTAGGACAGACTGCTTAGGGCAGAAGAGAATGCCAGGTTTGGATACAAAGATAAATCTTACCCCGGCATTTCCAGGTAGAGCCACATCTACTTCAATTGAAGTTCTAAAAGCCCTGCTCTGCTCTGGAAACTTTTTATTTTTCAATCATCATGACTTTTCTCTATTTAAGAAGAGCTTATGTTTACATATTGTTTTAAAGTTAACAGAGTCATGTATGTGTGTGTGTGTGTGTGTGTGTATATATATATATGCACACACATATATATTGTCCCCTTTGAGTCTTGCAGCAACCTTTCAAGGTGAGTGACATTATCCCCATATTACATATGAGGAAACCGAGGTTCAGAGAGATTAAGTGACTTGCCTCTAATCACATACCAATGAGTAGTAGAAATGGAATCCCAGTTGAGGTCTTCCTAGTTCTAGGTTCAATATGCCACTCACAATATCCAATTCAAAAATATCTTATTGGGTGTGATATCTTTATTTTCTGAGGACATATATTAGACAGAATAATAACCCAAGTTAAGTCAAATATAAAATATAAGACCAATTAATGCATAATGAGAAAGCCCAGTATTTATATTGAGAGATTAGGGTTCCTATCCCATCTCTAGTCCATGTCACCTATGTGATCTGTGAACAGGTAACATCATCATCGTCATCTTCATCATCACCATCACTAGCATTTCAGTAAGTTTTAAGGTTTACTAAGCACCATACAAATACTATCTCATTTGATCCTCAACGACCCTAAAATGTAAACGCTATATTTAATCCATTTTACATATGAGAATTGTGAGGCAGGCCAAGGTTAAGTGACTTATGGAGTATCACACAGCTATTAAGTTCATGAGACTGGATTTGCACCAGGGTTTTCCTGACTCCTGTTCCTAAGTTCTAGCCACTGCACCACCTAGCTGCCTTTACCTGTTCTCTGTATTTCAATCTCATTTCTTGTTCAATGAGGACAGTATACAAGATGGAGTCTAAGAACCTTTAATACTATGGATCCTATGACCTTTGATCCAGTGTTTGAGTCTCATTGGCTATGTATTGTGGCTACTGAGGATGAATGGTCCGTTATGCAAGAAAGAAAGTTGGTGCCGCACATGCAATTGAATATGGCTTGATCTGAAAGTGAAAGGTAAATTACATGGAAATAAAAGCCTAGATTCTGCTACTTACTACATGCATGACTTTGGACCTTCGAGGCAGCATGGCACATGGTTATGATGTTGGATTTCAGGTTAAGATGACTCGGTTTTAATCTCACAGCAAACACTTACTGCCTATGGCATTTCTCTGAGCTTCAGGTTTTGTTTCTAAATCTAGGATGCTATGTACAATTAGCAAGCATTTGTGTGGCACTTGCTTTATGCTAGGTTCTAGACACATAAATACAAAGAATAAAACAACCCCTACTCTCAATGAGCTTCTTTTCCAGTGGGGAGCAGACCCTTCTCTTGGTTCATCTGCTTTACTAGCTATAAAATGAGGGGATTGGGATAACTAAGCTCTGAGATACATCCCCAGATAGAAACTCTCAGGTTTTACATTTTGTTGATGATTTTACAGATGGATCATTCAGATCCTGGCTCTCGGTTACTGCTCGTGTACAAAAGTCAATGTGACTCATTACAGTGAATGAGATTTTCGGATGCTGAAAATTTCTAAAAGACCGAAACACCTCCTTGTGAATAGACATGTGAGAGAGTCTTGTCTGCTGTCTCTTCCAAATTTATAATTATCATGCTTTCTTTTTTAAAAAAAAAATCTGAATGTGTAGTAATAGTAGAGGAAAAGAAAGGTATCTGTGCTGGAACATGATGAGTTATGAAATGGAAAAAAAAATAAAAATGTGTTCATTATTTACCTACTAATAGGAAATGATCAAAGGCGATCTGTGTTTTTTAGCCAACAATGAATTCATTATAAAATGCTGCTTCTGTTTCATGTATATTAATAATCAGCCTCAAGAATGAAATTTATTCCTAGGTGTATCCATATCAATTTCATCCTTATTTTCTTAGCTAATTGTGCAAAAAATTCCCTACTTGGAACAGCCAGTAAATTTGTAGGTAACATCTAGCTAATCTGACAAACTGTTTTCCACTAAGATATCAAGGGGGTGATGATGCTTTAATCTCTGTCCCTTCCCAAGTGTATATTTTGTTTTTGTGACAAAATGCCTTAATTCAAATGAGCCACTCAATTTTGTGTTTGGGGATTTCAAGCACGATTCCTAACCAATTTACCCAAGGGAAGGGGAGAAAGGAAGGGTTTTTTGTTTGTTTGTTTGTTTTTATCAAAAGGCTCTGCAAATAATGCTTCACTTGACTATGGGAATCATCTTAAGTTAGAACCCAAGGCTGGCTGTCACTAAGCATTTTAGAAAATAGATGTCCCCAAATAAAAGCTTAACTGAAGAAAATAAGCATTAGACAATGAATGAATGAATGAATGAATGAATGAGTCAATGAATAAATGACTGAAAAGGATTTATTAATTACTTACTATGTTCCAAGGATAATACAAAGAGCTCATATGAGAGGCAATGCCATATAAACGAAAAGGTACTGAAATTAAAGAACCTAAATTTGACCTGGTTTTTCCAATTATTACCTTGTACCTTGGTAGAGTCATGTGTCTTTCTTGGGCTGCAGGTTCTTACCTGTAAATTGAGGAAGTTGAAGTAGATGGCCTCTGAGATCCCTTCTATCTCTAAACTCATTTATCTAGCTTCCTTTCATCTCTGTGCAAATAATGCTGTTACCAACTCAGATTTCTCCTGGCCTCCAGTTCTAGAGCCCTAGCTGTCTGTGCCCACTGGATGTCCCACTATCACTTCAAATGAAAAATCTAGAACTGCACTCAGCTTCTCTTCTCTGGCTTTCCTTCCAAACTACTACAAGTCTTGAGTGTTACCACCATTTTTCATCCTCCCAGATTCATAAGATTTCGGAGTCACTGTCACAGCAAGACTCAATTTCCTCATCTGTTAGATAAAGGAATTGGACTACAGTGTCTCAAAGGCCCCTTCTAGTTCTAAATGCCCTACTCATCTGTGATCAGGCCATGGCCTTGGGCCATCTAAGAATTTTGTCAATGATTTGGTTAACGGTATAGATGGCATGTTCATCAAGTGTGCAGATGGCCCAGTGAACAGGCCATAGTTAAAATACAGTATGACAGTTGAGATAAAAAACATCTTGGATGGTTAGAGTATCAGGTTAAATTAAAAAATTATTGGGAATAAATATAAGGTTCTATGTGTAGGTTAGTAAAACCAGCTTTACAAGTACAATGTAGAAGAGGCATCACTAGGCAGGAGTCAGTAAATAAAAAGACCAGAGACTTTAGGTGACTCTAGGTTGAGTGTGATACAAGTGTGATGTAGCAGCCAAGAAAAAACATCAACAATTTCACATATAAATTTTCTTTTTTACTTTTTCCTGGACATTGTAATGTTTGTGTTTGGTAGTAATTGTTGAGTTCTCAATGAAAAGAAAAAAAAGAATAAAAACAAATGTAATCTCAGGCTACATGGAAAGAGGGATAGTATCCAGAACACTAACAGTAATAGTCCCCCAGGCTCTGTCCTGATCAGGGCACATCTGTATCATGGTGTTCAATCATCAGTGGCATATCTTGGAAAGGTCATTGAGAAGTTGGAGAGGATCAAAGGGATGGCAGTCTGGATGCTGAAGGAGCTGGAGTTCATGCCTAAAGAATATCAGTGAAAATAACCAGAGATATTTAGCCTCAAAAAGAGATGACTTAGGGGTAGGACACTGTGTCTCAAACTTCAAATATCTGAATGGCTTTCATGTAGAAGAAAGGTTAAATTTTCTCTCATTAGCTGTAGGATGCAAAACTGGGATGAATAAATGTTGATTCTAGAAAGAGAGATTGCAAAAGAAGCAGGGCCATATTTGATCTGCCCTAGTTTTATGGATCCCCTCCTTTTATAATGCCATCTTAGTAAAATACCTTTGCTTTTATCTAATTGTGTCTACTGGATGACGTTTATGGGGAAGTTCACTAGTGGGGACTCATAAGTGATACTTTTAGGATTGTGCTCCTGTAGAATAACCCTAGGATCTATCCAAAAAATCATGCTGCTGGGGAGCCAATCTACAAATATTTAAGTTCAAGTTTGATTTCAGAGGAATGAGTGCCAGAGAGTGGGCCACATAGCAAAGAATTATTTATGAATATGAATAACTAAAATTTATCCAAGTGTGGAACGAACTTGTTATGCAAGTAATAGGTTACTTCTCACTTGGAGTCTTCAAGGCATGAACAAATTACCCGTTAGGTATGTTGTAGTGGGGATTTTATCCAGGTTTGGGGTAGACTAAGTTCTCTTGACTTCTTTCCAGTATTGAAGTGCTGAGATTCTACAGTTTATCATATGAGCACTATCTCACTTTCTACTTAGAGTATAACACCATAGATCTAAAGTTGGGAGGGAACTTAGAGATAATCAAAGCCAATCCCTTCATTTTACAGATAAGGGAATTGAGACCCAGGGAAGCTAAGTGACTTGTCCAAGGGTCCACAGCTAATGAAGAGCAGAGCTCATATTCTCCCTGGGATCCTTTGATTCCCAGGCCCGTGCTTTGGCATGACAGCATGCTGACAATCTGGGAAGGGATTCCGTGGAAGGACTGGCAGATCTATCACAAGGTCTGGAAGGTCAGGAACCTCCCCAAGAAGGCCATTGTTCTGTGGATAGAGACACATGTGAGCATGAGTCCAGAAAGTAGATCTGAAGTTGGGAGATGAAAGTGAGAGGCAGAAGAAGAGTTGGAATTTAATTCCCATAAGAAAAGGTAGGAAACAAGTCCATGATTGAACATCTAGAAGGAATCTAAGATGCCTTCTATCCCAATCCAAATATTTGCTGCATTGTCAATTTGTTACTGAATCTTTGAGATGGAGTCAGGAGACCTAGATGAGATAATCTCTCAGATCTGTGGCCAGGATAGTCTCCGAATAAGTTTAAGAGATGAGCTCGCATAGGGCACCCAGTAAGCCAAGTGAGAAACCTTCTTGGAGAGGAGGGAGGGATGGTAAAGACCCAGACAGCTCCTTCAGACCACAGCATAGTGCTCTCCCTTGGAGCCATTAACCATTTATTTCATTAGCTCTCCTTTGAGCTTCTGAAATTAGAGATTATTTGATTGCTGCTCCAAGGCCTGGCTGGGTCAGGTCTCATTTCATTCCTTCAGACAAGAAAGAGCCTGTTGAAAGATGAACAGAACAGAGAATGGCAGTAGGAAGCATCTCTAGACTCAGGAAGTTGTGGAGTGTGAAAATGATAAGTTTCAGGGGTGATTCCAGAAAGAGAACCGTGAGCCTTAGACTCCCTTGTGTCCATTTAACTAGATGTCAGAAATGACTGGTTCTGCTTTTGAAGCAGCCAGTACAAAGAAGGATACTTTGAAAGTTCTACATATGTAATACTCATGAGGAATGGGCCTGATAAGCCAGCCTGGAGTGGCTTGGGGAGAGGATTTGCCTTCTCTTACCTCGATGCCTGAGCATGGCCTCCCTACCACATTTCACATCTCAAAGGGCTAGTGTGAACTCCCTGCTTCCAAGTATCGCAAGGAGTGAGCAGCAGGGTATGTTCAGAAATTAAGGTGATGCAAATGGAAAAGGTGATTATTTTTAAAGTACTACAGGCATAATGTATGTTAAAAGAAAAGAAAAAAGTCACAAGCAAATGCCAACCATTCCATAACTACTGGACTTTAATATCCCAGGGTGTCAAAAGGATTTGCTCTCAAGCCCACCACTGCTCCCTGTGTGATCCTGAGCAAATCCATGCCCTGCTCATAGTCTCTATTTTCTCCTCCACAAAATGAGGAGATTGGGCCAGATCAGCAGTGGAGAACCTGCAGCCTCAAGGCCACATATGGCCTTCTAGCTCCTTGGATATGACCTTTTGACTGAGTCTAAGTTTTACAGAACAAATCTTTTTATTAAGGAGAGTTGTTCTGTGAAATTTGGATTCAGTCAAAAGGCTGCACTTGAGGACCTAGAGGGCCACATAAGGGCCTTGAGGCTTCAGGTTCCCCACCCCTGGAATAGATCATCTTTCAGGTCTCTTCCTACTATAAGCCTCTGATTCTGTGAATAAGATTCCCTCTCTCAAAACCTCCCCAGATAAAAATTGGTGGGTCTGGAGAAAGACAGAGGTATCTTTGCTCCCTTGTGACTGGTAGACATGAAGGCTGTCAGAAAATTAATTCTAATGATTATTAGAGCTTTCTAAAAGATAAAGAGCTGCCTGGGAAAATGGTGGAGTCCTCTCATTATCAGAAGAGCTCTTCCACAAACCAGGGATGACCACGTGTCAGTTTCACTGTGGAGAGAATTTCATTTGCAGAGCTATGTCAAGCTAGCGAGGTCCAGCAAGGTCCCTCCCAGATGTGATCCAGCATTTGGTGGTCGAATGCTGGCTGGGACTTCAGAAGGGGTCAAGGCTATGCTGACCCTGATGAAGTCACCTCCTTCACTCTTCCAGGGGAGACTTCAAGTTATCAGTTTCTTTAGTTGCTACTTCTGATTTATTCCCATGCCATTCTTTTTGGAACTAAGTCAATAGACATTTTGTTGAGCTGTCTACCAATTGATTGCTCTCTCTGGGGATGTCTTGTGGCACTTCGTAGCTATTATTCACTCTTCAGAGACTCCTTCACAATATTTATATCCATTTATCTCCTTTAGGACCATAGGAATACAGGATTTAGGCTGGAGGAAACCTTAGGGAGCATCTAGGCTGGTCTGCTTATTTAGCATTTGGGGAATTTGAGACTCATAAGAACGAAGTGACATGCCCAAATTCAATTGGAGGCGGGGGTGGGGGGTGGGGGGGGAAGTAGAGCTAGGATTTTAAATTGACTTGCCAAGATCTTCAAATCTTCTTCTTCCTCCCCTTCTCCTATTTACTCTTATCCTTATTCATTTTCTCCCTTCTTTATTTCTCCTTCTTCATTTCCCTCTTTTCCTTCTTTCTTCCCTTTCTTTGATCTCATGGCAGGTCAGTGAGCCATTTTGGAGGGGGGGTGTTTAAGGATGAATACTCCTTATAAATCTCATACTACTGTATTCTCAGATATGTTTCTGTATCTATGTCTCTAGATATTAGAATTATTCATAGGTGCTATATTCTCAAAATATAGAAGCTATTTTGATAAATGTACCTGGTTAGTGAGCTAGAAATTCCCCTGTAAGTCTATGTGCTTGCTAGTTCTCTTGCTCTTGAGGAAGGTTATTTTTCTTAGTCTGTTACTGCGAGCATACTGACCACTTAGTAGAAGAAAGTGAGAGCTTTTGGCTAGGCAGGGGAGTCTCTTGAACTCCAAAATCTCTTTTCAGTGTATATTGGCTACGGTCTGACAGAAGATTCAGGTTCTTGTTTTTCAGTTGTTTTCTAGTCATGTCTCACTCTCTGTGATCCCATTTGAGATTTTCTTGGATACTGGAGCAATTTCACATTTCCTTCTCCAGTTCATTTTACAGTTGAGGAAACTGAGGCAAACAGGGTTAAGTGACTAGTCCAGGGTCACAAAGCTAGTAAATGTCTGAAAATATACTGAACTCAGTTCTTCCTGACTCCAGGCCAAGCACTCATCCACTTAACCACTAAGCTCCCCTAGCTAGCCATATCTTTGACTATTCTTCCTCAGCCCTTCTCTGTCCAAAGACATGTCACGAGAATGAAATTATGCCTCTTGCAATTTGCCTGGAATGTGGGTGAGGTGCTTGGGAAGTTCTGGATACAAGTCTAAGAAAGTTGGATTTTATTTGCTAATAAAAATGCCTAACCTTTTTCAAGAATTCTAAAGTTGTAAAAAAGTACTTTTTTGGTTTTTTTTTACAATAACCTTGTGAAGTAGGGAGCACATGTATCATTATTTCAGTGGCTATCCATTAAAGGATTTGGGTCAAGGGAGAGACTCAATCCAAAAGGTGCTGTGGGAAGATTAATCTCTCAGGGGTACGGAGGATGGGATCAGGGCCATAAAAACGAAGGGCAGAAAGACCCATTAAGAGATTATTGCACTAGAATAGGAGTGAGAGTCACAGTTAGGTAGACAATGTGCAAGGTCACAGTAAAACTTAGATTTCCAGCAAATATGTCTGAAAGGGGCAGTAAGAGCAATGGTGAAGAATGCCAAAGAGAGAATGTTTCATCTAGTTTCAGACTGAACTAAAAGTCAGATGCCTGCAAATGCTCAGGGCAAGGTTTCCACAGTGGAGGAAGCTACGAGTACAAGGGAATGCTGTGAAGCCTCAGGGCTTTCTGAGTAGAGATGGGAAAAAGCTGCCTGTACTCAGTGTGCTCTGGTAGGAACATAGAGTTGTGGGTGCCCTGAGTGATCGCTGTACAGAGGCGCCAGTATCTAATCCATTCTCATAGGACTTAAAGACTTTGGGTCCTGTGAGTAGGGGTAGTGCTGGAGCGAACTCTAGTAATTGGGACCTGAAACAGGCAGGATCTAGGCCAGGGCAGGGAAGGCAGCACCAAGAAACAGAGCTTCTCCTTGCCCCATCCCCTGCCCATAGGTCACTGCCCATGGAGAAAGGATGGGGCATTGCAAACTTCAGAGGACTCAGAGCCTGGTTACAGTATTTCAATAAATTATAAAAGAAAACTGCCTAGAAACATTAGGACTGGAGGTCAAAATCAGAATAGAGAATCCACTGACGACCTCCTGAGAGGAACCCCAAATTTAAAACACTCTAGAATGTTATGCTTCTAAATCAGAACTCTGTATGAGTGAGACACTAGTAACACTTCCTACCTCCAGTTGTTGCTTCAGACAGGCTGGCTTCCCCACCCTGTGTCAGGCACCCACACCAATGGATCCCTGAAACATCAAAGAAGAAAGAACTCCAAATACCATTACAGTCATCCGCTAGTAACTTTTCTCCATTTCCTTAATATGCTAATCATGCTTCTGTGATAAAGAGAGAATGGTGGCAAAGGGTTCTAATTAAGAACACTTACTAATGAAATACATTCTTGATAACAAATGCTGCTAGACATTGCACGGCACTATTCAAAATCTGCTTAATGCTTTTGTTTTCACCTAGCATGTGATGAGATCCAATAAATATGACTTTTGTTTCGGATAATTTAGCATTCTAGTAAATAAATAAATAAGATCTGTATTTATATCGAATTCATTGTTCATGCTATGGACCAAAGGGATGGGTTACTTGAATAGTGGAACTGACCCCATCTTTTGTGGGATCCAGTTACACTGAAATGAAGAAAATGCTGCATTAAATTAGCATTTTCAACAAATCTCCCCAGAGACATGCTGGGACCCAAATTCTTTTTGTATCTCAAGAGGAAAAAATGGAATTTGAATATAGCTCGTTAAAGAAACAAGAAGAGGACAGATTTTCAAGCCCTTTAAATCATTGCAATAACTCTCGATTTCTGTCTCTGAGCTGGGTACCACCCACTGTTGAAATCTACCACTTTTTGAAAATTAAAATCTGCTTCCCCATCAGATGGAAAGAATAAATATGATGGCAGGCATGGCCCTGGTAAACTTTGGCATTATGGAGAAAAAATACATGAAGCTCTGTTAATAGGTTATAATATTATACACTTAAGTGTTATATGCTTTGGTGGCCACATAATAGAAGATTTGGGAATTTCAGGCCCAAACAAGAGGCATCTATTTTCATTAGGTGTATCTTGGCACATACTTAACCAGAAATTTATTATGAGTGTGAAAGCAGAGTCGTGACATGTTAGAGTTCCAGCTTATTAAAACCTCAAAATGTACTGAAATAAAGAGCTTTGGCTTTCATTGGCGAGGCTGTGTGGTGGAGGAATGCTGGACTTGGAGTCAGGAAGACCTTGGGCTCCGTGCCCAGATTTTTCAGTTAAAAGCAGTGGGAGGATAGACAAACCACTGCAGACCTCTCAGTTTGGTACTTCATCTGCAAAATGGTGGCAATAGCTGTAGGAACTCCCTCACAGGGCTGAGGGGAGGATCACATGAGACCGTGAGGGTAAGGTGCCTCACAAACTTTAAAGTGCTCTCTATTTGTCATGGAGTGGCTAGGGGGCACTACAGTGCACAGATCTCCAGGCCTAAAGTCAGGAAGACTCATCTTCATGAGCTCAAATCTGAGCTCAGACACTGTGTGACCTTGAGCAAGTCACTTAACCCTGTTGGCCTCAGTTTCCTCATTTGTAAAATGAGCTGGAGGAGGAAATGGAAAAACACTCCACTATCTTTGCCAAGAAAACCCAAATTGGGTCAGAAAGAGTCAGACATGACTGAAAATGACTGAACAACAACATGCCACTTGTCAAAGGAGTAAAAATGTGGTATCCTTCTCACCCTTAGCTGCCATATCTTTCCATTTGAGTACTGAGTCAAGTGACGCTAGTATTTTTAGGCTTTTTAAATTTACCCATCCTGTCAATTGATTAAATTTTGGTTTAAAAAGGGGCGTGGGGTCATAGAATTAAAGTTGCAAAGGACTTGCCTCATTTTATGGGTGAGAGAACTGAGGTCCAGGAAAGTGACTTGCCAAAGTCACATAGGGATCAAAGGACCAGCCTAGGCCTTAGATTCAGGTCCTCTGACCATAGATGAGTGTTCGTTTCCCAGTAAAACATGGCCTCTCCAATACCAAAGTCTTAGTCTTAGAGTGGGTGACCTTTCCTCCATTCATATTCCATTTCTGGCATCAACAACTTTTTTAAAACTAGGATATTTTGAATGTAATAATAACAGTGACAGTAACAACTGTAATCAAGTGGACTAAAGCCGGTAGATGATGTTCGAATACTTTAAAATAGTGAAGGAAGAGGGCTCTAATTGGGCTAGACAACTCCCAGCTAAGGAAACTCTCCCGATGCAATGAGAACTTTAGAGAGGTTCCTGGCAGAGTGAGAGGTTCATTGACATGCCCACAGCCAGTGTGCAGAATTTGAACTTGGATCTTTTTTGCTAACTTTCTGTCTACGAAGCCTCGTTGCCTATGTAAAATAATAAATAATAATAGTGTTAAAAATTATCAAGGTAAGACTGAGGACAAGAGAGTCTAAATAGCCAATAGTTTTAGAAATGCTTTTAGGTTTGCAAAATGCTGTCCTCCAACCAAAACTTTTAGATCAATCAGTCAATTAATAAACATTTCTGAAGTGCCTACTATGTGCCAGGTACTGTGCAAAGTGCTGGAGATAACAACAAAAGGTTCTTGATTTCTACCTCTGTCTGAGCTGTGTGCCAGCCGCCACTGAAATCTACAACACATTTTGAAAATCAAACCTGCTCCCTCTCAGATGGAAGTCTACCCTGCTCTCTAGAGGCTTAGAATCTAATGGAGGAGACAGTGTAAGCAACTATGTACAAATTAAGTTCTATACAGTAGAAATTAGAAATAATCCACAGCGTGAAGGTACTGGGATTGAGAGGTTGGGAAAAAGCTTCCTGTAAAAACTGTTACCTTAGCTAGCCTTTGAAGGAAGGCTGGCCATTCGATATATAGAAATGAGGATTCCAGACATGGGGGACACCAAGCAGACATGATGTCCTGAGTCAGGAGATAGTGTGTCTTGTTGGAAGAACAAAGAGCATGATGTCCTTGGATCTCAGAGTACAGAGGGGTGGTGTGAGGTGGAAGAATATTGGAAAGCTGGGGAGGGGATGGGTAGTAAAAGGCTTAGAATGCCACATGGAGGGTTTATATTTGATACTGGAGGAGAGAGTCACCAGACTTTATTGAGTGGGTGGCAGGGGCACCATGATCAGAACTGCACTTTAAGAAAATTCCTTTGTGAAGTATGAATGGAGATCAAAACATACTATTTTTCACTTTCTTTATTTTTATTATCATTTCCCCTTTGGTCTGTGTCTTCTTTTACAATATGACTAATGCAGAACTGTTTTGCATGATTGCACATGTATCACCTATATCAAATTGTTTTCTATCTCAGGGTTAAAAAGGTGAGGGAAAAAGGGAAAATTTGAAACTCGATTTTTAATGAATGTTAATATTGTCTTTATGTGTAATTGGGAAACAGCAAAATTTTTTTTTAAAAGGAAGACTCCTTTGATAGCTGAACAGAGGATGGAGTAGAGTAGGATAACACTTGTGGCAGGTAGACCAAAAAAGAGACCATTGCAATGATCCAGGTTTGAGATGATGACACCCTGGCCTGAGGTGGGGGGAGAGCAATGTCAGAAGACAGAAGAGGGCATGTGAAGGAGGTGTTATGACAAAGGATAATAGAACTATTATCTTCCTTGTATAGAGGAGAAAACTCCAAATCTGCTTCCTGTGGATTTCAAGGAAGTATTGACAAAAGCAGCTTGTTTTTCTTTCCTTCTTTCTTTCCTTCCTTCCTTCCTTCCTTCCTTCCTTCCTTCCTTCCTTCCTTCCTTCCTTTCTTTCTTTCTTTCTTTCTTTCTTTCTTTCTTTTTTCTTCCTTTTTTTCATTCTTTCTTTCAAATGGACTGTTCTTTCTTTTCCAAATCAGAGGAGAGTGTGGCTATTGACCATTGCTTCCTCTTGTCTTGCAGCGTCCCTACGTTCCAGAGCCTCCCTGAAGAGATCCTAAGCAAGCTGGCCGATGTTCTGGAAGAGGTAAGGTTCTGAACTCTTGCACTTTTTGGGATCCAGTTCAACCCACAGGGCTCTGTTCTTGCCGAACTCTTGGAGTGAAGGAGCTTTGACTGACTGGAGATGGATCTTTGGCTTTGCTTGGAAAATTTTAGCTCCAGCCCCACTGTTGCCTTCAAATTTTCATAACTGTGAGACCATCCAAGGTTTATGCATGGTTCGATACTTCAGTCAACTTAACTAAGAATGGGGCAGGGGAGACTTGCCTTTTAAAAAATGTCATGTTACTGCCATGAGTGTGGTAGTTTTGCATAGATGGCCTTGGTCTTTTAAATGCTAAATGATGAAACATCAGATTGCAAGGTGTGCGATCAAAAGGAAAACAATCCATCTAAGTATGCGTGCTTGCCTAGAGAAATGTAGTGGTATAATTATTGTCATTTCACCTTCTGTAGAGTAAGAGAGATTCCCATTGTTCCTCTTGGTGTCAGAAGAGGGTAACTGGTCACAATGGAATTAACACATCAGAGAAGCTGATTGGGGCTTGATCTCTGAAAAAAGAAATCCTGACAGTTGAAGAATTCCTCCCCCTCCCTGGAGGGCTTTAAACAGAGACTGGATGACCACCGAGGGCAGCAGCGAGGTGGCACAATGGATAGAGTGCTGAGTCTGGAATCAGGAAGGCTCATTTCCATGAGTTCACATCCAGCCTCAGACATTTACTAGCTGTGTGGCCTTGGGCAAGTCACTGAATCCTGTTTGCTTCATTTCCTTATCTATAAAATGAGCCGAAGAAGGAAATGGCAAGCCACTCCAGTACCTTTGCCAAGAAAACCCAAATGAGTCACTAAGAGTTAGATATGACTGAAACAACCCGACAGGAAGAAGAATGACGGCTTCCTGGGTGTGTTAAAGAAATGATTCTGGGTCAGTGTTTGTTGTCTTAGGTGGTGGCCTCTGAAGGCCCTTCCAATTATGAGATACTACGGTTCTGTGAATCAGGGAAGTAAAATTGCCTGAAGATCCTGTGGATTCTTTTTCCAGTCTTGGAAGAGATGTTGGTAGAGAAAGTGTGTACTAGTCTATTCAAGAGATATCTTCTCTAGGAGACTGAGGGAGAACTAGAGACAAGATTAGTCAGCCTCTTTCTGAGTATCCCAGACCTATATTCAAAGCACTGTGGTTATGGATTCCATTCAATTCAACAAGCCTCCCTAGTGTATACAGAAGTACCTCGAAGGTAGGAAAGAGGTTCAAGACCCACCTCTGACACATACTCACTATGTGACCCTGATTGAGTTTCTTAACCCCTCCATGCTTTAGGGCATTGGTGTCAGGCATACCAGTCTGCTGGGCCAGGCTATGCTGTCCACAATGCTCCAGGATGTGGCAGACCTAGATTCAAATGTAACTAAAAAATATTGACCAAAAGAAATAAAAATATCAGAAAACAGATGCTATCAATATGGGGATTTTTGATTTCTAAGGCAATATGTGGCCCACATAGATCCTCAGGTATGGCTCAATGGCCCTTGTTTGTATATGAATTTGATGTTACCAGTCTAGGCAAGTCTCCAAGACTGAGAAGGTGCTGACCTTCCCCAGTGAGAGTCTCAGCACCTGGCAACTCCATTTATCAAAGGAGTCACAGTTCTGATTCCTTTACCCATGTACGGGGCAGACAAACAGAGAAGGCAAAAAGACAGAGTTTCTGCCCTCAGGGAGTTTGCATCCTACTGAGTCAGTTAGCTAGTATTTATTGAGCACCCATTAGGTGCTACCGAGTTTTAAACAATATGTACACATAAGTAAATGTGAAACATATACAAAATATTTGCAAATCATAGGAAGAGTGAAACATCACAAAATGGGCAATCTGAAAAGCCTTATTTTAGGAGACATCACGTATATAGACCTTTTATAGAAGAGAGGAGATCAAAGAGGCAGAGAGGAGAGTGACCATTTTGCTGCATGCAGAGGCTTGGACAGGAAAGTATAGTGTATGGGAAAATGAAGGCAGCCAGTTTAACTGAATGAAGAGTGTTGGAGCAAGGAAATAGTCCAGACTGAACTTTTTTTTGCCTTTATTGTTTATAGGCATTGAAGTGTGGAGTTTGATCACAGAGAAAATATCACTTAGTGAGAGTGTTTCACTGTGAATGCTACTAAACAGGCTGATTTGTATCCCTACCATAGGCATATGGAAGGCCTGGGAACGGCTGGGCTAAGCTCCCTTGCCATAGAGTCTCTGGTCAAGTAGACCAAAAGCTATGTGATGACCAAGGAGAGCCATTGGGGTCAGGTCAGAGTCAGGTCACTAGACTGGGTTCAGAAACATAGAGACCTGAGTCAAGAGGTAAAACAGATGCCACAAACAGCCAATGAATTCAAAGTCAGTTTGCTGAGCCAAAGATGAGATCGTGGGAAGTCTTACTGGGTGAGGCAATAGGAACATTCAGGATCAGGGGAAACCCAATGAAAAGCATTTGGGGAGTTCCTATTTACCTGGCTCTTCCTGGTGGCAACTCCTCCTCACCCAAGCCATGATGTCAAGGTAAGACCATCTACTTAGTATCCTGGGCTTATAAGAATCATGAATTTGGAGCTCTGGGAATAGGATCTTCATTTTTCATAGGGGTATATTAAGATTTTAAAGTCAGAGGTAGAAGACCTATCAGCGCTGCTGACACCAACTCTCAAATGTAACAGATAAGGAAACCAAGGTTCAGCTAGATTATGTCACTTGTCCAAGGCAACAAAGGAAATACAAGGCAGGCAGATCTGGGACCTGGTCTTCTGACTTCAAGTATGATGCTTTATCTCTCATACTTTCAGAAGTTCAGTTATTCAGACTGCTTTCAAACAATCCTATTTTTTACTAAAGTTGAACCATTTCATTCTCTCCCAAAGGCTGAACTCTAGAACCAAGAACAAAAATCAACAAAAAGTCAAACTTTCGTATCTCAAATTCCCATTCTGTGACTGATTGGGCTCATTCCCCCATCCCCCAATTCACTTATCCAGCCTTCTTCAGTCTCACGTATAATCACAGATTGTTGTGCACTGACTTGGAACCTCGCATGTCTAATATTCCAGAGGAAAGAGAATTGCCCAAGACTTTTCTGTAAGACCTGGACCTTCTACCTGGGATGTTAATAAATTTCAATTCTCACCACCATTCTTTTGTTTTCTCTGTGAAATACCCAGGAGATTGTGAAATGCCTGTGTTTGCATCCAGTTTCAGCAAACTGTAAATCTATCTGGCCAGGAAATGAAGGCCCTGTAGGAGCCTTGGTTCCTTTGACGAATGTGGAGATAAGTGTCACAGTGGAAAAAAAAAAGCCACAGCTCAGAATTCTACAAATCAGCCTGAGGAAAGACAACCCCTCCATACTCAATGCTGACAACCCTTCCCCTAATCAGAAGATTGCTTAATTTAGGGGTGAATTGAAGAAGCCACTATGCTTACTGCACCAAGATGGACTGCATGTGGAAGCATCTAATTAAATATCCACACATTTGTTTTCAGAACCAAAAATGGGAAAGGGAAATAGACCAAGCAGAAACTGCACAAATAAATATGCTTTGCCAGATATGAAATTGCCCAATGTGAGGTTAATGAACAATCAGTATGAGAAATGGGGCTTTGCTGTTCATCTAAAAGAAGAGGCAGTAAGAAGATGAAGTGTGATAACTCTGGAAAAACAAAAGCAATATTAAGTCTCCATGATGGTCATGGTGATGGCCTTTACGTGATAATAGATCTTTCTTCTTTAAAAAATATGAAAAAAAGAGAGAGAAATAGAAAGAGAGAGAGAGAGAGAGAGAGAAAGGATGGGGGGAGGGAAAGAGAGATTATTTGTCCAGGCAAGCTCCTATTATCTCCAAGTCTTTACCACTGACTCCTTTCCATGTACCTCCAAACATGCTCAGGTCCTCTCATTAATACATATTCTATGTAAGAGAAGTATCTTCTTGACAAGTGTTTACACCATATGTTGGAAGGGCAAGGTGGAAACAGTCATTAGGAGGCTACTCTAATAATCTTGAAGCCTTTCTTGATTAGTCTGGTGGTTAACATCCCAATACCTTTTAAATTACTTTGTATTTATTATTATTATGAACAGTGCTATAACTAGCCATTAGCTCGTAGTAGGGTAAATTCAGTGGTGCAGAGTGAAATAACGTCTGGGTACAGTTATGCCTGGAATGAAAGTGCTCATTCTCTCACGAGTCTAAGCCCAGATCCTATAGCTTAACCAATGATCTTTGTCCCCTCTAACTCCCAGAAGAAGGTACGGAGATGAGATGGCTGTTAGAGTAGACTAGGAAGTTGAACCATGGGAGACAGGACAGAATGTTGGGTGTGGCATCCCAAATTTGGACAAGGAAGGAGAACAGCATGCTTGAAGAAAAAGGAGATGCCTGGAAGTGTACCCTCTCTCCCCCCTAACCCTTGACATACATACAAATTCCCTCTGGCAGTCTTAGTGCACTCCACACTGGTTCTGTCTCTTGTATTAGGACAGTGGCAGAGGGCAAAAGGTAGAGATAACACATTAGAGAGGTGGTGAGGAGATGAGATGGACAAGACTCAGTTGTTGTTAGTCGTCCTCTGTTTTCGAAGAGGACCAATGGCATCCCTGAAGATGTCTTGACTTGTGCATGAACTCGATTTCAGTGAGACAGAGCTGCACAAAGTCATCAGCCTGTCTCTTCCTGAGTTGTCAAAGTCCAGTGGCAGGACACAAATCAAGAGAATTGGCAATGGCCTGGGCTGCAGTGGACTTTGGTGACTTTGGTGTCTTCAATGCCTGACTAAGCTCAAAGTGCTCCATAGTACCTGCTTCAGCCGCCTTCATGGCTGTTGGAACAAATTGTTCTCATCTGCTCATTCAGCTGGAGAAAAGTCTTCACATTCCTGGGGTAGACATCCCCCTAACTCATCAACAGGTTTGAGGTCCTTGGGTTATCCTCAACCTGCTTCAGCCCATCTGCTGTGATGGTTGACCAGCTTGTGGCCAACTTAGAGCTTCTTAGAGCCACAGGTGAGAGTTGAGGGGAGGTGGACAGTGAAGGTGGATGAGTAGCCCCGAAAAATGCTCAGGAAGCCCTCATACCAGATGTGTGAATACCCCCTGAATACTCCATGCATCCCAAAAGGGGACCATCACTCTGGCTGCTGAAGGCAATGGGAGACCAAGTCAGAGAATGCCATGAAGCTATTGTTGGCTACCTGGTGACTTCTGTTATCCTGGGATCGGGCAAGACCTGGTAATGAATTATATGGAAGAGGTAAAGAGATGGTGCCAAGTTTGCAAGCATAGAAGATAAGAACAAGAGACTAGTAGGTAGTAATGCATTTTGAGGGGTGGAATATATCTTATTTATTTAAAAAATCAGTGAAATTGTAAATGGTCATTAAAAGCTATATGTAAATTATATGTTGAAATTGATAGTAACTCATTATCAAATAAGTATAAATGGCATTGAAATTCAATAGAGGAAGCGGGTGGAGCGGTGGATAGGGTGCTGGACTTGGAATCTGCAAGAACTGAGTCTGAATCCTGCCACAGGCTCTTAGAAGTTGTGTGACCCTAAGCAAGCTCTTTAGCCATTCTGTGTCCTAGCCTCCCTATCTGTAAAATGGAAGGGATTGACTCAGTGGCCTCTAAGACCCCTTCTAGCTTCAAATCTGTGCTCCTATGATCAAAATAATAAAACATTTAATTTTTAAAATTTTACAATAGAAATTACTTCCCCTGGCAGATTGAGTACCCTCAGGGCTTGTGAGGAGCATATAGAGGTCAACTGCAATTCCTTTTGCTGAGATCATATTTTAAGAAATGGTAAATGTTTCTGAACATCATCTCTGAAGACTACCAAGAGTCAGTCATCTTCAGACAATTTTGTGTTCTGCCAACATTACTTGAGATGGCTAGAAAGTGTACTTGGTGCCTTTTAACTCACCATTTTTTTTTATGGGTGACTGAATTCTTAATGAGGCCACGCATACCTGGAATTTATTCTCAGTGAGGAAGAGAGGAGATATATTTCCAAATGGGTCTATGTAGTTTTACTATGAATTAATTTATTTTAAAATAAATTTTATTGATTTTAGAATGTATAATACAATATATCAAAGAACTTAAAGAAGGAAAAATGTTTAGCAAAGATAAAAAACCCTGACAGCTTTATTTTCCCATACTTTAATCCTCCCGCTGTTGAAAAGAATGGAGGAAGGTACCTTCTCATCTCTCTTTTTCGGGGTCAAGTTTGGTCATTAAAATTTCACAGCATCCAGTCACAATTGTTTTGTTGTTTTCAGTGTCATCGTCTTGTTATTGCGTACATTGTTCTCCTACTTTTATTTGCTTTACTTTGTGTCAGTTCATCTGTCTTCTCATCTTTCTGTGCATTTAGCATGCTAGTTATTTCTCATAACAATATGATATTTGGTTACATTCATGTTCCACAATTTGTTTGGCTATTCCCCAATTGAGAATTCACTTATTTTCTGTTCTTAAGTACCACAAAAAAAGTGTTACCATCAATACTTTAGTATATGTTTCTCCTTTCTTTTTAACATATTCCTCCTTAAGGAAGGTCCCAAAAGTAGAATCTCTGGGTCTAAGGGCATGAACATTTTAATCACTTTCTTTGCTGTTGTTCAGTTATTTCCGTGATGCTGAGTCTTTGTGACTCCATTTGGAATTTTCTTTGCAAAGATATTGGAATAGTTTATTTTCTTCTCCAGCTCATTTTATAGATGAGAAAACTGAGACAGACAAGGTTAAGTGAGTTGCCCGGGATTACACAAATAGGAAGTGTCTGTGGTCTAATTTGAACTCAGGAGGAAGAGTCTTTCTGCCTCTAGGCCTGACACTCTATCTACTGCACCACCTTGCTACCCTAATCACTTTCCTTATATAATTCCAAATTGCTTTCCAAAATGCTTGGGTCAATTTATAGCTTTAATCAACTTTGTGTTAATGTGTCAGCGTTTCCTCTCCAATGCTGATTATTCCACACTTTTTATCATCTTTGCCAATTTCCTAGTTATAGGGTTAGACCTTTGAGATGTTTTGACTTCCATTTCTCTAATTATTTCAATTTGGAATAGTCTTTCCTATGGTTGTTAAGAGTTTTCGACTCCTCTGAGAACTTTTATTCGTATACTTTGACTACTTATGTATTGAGAAAAGGCTTTTGATTTTATTTATTGTTGTGAGATGTCTGTGTATCTTCAATGTCAGATACCTATCAGTGACACATAATTTAAAAACCAAATTACCACTTCTCTTTTCATTCTAGTTACATTTATTTTGTTCCTGAAATTTTTGTTTCAATTTTAGGTAATTAAAATGATCCATTTTATCTGTCATAATCATCTCTCTTCCCTGTTTGATTAAGAATTTATCCCCCAGTCATTATTTTAGTGTGTGTGTGTGTGTGTGTGTGTGTGTGTGTATTTTGGCTCTGTGACCCAGAGGAATTCATTATTCCTCTGAGCTTCAAGGATCTCTCTGGAACTTATCTATTAATTGATAGCCTTGTAATCTGTTTCAGTGGAGGGAGGTCTGTTCTTAGTATTATCTATTGTCTAGATCTGTGAATGGTCTGATGTAGGGAACTCCTTGTGGGGAAACTCTCTTGACTAATTCAGATCAGAAACTGTCCTGTAACTTGAATTCTTAGAAAATTATAATATTATATAACATTTATTTAAACATGCACAACTCATTTGTTTGTTTGTCTTACTATGTAGAGGCAGCAAGTAAACTCGCTTTTATAAATTGGGCCAGGATTGAGCTGCTTATATAGACTGCAAGCCCTGAGGGAAGAGCTGGTTTCAATCGTGCTATCGTAGCTCCATGCACATCACAACACATAATAAGCATTTAATAAAGCTTGTTGACTTTAATTGACTTGGACCCAGCCCCTCTACTTGTCCAGATATCCCAATTTAACAAACTATATTTGCATCAATTCACAAGTAACTTCTTAATTCACTCGCTTCTCCTGAGACTCTCTTAGAAACCCTCAGCAAAGGCATGAAAGTGATAGGTGTGAAATTATAAGGCAAGGTCTAATTTCCCCATTCTTAATGTCAAAATTTAATATACTTTTCCTCTCTTCATAACATTATGATGAATTCCACAGAGTCACATCACATTGTTTCAAATACTTCTGCTAATCTCCTGCTGGGAAATATTTCGCTGCAATTATCACTTACCCAAACAAAATGTAATTGGGTGCTGTGAACAAAACTTCCCCAATCACCACCACCCCCCCACCACCAAAAAAAATAAAGGATACAATGAAACCTTTGCAGATACAAGGAAAACAAAAGTAATTTCCTAGGGATCAAAGGAATACAAAGTAACTTGTTCCTGAAAATGAATCCAAGCTTAATGACCTGGGTCCTGCCAGGTAGTTGTAAGGAAATGAAAAAAAAAGATAATTTGTTGAAAATTACAGATAGGAGGCAAATTCTGAGGTTGGCCTAACCGAGTGACCAGGAGCCTTAGAACAACTCAGAGCTGCTTTTTATGTTTCCCAGCCATGAATTTGATGTTTATCTTCAACTCTGTAAGTCAAACAAAGCTCTGGTGAAAATCTCATTTTTAAAGATATAAAATAAATTAGGGTCACAGCTTTGAGTTTTTGAAATTAGGTGTGTGTGCAGAATCCCTCTTTTTCCAATTCAACGCAGTCTCAAGCCCAGCATTGGATTTTATTTTTCTCAAAATAAAACATCTCTTTTCATTCCAACAACTTTCTTAGAAAATTGTGCCCTGCTTAAGCGTCTTTTTCAGTTCTGTGCCTTTGGAAGTTTGGATTTTGGAATTGGGTGTTATAGTCTAATCATGGACCACTGGACCTACCTCTTAGGGGATTTGTTTATATCTGTTTCTGTAGTGGATTTTTATGCCATCGTTGTACAGATAGGGTTTTAAACACATGAGGTTTCCAAACCTTTGCATTATAAAGAGAAATAAACAGAAGAAAGAGAGAAGAAGTGAAATGGGAAAGAGTGATAGTAGAGAGAAGGTCAAGAGAGGTGGAAAGATAATATTTGGAAACTCTGCACAGACTGATGGCCCAGTAATAAGTAAAATATGAGTGCCCATACTGCAGGTGTGAACACTTCCCTCACCCATTCTTCAAAGTTGAGTCTTACTGACTTCAGGCCAAGTGCCCTTTCTATCGCACCACCTAGCTGACCATTGCTTCTTTTTAGTGGTGAGATAATTTTTCATGAATACAGACAGTTAGAAGGAATCAGTTCTTCCCTCGAGAAGCTCACATTCTTCTAAATAATACTATACATTTACAGATAGGCTGTTGGTATAGTGTGCGCGTGTGTGTATGCATGCGTGTGTGTGTGTGCATGTGTGTGTGCGTGCACGCCTGTGTGTGTACATATATACTTGTTTCTGGACCTGTGACTTTTATTGATAGGGAGCTTCCTGGTGTGAAGACTCTTCACCATCTCACATCCTCAAGTCTTCTGAGAGGTCAGCCTACTTACCTGGGGTTACCCAGTTACCCAATTCTTCCTAACTCCAAAGCCAGCCCTCTATCTGTAATGCCATACTGCCTCTCATGTAAAAGATACAGTGTGAATGTGTGTGGGTGTGTGAATATAACAGCAATTCTAGTTAATGACATATATAATCACATACATATTTTCATGGTAACATACATGTTGATGTGTGTATTTAGATACATTTTAATGGTAGATAGTCTAGAAGGAGTTAGGTATTATATTCAGAAGACCTGCCATCAGAAGTCTTGGACCAGAAACACACTAATGATGTGATCCTGGACAAAATCCTTAGATTGCCTTAACATCAGATTCCTTCTCTTGGGTACCTACATGGACGACCATGTGATGTAATTGGGGGGGAACTGCTTTGCAATACTTGGCAAGCTGTAGACCTAATTCCTCATTTTTTTTTGTCAAGCCTCTAAGAATATTCACTTACTCAATTCTCATACCAGATTTGTAATGTAGACCCTTAGCATCATCTCTATTTTACAAATGGAGAAACTGAGGCTTAAAGATGTTAAGCAACTTTCTCTGGGTCACACAGCTAAGTGTAAGTAAACATCAGAGGGAGATTTGAACCCAGGACTTCTCACTAAATCCAAGCCCTGCATCCTCTTACATACACATTTCTAGGTTGTTCCTATATGCATGCGATGTTAAGAATAGTGCTTTGGTGTCAGGGTAAGAGAACTGATACTTTTCAGATTGACCAAAAATGACATTCAGGTTTTCTGTGTGCTGAGACAAATCAGGATTAAAATGAACATTTTTTTTCACACTTACTGCATCCCCAGTCCACTTTCTGGGAGCTCCAGTTGTAAGTAAAAGATATTGTCTACCAAATAGCTATCAATCTTAATGATCTTGGGACATGGCCAGAGGATGCTCACCTTAAATATGGCATTCTTCGTGGACCAGTATGCAACATAATCCATTTAATTCCTCATTTTATTTGTTTTAAAAGAAAAGTACCTTGTAGTATTCTCCCTTAATCAGAAAAAGCTACCTCGCTAGGGCCCTTCAGAGGGTAGTATTTTCTTTTTAATCAAGTCAGCACAAATGGAGAATTGTGGATAATCCTAAAGAGGGTAAGACTGTATTCTTAATTTCACAAAAGGAGAATTACTAGGATTAGTCAAGGGTATCCCAGTGTTATGAGAATGTTAAGAAATACACTATTTCCCCCAAGAATTTATCCAGCTTAATAATCTTCCTTATAACCTTGGTGTAATAAAGTTCTTTTGACTGACTACTTTTCTCTGGTGCTTCTCCAGTCCTGGATCTCCTAAGATCAAGGCAGGGAAGTCAAATGGTTAGATGACTGAAATTGGAATCAAGAAGATACATTCCTCATGTTTGCTATCTCTGGGACCACCAGGAAGTTACTGATCTCTGAACCCAATTTACTCAGCTGTACAATTTGGAGAGTAAGACCTATAGCAGCAACCTTGCAGAGCTGACTGGGCCATGTAGGAAATCGTCTGGGTGAAATGCTGTGCAGATTTTCAAAGCCATATCTACATTTCAGTTTGCATCAGTCATCAGCATCACCTCTAATGCTGATTCCCAACAGGTACCCCTCAAGCTAGAGGACCCTTGGGAGGCACCGAAGGCTTAGCAATATGCCAAATGCTAGAAGGATATAACTTCTGCTTGTTTGATTTTTATGTATAAATTGTATACTATAGAAATTCTAGATGTTATTACTGGTAATATTGCTATTGCTATTAGTGTGGAAAGGGCTGTAATCTCCCAGCTAGTGACCTCCAGAGATGGGATGGAAACCTGGGTCTTCCTGATTCCCAACCCCCAACAATCTATCTAGACACACTGTGCCTAAATCTTGAATCTTTTTTTAGCTCATGGGAGCCTCCCGGGCTTCATTTTTCTGTTTAGTCCTCAGGATAGCAGACATAGCTGTGTGATGTGGTGGACAGAGTACTGGGCCTGGGATCAGGAAGACACGTTCAAATCCAGCCTCGGATATTTACTTGTGACCTTGAGAAAGTCACTTAAACTTTGTTTACCTCAATTTTCTCAATTGGAAAATGGAATTAATAATAGCACCCACCTCTCTGCAGACATTATTGTAAAGATTGAATGAGATACTATTTATAAAGCACCTAGGACAGTGCTTGGCACATAGTAGGCTCTATATAAGTAGCTATTATTGCTATTATCATGATGATGATAATGGTTTCAGAGTCTATTCTGCACTGAGATAAACTGGTCAAGTAGAGAAATCCTTTGCATGTCACCAACTCTCGATCACATAAAAATATTTCTAGATAAGCATTGTCAGAAATAAGCTGGCCCTGGCCCTCAGAGGCACCACAGTGTTGGTCTTTGTAGTAGGAAGGCTGAATTTATAATCTCAAATGTAATCATGTATATGTTTGAATGGTTCGAAATCGCAAGGTATGAGAGATTCTCTAAGTAGAACGCAGCAAAACATTTATTTAGGCCCCACCGCAGCAGATCCACGAACCAGCCTCCCCATTCCGACATCTTGACAAAAAGACTCCAGGCCCAGAAAGC
>CM053624.1:11067391-11099888 GCA_028646595.1 Phalanger gymnotis
ACACGGGTCAGCTCTGCTTCCGCAGCTTCCTGTTTCCACAGCTTCCTGCTTCCGCAGCTTCCTGCTTCGGCTTTAGCTTCGGCTTCCGCTGTAGTTGTGTCTTGGCTCACCTTTCCTCGCAGCCGAGCCTCTGGCGTTCTCAAGCCCCGCCTCAACGACCAGAGACCATTCCTTCCGAGTTGGCCCCTCTTAAGTCATCAATCTACGCCCACACAGGTTTCACACCTGATAGGGCTTTGGGCCTGGGGCTTAGCACTTAACAGCTTAAAGTACTTTCACTCAAAGTAAACAAAAGCCAAATTCCTGATGCCCTAAGGAGCCCGTTTTGCCTTGCGGACACAGTCTTCTTGATAGATTAGCAATAATAGAGCAAGGAAGCCCACTGCTTTAGATCAGCCCAACAGAGCTTACGGCCACTCCTGCACATGGGGCAATCACTCTGAAGAGGCACCGGTGGATGCCCCCCAGTCCTCAGGCCTCCCCAGCAACATTCTTCCACATCAGATTCAAGATGGCAGGGCAAGATGCACTTGTCCAGCTGCAGGCCAAGGGAATCCCACAGAGTCAAAGGTCAACAGCAGAAAGGCTATTTTATGAGAGATAAGGTTCCTCTTCAGCCATGAAATTCCTCAAATTGTTCAGTTGATATTAATGAAAAATGGATTATGATCAAGTAAATTTGTACAAGTCACTCAGGGAAGATACCTTGTGTGTTTGCCACCCTCCACATATCTTTTTATTATTGTGGGACCAAAGCAAGGGAATTAATGTTAGCTCCCTACATGCCAGGTGCCATGTAAATTCAATGTCCTATCCCTTTTATTAGTCCTTTACCTGAAAATCATTATGTTAATAACAGCAGTGTGGACTTCTGGGTTCAGTGGCCAATGAGAAGCCTCAATGAGCTGTTTCTGGCTTTCACCTGCCTACAGAGATACTGAAATGAGAATAATGGAAGAGAGTAACCTCCCAGGCCCTACCTGACTCTGCCTCACTTATTTCAAGGCCCAACTCACCTCTTCCAGGAAAATATCCCTGGCTGGTCCAAAGCCATAATGCCTTTCCCCTTGTTTTCCATACCCTGAACTCTGAATGCAATCTGTAGCACCCTACTCTGGTTGTTCTCCGGTTGTTCTTGCCTGTGGGCCTTCTCTTATTAATGAGACTATGTGCTTTTCAAGGGTAGGGACCCAGTCTTCTCCAGAATAGAATGTCCCCATCATCATGGAAGTGGGGCAGCTGAACAGAAGACAAAACCCACTGCTGGTGGCAGTAATGAATGTGCAACTAGCCTTGCACATAATCTGGACCTGCCTAAGAGCTGGAGGCCCCAGAATCTCTGGGCTAGTCACTCTCAGCTGGCCTTTACAAGCTGGCTGCAGCACACATCACACTGAGAGGGGGAGAGCCGAGCAAAGTGGGGAGCACAGGGATTGGCACAGTGTTATGGACTGTAGAGTTGAAGGAACTTGAGGCCATATTACCTGCCCACCCATTTTACAGCTGAAGAAACCGAGAAGTCAAAAGGGAAAGGGACTTGTTCAAGATAGCCCAGAAAATAATAACAGTATCATCTAAGGTTTGCAAAATGCTTAAGATATTTTCTTATTTTGTCCTCACCGTGACCCTATAGGGCAGGTACTATCTGTATTACCATTTCACAGTTAAGAAAACAGGCATAAAGAGCTTAAGTGACAGGGCCACACAGGGTCTGAAGGAATCTGTGAAGTCAGGTCTCCTGAATCCCAAAGCTGGTCTTCTACCCACCATGCCACCTAGAGGCATCTAGTATTCAGCTCAGCTACTCAGGGAGGGATTAGCCAAGCTGTGGTTTGAGCCTCTCTTTCCTGTTTTTTGTGTCACCTGTGTTTTCTTTGCATGTCTGTGTTTGTGTTGTGTGTCACATGTGTCCCTGGAGCCATTGTGACATGTTGAAAAGGGGACTGGTGTCAAAGGAACTGGATCAAAGTGTTGAGTGGATTTAGATGGTCTTGACCACCCTTGTAGCTTGAAATCAAGGATTCTATGATCCCATCAACTTGTCCTTGACTTATGGTCTTCAAGACTGACCTTTGGGTATTGACTGGTTGGATCCCCAAAATGGCAGAGCTATAACTAGAACTCAGGCCCTGTGGTTTAGAGTTCTTCACTTTTCCCATCATGCCCCATTGGATTGTAGCCTCTGCCCTCCCAGGTTGAACCTTCATGGCCCTCTGGTGATTCTCATCTTTAATTCTTCAGAGACTGTAGTGTGCAGTGTTTCATGCAGAACCAAACTGCACCAAAACAATATAGAGATTGGGAAACAGACTTTTGTGTCAATGACAAAATATTATAGAAAAAAAGTGATCACAGGCTGTAGTTCTCTCTGCTTACAATATATTTTCTCCCTCATTTTACTTGCTAAATTTATGCTCACACTTTAAAGTACAAATCAGTCACACCATCCCCTGAACCATTCTCTCACATACATACAATTCGTAATGATTTCCTCCCTCAGTTATCCTTGTCCTCTCTGTAATGTTTAATGTTATTGACCATCCCCTCCCTGATGCCTCCTCATTCCTGATTCTTTCCCTGGGTTTTCATGGTCCTATTCCCCTGTTCTCCTCCTACCTGTCTGACCAATCCTTCTCAGTATCTTCTGCTCAATCATCATCTATGCCCAGATCCTAAGTGTGGGTCTTTACCAGGGATCTGTCCTGGGTCGCCTTCTTTCTGTACATTGTCTTGGTGATTTCATAGTCTCTAAGAGATTCA
The DNA here is from genome assembly GCA_028646595.1 of Phalanger gymnotis. NCBI lineage: Eukaryota > Metazoa > Chordata > Mammalia > Diprotodontia > Phalangeridae > Phalanger > Phalanger gymnotis. The sequence goes on from CM053624.1 coordinate 11,070,152, forward strand.
AGATCATCTCTATGCCAATGACTCCCAGATCTATTTGATGAGCTCAAGTTTCTGTGGACCTCCAGTTCTGCATCATCAACTTTCCTTTTCTTTTTTTCCTTTTTTCTTTTCTTTTCTTTTCTTTTCTTTTCTTTTCTTTTCTTTTCTTTTCTTTTCTTTTCTTTTCTTTTCTTTTCTTTTATCTTTTGTTTTGACATTTCTGGTTGGATGCACTGTCATCATCTTAATTCAATATATCCAAAACAGCTCTCATCATACTCCCCCACTGCTTGACACATTAACCTGTTCCTAATGTTCATGTTGCTACTAGGGCACCCCCATTTTTCCAGTCACCTTGATTCACCTCCACCTTGGCATCATCTTACCTTCCTCACTCTCCATCATCTCATAAGACCTATTAGTGTCCAAGTCTTTCAATGTCAACAAGTGTTGCTTATTCTTTTCCTTCTTTCTGCTCACACAGCCAACACCCTAATTTGATTTATAACCTTTTCCTTGGAATATCACAGTAGCCTTCCAATTGGTTTCCTTGCCCGATCTTTGTCTCTGTCTTTTTCTCTTCTTGTTTCTGATTTTGTCTAAATTTCTCTTTGTCTTTGTCTCTATCTGTCTCTATATCTTTCTCTCTGTGTCTCTTTATGTCTTTCTATCCTTTCTGTCTCTTTCCCACTCTCTATCTCTATCTCTGTGTCTCTGTCTATCTCTTTCTCTCTATGTGTGTCTCTGTCTCTGTCCCTCTCTCTGTCTGTCTCTGTCTTTCTCTCTGTCTCTCTGTGTCTGTCTCTGCCTCTCTGTCTGTCTCTGTCTCTTTCTGTATGTCTCTGTCTCTTTCTGTCTCTGTCAATCTCTCTCTGTCTCTCTGTCTCTCTGTGTGTGTCTTTCTCTGTCTCTGCCTCTATCTCTGTCTCTTTCTCTGTGTGTGTCTGTATGTCTCTGTCTCTCTGTCTCTCTCTCCACAGCTGTCAGATTGATATTCCTTATGCACAGATCTCCCATGTCAGTCTACTACTCAAGGACTGTCATTTGCTCCTATTGTGGCTGAGATAAACTACAAAGACCTCAATGCCTCCTCTTGGCATGTAAATGCCTCTAGCATCTGGCTCCAACCTGTGTTGTCCTCATACTCTCTGTTGCAGCCAAGCCAGTGACTTGCTCTTCCTCATGCCCAGGATTCTATATTTTGCCTTTGCTTTTGCCTCTGGTGTTATGTCTGGAATATTCTACTTCCTCATCTTTACTTCCCACAGTCCTTTACTTCTTTCAAGGAATCTGCTCAACTGCTACCTGATGTCCCCAGGTGCTCTTGTCCCCCTCGATGATGACTATATAATACATCTTCAGACATGTAATCTTTACTTATATGTTTTTATGTTGTTCCTCTCTACTCTCTTTCCACACACACCTCCAGGAGAATTTAAGCTCCTTGAGGGCAGGGATTGTTATTAGTCAGTCAGTCAATAAACACTTATTAAGCTCCTACTATATGCTAGGCATTATTATGTTTTTGCCTTTTTATCTCCCACGTCTGGCACAATTCTTACAACTTAGTAGGCACTTAAGCAATGCTCCCAAAATTAATGAATTTTTCAGATCACTTTGTAATTTTCAAACATATGTATATTGCATTGTACATTATTTCTATCTGGATGTGTGATGTGTGTCCTATCTCTGTTCTGGACCGCCACATCCTTGGGAGTAGGGGCTTAATCGTAATCTTAATCTCAAATTTTAGTTTTCTCCCTATGCTAACACATCTCTCACAGGATTATACATAGAGGCACTTTACAAATGCTGGTTGCATATCGTTATACATCTCTGAGTACATGAAAAAATAGCCATCTGCAGAGAATCACAGAATCCATGAGGGAATTTAATGTGGTCAGAGGTTTACAGCAATCAGAATTAGAGGGTGACATTGACATTGGCGTGAAGAACAAACCTAAGCTGAGGACTGTGCAAGAAAACCAATCTTGGCATTTGAGACAGAAGGCTCAGATGAACAGCAGTAAGGCAAATGACAGAGATTTGGCTGGAGGGAAGAAACTCCAGCAAACAGCACAGTGGATGAAGGGGCGTCCCAGCCTCTCTGGGGTTTTTGAGCACAATGAGAACTGAGACTGACTTTTAATTCAATTCAACATCTGTTATTATGTATCATCGATACATAGAGTAGGATAGAGGAGAAGGATACAAAGTTTAGTTATAACAGGCTCCCAGCCTTTGGGAAACTCTCAGTCTATAAAATACATGCAAAGAACTCTTAGAGCCAAATGATACATAAGGATATAAAAAACAAAAGCTGATCTCTCTATAGTGATAGATTTTCTTCACAAAAGTCCCATTGGATAGCTAATGGTGATATTATTACTCCTGTTTTCTTTATTAGTAAAGAGAAACACAAAGTCAACAGGCTGGCCACATTGTTTAAATGTGAAATGTGTGTTTGCCTAAAAGACTGTTTTACAGAAAACTTACCCCAAGGTAAACACTCTCACAGCAGTCAGGGTCAGAAGAAGTGATGCAAGGACACTCTCAAGGTCTCTCTGAAGAACTTTAGAATGGATTGCAAGACGTGGATGACATTGACACAGGATGGTTCAACATGGCATGCCCACATCAAAGAAGGTGCTGTGTTCTAAGAGCAAAGCAGAATTGAAGTAGCTTGAAGGAAATATGAAGTGTGCAAATTTGGAGCCATCTCCACTCCACATGTTCATGTGGATTGTTTGTGCCCAACCTGTGGTCTTCCACACTCGTATTGGTCTTATCAGCCTCAGTTGGAGACACTGCACCTATATCTCAACCTAGCGATGTCATTTTGATTCTCTTCGAGAAGGAAGAATAACCACCACCAACCAAACTAATGACTAAAAGAAGGTTCAAAGAAAGCCAAATAACTTAGACAAGGTCTCAAGGTGAATTTCTGAAAATGCACTTTCACTGTGAGGCTCTTTTTTATCCCACTTCTCAGGTCAACTCTTCCTCCCCTTCCTTCCTACCACAAGAATTTCTGCCATTTTGAGTGACATCTTATCTCCCTAAATGCTATCATCTGTTTTACTCAAAGATTCTGCTTCTAAAAGCACTAGATATTTGTGTAAGAAAATAGTATCGAAAAATATAAGGTGAGAACAATCAACTTCTCCTTTGATTCCAGGCCGTGCTGAAGGTTTCTGGGACCAGCACCTTTGAGGATCATGTTCTTTACAAGTAGAAGTCAGAGAATTATTTTGGTTAGGAATCTTTGCATTGGAAAAATAAAAAAAAGAGTTTGGGTCTAAGTGAACTGGAAGCTGGTGGGATGAGCTCACCCATCAAAAAGAAGTGGATAGCAGAATGGATTAGAAATTAGAATCCAATAATACGCTGTTTATAAGACACACACTTGAAATAGAAAGATGCATATAGAGTTAAAATAAAGAGCCTTCATCTGGAGTAAAATAATAAAATAAAATAAAAGTCAAGGGGTAACAATTATGACCTAAGATAAAGCAAAAACAAAACAGACCTAATTGAAAGAAATAGAAAAATTACATTTTGCTAAAAGGTACCATAGAAAATGAAGTAATATTAAAAATTTATGATTACAAGTTTCTCTTATAAAGTTCTCATTTCTCAAATATATAGGGAACTGAGTCAAATTTATAAAAATAAGAGCAATGCCCCAACTGATAAATGGTCAAAGAATATGAACAGGCAGTTTTCAGAAGAAGAAATTAAAACTATCTATAGTTATATAAAAAGTTCTATTATCACTATTGACTAGAGAAATGCGAATTAAAACAACTCTGAGATACTACCTCACACCTATCAGAAATGTTAAGTGTTTGAGAGGATGAGGGAAAAATAGGTAAATTGTTGAATTGTTGGTGGAGTTGTCAACTAGTCCAATCATTCTGGAGAAAAATCTGGAACTAGGCACAAAGGGCTATAAAACTCTACATACCCCGCTACTAGTTCTATACCCCAAAGAGATCAAAGGAAAAAAAAAGGATTATAGCTCTATAACTATATCTATCTACACATACACACATGTATGTGTGTGCGTATAAACAATACTTTTTGGTGGCTAACAATTAGAAATTGATCAATTGGCAAATGGCTGAAGAAGTCATAGCATATGACTGTGCAATAAGAAATTATGAAGGAGGGCAGGGGGTGGTCTGAGAGGGGAAAAAAAGCAAGCAAACATGGCAACACCTACATGAACTGATGCAAAGTGAAGTGAGAATCTCGAGATAATTGTACACAGAAACAGCAATGTTGTAAGGATGATCAACTTTGAAACACTTGGCTACTCTGATCTATAAAACAATCTAAGACAATCCCAACAGGTGAAAAATGCTATCTGCCTCCAGAGAAAGAACTGATAAAGTCTGAATACAAACCAAAACATACTATTTTTCTCTTTTCTTTCATTCTTTTTTCCCTTCTTTTTCATTTTGTTTAGATTTTTCTTCCACAAAATGACTAATTTGGAAATTTTTACCTGATTACACATTATAGGCCATATCAGATTGCTTACCATCTCAGGGAGGGGGGAAGTGTAGGAAGGAGGGATAGGATTTGGAATTCAGAACTTTAAAAATATATAATGAATTTTAAAAATTGTTTTACATGTAATTAGAGAAAATAAAATATTTTTAAAATAAAAAGAATGTTTAAAATTATAATTTTTTTTAAATTTTAAAAAAGAATCAAAAATGTTAATACTATATGAATAAAAAACTTTTTAAAAAGACTAATGGATTCAATTTGGGGCTCCGCAGATTATGCAAGACAGGGACAGGGGAGCAACAAGAGGAAGGCCATTGGTGAAGGGTCTCAAGTCCATGTCAGATGAATCTTCTAAACTACTAAGAGATGTCTCAACAATGTCCCACTGGACTATGTTATTGGAAGGATAGTCTTGCAGCATTTTCTATGGGTCCCATTAGTCACAGAAAAGCCAGAAGGCTATCTTGTTGCTCTGGGTCCTGTTCCCCTTATTCCTACCCAACAAAATGACTTCATTGTGGGGCACTCAACTTGGGGGCTATAGCATATGCGCAGATAAGCAAATAATTGGTAATTTGAAGGGAGAGACTGCGTAACATAATTGAAGGATCAAGGAAGACTTTGGGCAGGATAAAGCATCTGAATTGATCTTTGAAAGGGCTCTCTCAGCCTCAGTTTCTCTCTCTGTAAAATGAAGCTAAGTCTAGCGCTTGCTTCATGGGTTGTGTGTGTGTGTGTGTTTGTTAACTGAGATAATCTACGTGAAGCACTCTGCAAACCTTAGAAATGCTAACTGTTCTTATCATTCCAGGCATGAAGATCAGGTTGTTCAAAAGTTAGGAGGCATGAGATGGCACACTGAGCTCAGAGAGCAGCTTCACAGATGAGTTCGATTGAATGCAGAGGTCACAAAAAGGAGTAATGTGAAATTAGTTTGGGAAAACAGCCAGAAATGTGGGTAATATGGAACTGTTTCTGTGCAGTCAGTGACACGATGAGGGCTTTGCCTTGGTATGATGAATTTGGAAAGTAAATGGAGGGTAGATTGAAGAGGGAAGGCTAGAGGAGATGGGATCAAAGTGCAGGTAAAGCAGTTGGTCTTGGCAAGGGAAAGACCCAGTTCTTTGTGAGGGACTAGAACAAGGAGGTAGAGAGAGAGGCTACCTTAGAAAGTTTTAGGTACAGAGTAGGGGAGAAAGAGTGCAAGAGGACCTCTGTTATCTCAGCAAACTAGCAGATAGTCCTTTATTGAAAGAGATGAAAAAGGCATGGTGTTTGGAGAGGGTTGCGATAGCCACCGTAGAGAGTGTCATAAAGGATTATTGTGTAGCAGTAAGGTCCATCTGAGATTAAATAATGACATTTTCTAATGGACCCAGAAGGGATAGTTTCATGACGTTTTTTTAGGTGTTCATGAGTAGAAGTGCAGGAGCAAAAGGTAGACAGTAGTAGTGACCTTGGGTTTGGGCTTGCCATGACCAGCGATAGGCCAATGGATTGAGTGACTCAGGAGCAGAAGTATAGCTGTCACAATCAAGCAAAGAATCAAGAGTGTGAAAGGAAAGTGAGACTTGGATACAGGTGATGGGACCTGGAGGATGGCAAAGTTTGAGCAACCCATTGGCACACACGTTATATTGGAAATTCCTTTTTCTTGAAAGGATTTAACTACCTGGCCACTGAAATCCCAGGGTACTCTGTAATTCTGTGATATGCTATGGGCAAAGATGGGTTGAGGAGAAGACAGTCCATTGGTTTCTTGATTTTAAGGTTGTATTAGAACCGTGATCTGTAGTCATTTACCCAGAGCCTATGTCGATATTCTTTGTTCTGTTTTCCCTTTCTTTATCAAGGTAGAATATCCTCAGACAGTATGATGCCTGAGTACTCAAATTGCCTGACAGATTCCAGGACCCAGAATCAATATGTCTAAGATAAGTAGATTAAGGAAACCCCTGTTGAATGAGGAAACACTTTGGTTAAGCTAGTGGACTCCCGAGGCTACCTGTGGGTTCCTCTGATGTCATTCAGAATGTTTGCTTTTGAAATACCCCAAGAGCCACGAGATTTAAGGGGGAGGTTGGAAGCAGAGGATGGGGAAAGAACATAATAAAAGGATGCTTCTGGTGAGTGCTGACTAGCATCTGAATTCACAATCTTCCTTTTTAATTAGCTTGAAAACATTTCCTACTTTGAGAAAAAAGGTAGGAGCCTGAAACTTAACATCTAAAAAGGACCATTTTCCTGGAACTCATTGGCCCGAGCTAGACATCTCATTATAAGCTACTGTTATTAATCCCCAGGCCCAGAAGCCTGGATGCTAATTCCAATTTTCCTGCAAAGGTGTAATCCTAATTTCCATCCTCTGCTTCTGCAAAAGGTACTCTGTAAGAACAAAGGAGTCATTAGGAGAAGGAGCTCATGGCAAGTGATTTAATATGCTGGCACTTTCATCCCCACGGACTGAAGGATTTGGAAGGGTCCTGTCTCCTCCCTGCCCTCTTACAGCATCAGCCAACAGCCAACTTGACACCATGGAGCCCTCTGCTGGTCCATATAGCATGTGACATGGACCTAATAGAATTGCCACCAGCTAATATCCCTGCTGGGCTATCCTGGGTGGTGCTATGGGCATTACTACTAGTGAGCAACCCTTGAAAAGAGAGAAACAATCAAATACATGATATTAAGATTTTTAAAAAGAGGCTTAGGAACAGTAGCAAGACGTTTTACAGTTATGTAACTGACATTGTCTTCTCTGCAGAAGGGAAGGGAAAAGCCATATTACAGCAGGCAAATTTTTATTGGGATGAAATGGCGAGTCATGATTCTTTGCCCAGCACTTATCTTTCCTGCCACAAGCACACCTCAAACAAGTAAAGAGAAAGGCAACTGTGGCTTCATTATTTTTTATTGTATAAATCCAGAGTATGAGAGAGAGGACCAAGTTACATGAAGCAATTAATTTTGCATCATATTTTCCCAAAACATAATTGGATAAATGTGATGCACCACTCATTTACTTGGCTTTCATTAGAAGATGAAGAACAAGATTCATCACCATCCTTAATGAGAAAAACCTCAGGCTTATTCTCATCTGTAGTATTATGTTAAACTACCTTTAACTGGGAAGTTATTGAAAGAAAAGAAGCCCCTCTCCCCATTAAGAATCTAATTTGCTTTTAAATCATTAACTTGCTCAAATCTGAATTCTGATATTCATGTAATGTAACACCTCAGTTCACAAATATGAGGACTGAGGTTGATGTTAGCCAAATCATCCTGGAAAAGGGGTTGGGGAGAAAGTGGTAAGAAGTTTTTACCTCAGGACTTGGTGTTCTAAGACTAGAAGGCAGTGATGTTTCCTCAGAGATAAGATTCTCAGGAATAGCTCAGGGTCTGGGGTCTGGCTTAGAGTAGGACTTTATGCCCAGGGCTTGCAATCCTGGTGACATCAAAGTTTGTGTGCATGTGTGTGTTTGTATATGTTTTGGACAACGGTGTTCACTTATGTAACCTACAAAAAGACAGGAATGTTTCCCAGACTGCCCTACTTGGAGAAGAGGAAAGAGACTCCACTTCCCCCACTAAGGAATGTTAGCCAAGAAAAAAAAGATCCACATGTTGGGGTCCATTTAGAAGTCTGGTCTGCTTGTCTACTTGCTATTACTCATTTTCCACTTATATGCCTTAGAAGGTGTCTATCATTTCACTGCTCCCAAGTAAGTAACCTTAAGAGATGAAATGATGATTAGTCCCTCAGGTATTTTCCCATTGTTCTAAAGTCACCTGCCATTTTGATTCTTCAGAGATTGTGAGTCCTGTGGCTCCAAGTCACACAGCATCACCAACAGAATAGTTGAAAGCACAGGCTTTGGGGGCTGGGGCTGAGGGCAGCTCAGGAGCATCCAGTGGGACACGAAATTTTCCATGGTGTCCCGCCTACCCTCCTCCTCTATTTCCCCCCTTCGCCAGTGCGTTGCTCATTTGTAGTGAGTAGGTAACATACTCACAGATTGAGTACATCACCAAAACAATCTGCCTCCTTCACCTAGTTGGGTTGTGCTGTTTGTATCTCTAAGCCAAAATCCCTTGAGTCACCATGGATCTAATTGGTATGGAAGTTCAGGCCCCTTAGGTTCTAACCAAGTTGGATATTCACCTAGCATCTTATAGACTAACTTTTCAGGTCATTCTTATCCTTATGTCTAGTTTTCCTCTCAATGGTCTAATACAGCATATTTGCATTCTGTTGCGGGGTGGGGGTGCAGTCTAGGGCTGTGGGCATGACAAGATCATAGATTTGGAGAAGAAAGGAAGATCAGAGCCCACTTTGTCCAAATGCCTCATTTTATGAAGAGGAACTTGGGGCCCATGGAAATTAAGTGACTTGTCCAAAGTGACACAGGCTATCAGAGCTGGAATTCTATCTGAGGTCTTCTGACTACAGTCAGTGCTCTTTCTACTGCAGCACACTGACAAGAACTGTCATTTTCCTCTGGGTGAAGCTAGGGATGTGGAGAGGATAAGTACACCTACCTCCCAGGGTTCTTACCAGGCTTAAAGGAATTAATGCATTAAATTGCTTTGAAAACTAAAGCATACTATAAATGGGAATCGTTATTATGCCTTTCCATAAATAGTGTGATTTTCTAATCTACTGTGTTCACTAGACTCGACTACCTCCAAATTTCATAGAGCGTGTGATACTCTCTGTTAGATCTGTGATGCCATTGCTGTGGGTGCTCCTTCTAAATTACAGGACATGGATGCCTTCTCATCTCTTGTAACTCATGTCCATATCCCCGCTATGAGCCATCCCCAGGGGCTCCACCCAGCATCCCAAGGGCCATTCTCTAGGCCTCTTAACATGGTGTAGATATCAGGAGAGCAGAAGAACTCACTCTTGCTGTATAGATAGTCTGCTTCTTTGTCTGTTTATTTATCTCTATGACTAATTATTTTAAACTGCCACTCCTGAGCAATTTCTCCTTGGTGATTAATGCACTAGAGACTGTGTGTGCTCACCAGGAAATCCTCCATTGTCCATCGGTTGTTAGAGCATGACACTTTATTCCACAGCTTCTCATAAATCTTAGGTTAACCTACATCTTCTGCTGCAGAAGAATTAAAGTGTCAGTGGAGAAGGGAAAACTGGGCCAGCCTGGGTCACTTACCTTTTCGAGCCAAACCCTTTAATGAAATGCAGATAATTTTCAGCTTAGGGCCTTTAGGATAGGGAAAGATATTGGCCCTGTGATCTTATCAGAATAGGTCACTCACTGGTCAGGAAATGCTTTCTCCCAAAGCAGGCATAGACCTTCTCTGCAACGTATAGCCTTAGAAAGTGGCCTAATGCAGCAAGACATTAGATGCCCAAGAAGACACAAGCAGTATGTGTCAGAGATGGGACTAGAACCCTGGTCTTCTTGGCCTGAAGGCCAGCCTTGGAGCCAATCCTCTGGCTGCCTCTACAGGAACATTAGTTGAGGATGATGACATTTATGTTCCCCTCCTATTCCACCCCCATGATGTAGACTGTCTCTGGTTCCTCAAAGGTTTGATTATGTCCTAGAGGCTGAGATGGTTTCACTGATGGTTCCATCATTGAATTATTATCCAAGAACCAGCCTTTGTAGAGTAGTACATAAAGAACTGAAATTTTAGTCAGGAAAACTTGGGTTCAAATCCCACCTGAGATATTTTGCCCTTTGACACTGACCAGCTTAGGGCTTTTAGTATAGGGATAGACTGACCAAATCTGACCAAGTCCTTTCCTCTCTTTGAACTGCAGTTCTTCATCTGTAAAATGAGAGAGATTGGACTTGATGGCTCCTAAGGTCCCTTCCAACTAAATCTGTGATCCTATGAACAGCCTAAGTTTAGAGAAACTTACTACCAGGCTGGAAGCAGAGTAATGAACTTCCCAGCCTCAACCATGATTGAGGACCATGGACCACTTCGTAAACTTCTTTTGCTGGGAATACACCATGGAAGTAGCCTTACTCACTGGTGATTTCCAAACCCCTGAATCTGCTGAAGTGTTATTGGTCCAATAGATGAAAACCAGGCCTATTCTCCAAACCAACATAATAGAGGGCTTTCTCTACTTGGGACATGCTTTCATCAACTAAGTAAAAACCATTTTCCTAGTATAAAGAAACCTTTTCTCAGCCTTATAAAAGACAAATGACGTTCAATAGAAAAGGATATTCAGTAGCACCTAGATTTTTTTTAAGAATCATCGAATGCCTTCTATATAGCCATTTGTCTAACTTGATCAGCCTGAGTCAAAATGAAATTATGGGGTGAGTAGGAATGAAAATGAGATCAGGATTCAGAAAATGTTTCCAGTGTTGCTTTCGTATTTAAGATTTCAAGGGAATACCCCGGGGGAAGCAAGAATCCAAATAATTTGTTAAGGAATTCTGTCACCAAACTCAATATTAAAAACAAAGATGAATTATATCCACCCTAGGAGAAAACCATTACTATACAACATAGTTAATATGTTTGGAAAGTCCTGGTATAATCTTCATTTTTTTTTCTTCATCAAGACTAATTTTCTATGCAGAGCATTGGGGAAATTCGACCCAAGCCATCCACTTTGGGGGGAACAATTTGTGTTAATGTAACATTAACATTCACTTATTCTTGCAAATTTTCAATTTTATTCCTTACCTCAGTAATTTTCTCATTAGAGAAATCAATCTTATTCTCTCCTTCATGAGCCAGTTTGCTGTTGCTTTTATCTTAAAAAAAAATATTTTGAGAAGTAATTTAAGGTTGTTCATTCAATTCAGTAAGTTACCTTACTGTAGCTTAAGTTAAAAATCATGGGGGAAAGGCATAGCATTTGAATGACTCTGTAAAAATCAAACCCAATGCTCCCTTTACCCAGTTCCTCCAGTGGGAGAAGAGTGTAGAGCAAAAGGTATTTTCACTCATGCATTTTCTCCTTCCTTCATTCACTTATTCAATGAGTAGTTTTCAGTGTCTACTACATACACAGGCATAGATCTTGGGTTTAGCGTGTGGGCATCATTACCGTTGGCCCCTTCCTCAATGGTAATGCTCCCTTAGAATCAGGAGGACCTGGGGTTGGATCTTACTAGCTGTCTGGACCTTATCGAGTCACTGAATTACTCTAATCTCAGCTGTCTTTACTAGAAAATGAAGACAATTATAGTACCTGCCTCCTAGGATTGCTGTGAGGAGCAATTGAGATAATGTAGGTAAATGTCTTTATAAATTTTGAAAACTTATATAAGTGTTAATTGCTACCACTAGTATTATCTCCCCAATATTCCAAGGAGATAGGGTGATGTCTCAATATGACCATTAGCAGGGGATGGCTGATATTCTGAATAAAGGTAATACACAATAAAATTGTGAGACAAAGGCTGTGTCTAAGGACCTGGATGCCTTGCAACAGGTTAGCATGGGCTCAAGTGGACAAAAACTTTACTGTGGACATGTCTTCTGGACCAAAACCCTGGATGTATGCTGTGATAAAGCATATTCATGTCGCAAAGCTGGAGTAAAAGTCCATTTTCTTATCTGGAAAAGAGGCTGTAAAACTCAGGATGCATGCTTACTATGAAGAAATTTGGCATAATGAAGGAGTCTTGTCAAGAATATATCATCTCTATGCAGTGACTTCATATATAGACCAACGAAAAGAGGTTTTTTTTTTTTGGTTGTTTGCTTGCTTTGTTTTACTGTTGTTTTGAGATCTAAGGTGGTATACTAGAAAGAACTCTGGGTCAGAAAATATGGGTTCAAATATTGGTTTAGTCACTTAATATTTATATTAATGTAGTCAAGGCAAAAGGAAAAAATGGCTCTAAAGTGAAAAGGCACTGTCTATCTAGCCTCTTCACTGTTTACAGATAAGGAAACTGTGGCCCAAAGAGATGGCAGTTTGTTCATGCTCCTATTCAGACAGTAAGTAGAACAGGGTTTTGAATCCTAGTCCTCTTATTTCCAAGTTTAATGCTCTTTCCATTAACCAATGATGCTTCTCAGAGCATTTTTTTAATCTGTAAAACAGGAATGATAATACCTGTCCTTGCTACCATATCCATTTGTTGCTCAAATGTGGTTTCTGATTCAATTCCAAATACATTTAGCAAGTGCTTGCTATGGATGAGTCCCTGTGCCAGGCATTGAGGATGAAAAGTTAATGAAAGAAAACACCTCCCTGTCTCATATGAGCTTATATTGTTGGATGTGAGAGTGGGGGTATTCAACGCATAAACATTCAACTAATATTTGTTAAATGTTTTGTATGTGCCAGTCACTGTCCTAAGCACTAGGGCTACAGAGAAGGGCAAAAAGTCAGCCTCTGCCCTCAAAGAGCTCACAATCAGATAAGGGAGACATCCTGAACATGAACAGATTTCAACAAGATACAGAGACAGTAGATAGACAGTAGTAACCTGAGGTAGACAAATACATACATGCATGCACACACACATACATACATATGTAGTAATCTTAGAAATCTTATGGCCACAGATAAGTAAACAAAAGGTCATTTGGGGGAGGAGAGAGCCTTAAATGGGATCATGTGGAAAGGCTTCATGGAAGATGTGACACGAGCCTTGGAACAAACTAAGGATTTTGAGGGGCTGGAATGAGCAGAGAGTGAGTGCATTACCGGCAGAGGAAGGGGGAAGGGCATACGTTGGGGAGAAGACAGAAGCTTGTGAAAATGTAGGAAGGTGGTTTCTCAATGACAATAAACTAATAAAACTCCTGCGAAGGTTGGACCATACACTGTACAAAAAGAGCTATGCAGTGAGGCTGAATAGGATGAGCACCAGAAATGGAGGGCGGTAAATGCCAGTCTTGGGAGTTTGAATTTTGTCCTAACGGCAACAAAGAGTCGTTGAAAATTGTTAATCTTATAGTCGTATCTACTATTCCTTACAAAAATTACTTTGCCAGATATGTGAAAGGAGGGAGGGAGACAGGAGAAAGAGAAACCAACCAGAAGCTAATATCTTATCTCCCAGGAGTAAATGAAGAAAGAGATGAAGGCCTGTATAGAAGAGTCTTTTGCAACCACAAATATAAGATACTTTAAGTGGGTCTGCAGCTGTATCTGTTTAGTCATCCACATCCCCAGGTGACACTGCAGAGTCTGATTTCTGTCTTTACAAGGAGACTGACAACAGTGCGTGGATTTCTTTAGAAAAACATGCAAACAAAAACCTACTTTTCACTGGACATTTTAGTCCTCCCTCTTTCCAGCTCCATCTTTGACAGTAGATTTCATTTCATTTTTAAAAAGAAATATTCAGTGAAACCAGTTAGAGGTTTAGCTGGTAAGCTGCTCTCACAGTGCTGAGTAATACAAGAATTCAAACAGCAAATAGGAGGGAAAAGTTCACCGACATAAAGCCACAAAGCAATCGCCAGAGCCCCAGATCTGAGCAACAACTCAGATAAGAAGGACTGAGAAATCATGGAATGATCTCACCAATGGGGGCAAACTCAGGCCAGACAAAGTCCATTAACCAAGAGCCCTGACTGCTCTCCAAGGCCTGGGATTTGGAAAAAATCTTCCCCTGGGCAATTTGGAAAATCCACATTTAATTTTGGATTCAATCCTTCTAAAATTTATCTTAAAATCAGCAATCAACTTAAACAAATTTAATCAGGATATTGCAGCTAAAACCAATGGGAAAGTTCAAGCTCGGGGTGCTCAGGACCTTCCTGATTCCAATTTCTCCAAGACTACCCCCACCCACTTTCCCTCCTGGATGACTCCAATGGCCTCTTCAATAATAGAAAGTCAGCTTTACCAGTCAGAAGCAAATCTTGGGCCCATCTCGATTCAACGGGAGATTGCTTTTCTGACAACAGAGATGAGGAATTAGTCAGCTCTGAGCAGTGAGAAGGTGATTGGCCATATTTGGAAAGGAAGGGAATGAAAAAGCAATCTTGGGGGTATGTGTCTGGCCACAGAATTTCAAGAGTAAACTAATATCTGAGGGACTCATGTCAATTAAGCTCAGCATAGTTAAAAAGGAAATCAGTCTAGTAAGAAAAGAAGACACTAAGGTAATTAGATGTAATAGACTGTGGAAAGAAAAGAACCCCAAAGTTAGAGTCAGAGGAGATGAATTTGAATTGTAAATCTTCCAAGTCCTGCCTATGAAACCTTGGGCAAGTCACCAAATATTGGTGAGTCTCAGCGTCCTTGTGTCCAATGAAAAATGGAACTGGATGACCTGCGAGGTTCCTTCCAGCTCAAAATCTGTGATCCTTTGGGGAAAGTGGCTCTTCTATCTCCCACATTTAATATATTACCTGATATGATATAATATGATCTATGCAATAGAGAATGTGGCAATCCTACTATGATTTATCATTTATTATGGAACTGATCATAATGAGAACTGGCATTTATATGGGCTTTGGATATGATACCATTTGTCACTTAATAAAGGTTTGCCAAAATGAACAATAGAAGGCCTGGACACTAGCCTATCCTATGTAAAAATTGAGATAATCAGGGACATGCCTACTATTTGAAATTGGACAGGACAGCTTGGTAGCAGTGAGGCTGAATGCTGCAAAAGACATTTGAAGCAAGCAAGGTGGCTCGGCTTACTGCTCTGACTTTGGTGAGGAGGAGGAGGACCGGCTGCTGCACGTACTTTACACCCTAGGAAATCATGGGGCTTTGTATTTGCAAATGTTTGTACAGATCTGACTGCAAGAGGAGACCTGTCCATGAGGGTCAGCCCTTGAGGATATATAGCCAGCAGAACGATTATCCGGAACATTTTTTTTTAATCTAAAAAGTAAGGAGGCTTTCAAATAAACTTGAGAGAGAAAAAAATATATATCAGAGTAATTAATGCAACAACTGATTTCTCCAGCCCCAACTCCTCCAATGCAGGCTAGCATTTGCATTTTATTTTGGAAAGGATCTTCTGTTCAAATCCCCCTGGATTTTAGACAAATGTGCAATCTGTTCTGTCTCAAGGGACCATAGACTGGCAAGTGGAAGAAGCTTTATAGGTCACTGAGTCAATCCAACCCCCTTATTTAATAGGCAAAGAAAGTGAGACCGAACTATGGGAAGGGACTTGTCCAACATATCAGGAAGCTGAGCTTGGAGATTGGCTCCAAGGATATGGAGTCTGTCCTCCTTGCTAGGCATGGAGGGTCCATTTTCAGGAGCATCCCAGGGTTCCTCAGCATAAACAATGTGGACTGTGTGTTTAACCCAGCTTCATTTCCCAGAGATGTACACCATAACACCTCCCTGTGAGCACTTTGGAGGGAAGGCAAACTCCAAACCAAAGCAATACCCAAGCTGATTGGCATATGTTAGATGCCCCCTCTCTAATGTTGGCTGGCTGTGAATGCTTGACCTGATTCAATATTTCCTGGGTCTTCCGCCATTCTGTGCTTTCAGAATGGGCATATTGAAACAGGCCACAGTTTGTAAGTCTTGGCAGAAGGGGACAAACAAGGTCTGGCTGAGCGTGAGTTTCTTTCATGCCAACATGGCTTTAGAAACATCTCCAAGGGTTTGCAGGCCATCTGTATTAAAGGACTTTGTAATCTTGTCATTTGTTCTCCATTGCCACTCTGCTTTTCTTTCTTCTAAGTTGTTCTTGTTTTGTGCTTTCTCTGGAATCGATGGAGCAGGTAGTTTTCTAGTCTGGGTTGTAGAAAGACCTTGACCCAGGAACGTTCAAGGACTGCCTGCCTGGTGTATACATTTCACTTAAGGTGCATGTGTTCTTTCTCACTCACCTCTCATGAATCAAGGATTGAGGTAAGAATAGAAGATGGAAAGAGGAGCGGCAGCAAGTGAAGTGTTATAGACAGAAGGTGGGACCTGGGGCAGGAAGATCTGGATTCTCATCCGCCTCTGAGCTTACTGGGTGATGATGAGCATGACACAGTCTCTCATCTGCAGATGCCTCATCTGAATAGTGGGAATAATAATTCATTACTACCTTAAAGGGCTGTTGTGAGGCAAAAAATGTGACAATTCAGTTCTTTGAGCACTTATTAAGCACCGATTGTATATATGCCAAGTTAAGGCATTAAAAAATAAATAGGTCTTACCTTCATAGAACTTAAATTCTAGCAAGAGAAACAATATATCACAGATAAGCACATAGATAGTGATTACATTTTCCATCCTAAAATAGTCTTGTGATTTCAGTAGCATAAGGAACTCTCAGTGAGCAAACTTCTTCTATTAATGCAGATGTGCATCTACTTTGCAATTTCTAATCTTAGGAAGGTTCCTGAAGCAATAAGAGAGTAAGTGACTTACACAGGTTCACACAATTATCTAACAAATGGAGATAAGAGCCCATGATGCCATCACGGAGAGAGCTAGCTGTAGTTTGAATGTTATCTCTGCTGTTCATTAGGGTGAGACCTTGGGCAGTCACTTTATGCACTCAGTTCTTATCTGGGGATAGTCAGAGCTGTTGTAGCAGCCCTGGGAGTCAGAGGAGTTAAAGGGTGTAAAGGACTTCTGATTGTTTAAACACCAGATAAAGGTCAGTTGGTGTTTTTGTTAGGATTTAAGAGTCATAAATTTGGAGCCTGGAGGGACTCTGAAGGTCAGCTTGTCCACCCCCATCATTAGGAAGCTGGCCTAAAGAGGTTAAATCATTTGCTGGAGGTCACACAGCTGGGAAGTTACCGAGCTCAATTCTGAGCCCAGGGCCTGACTCCAAATGCACTGTTCTTTCTACTAGAAAAGAGGTTAGAAAGTGAGGGCTAAATTTAAGCTCTTATTTTAAGTCTTTATGAATTTCCTCGTAATATTTCTTTTCATAAAAGTCCTGTTACACTATTTTGAGCCAAAGCTGGGCAAGAGCAAAGGGGCAGTAACCACCTTCACTTCCTACTGATGAGGTGGGCTTCTTCCTGACCCCTTTTTATTTCTGTGATTTGGAACAGAGTTGTTTTATTCTATTTTGAAAACTAATTATAGATCAGACTATATAAGGAGTTATGAAAAATTACAACCATGATATTTCCCCTTTCCCTTAAGTCTCAAGGGTATAGCATGAAGGGCATCATCCAATGATCTGAAACCCAGAGGGAGGACACCGAGTTCCATTCTAGCTTCCCTTCCCGGGTTTGCTGGTCTGCCAAACTACATGGTTGAAATAATGGTCTCACTGACCCATTTTGGAAGGATACTGTGTGAACTGGCCAAAACCCTTTGCATTTCTTCCTGGAGGCTGTGGGTGGGCAGTGTCCTGGTCTTAGAGTCAAAGGTGAATTTAACTGCTAAAATCTAAGTACTGCCGGCCCTTGCCATCCATCCTGCTGTTGACCCTTCCTATTTGTATTATCTCCCCTTACTAGAACGTGAGCCCTCGATAGCTGGGACTGGCTCACTTTTCTACATAACTCTCCAGCATCTAACACATAATACATACTCAGTAAGTAATTTTTCTATACTAGCTAGTCCAAATCCCTCTTTTTATAGAAGACATATCTCAGGGCCTAAATAATTCAGTAGCAAATGTCAGAGGAGGAGTTGGTAGGACAATGTGCCTTTCGGAAGTGCTCTTAGAACTGACTGGCTCTTGGCTGGAGGTCAAGCAGGGCTAGACTCCAGGGCTATTGCCTGGAAAGGAGAAAGGATCCTGAATCTCATGATGAAGTTGTGTCAAAATAAGATGACAAAATGCAAGGCAGTCTGGATTTTTTCATTTTATTTGAGTATGAGTTTTCTCTTCTTAACAAACGACGAACCCTACAAGAACAAGGATATGACCATCATCTCCATCATGATAATGGCAACAGATTCCTAAGGCTTATGCTTTACAAAACACAGGAAGAGGAGAGGATGAAGGTGCCCAGAGTGGGGACATGATAGATACAGGCTCGAGAGTCAGGTGGTCAGCAACGAGAACAATGAAACGAAGGCAAGCGTGGGCTTCTTCCTTAAAATGGCATTTCTAGGAGGGACCAGCCGAGCAGAAGGAGAGACTATAGGGATGGAGAGCATTTCCAATGGGCAAAGTTCCCACATGGAGTGAACTCACAGAGTGATGTTTCTGTGACATGCAGAAAAGATCTGATGGGTCAGGAACACAGTCCAGAGAGGAATGATACAGGATTGGCACTAAATTCAGAGAGCTCACCATCTAACCAGAAGGACAAGATGATCTCACGTGAAGGAATTAGGGAACAAAGAAAGCAGATACTTATGTTGTAATATGTGTGTTCCAAACTAGAGGAGGAAGAGGAGTTCTGAAGAGTCATATCCATCAGGATCAGAGAGAAGTAGCCCGGTGTGACCGAAAGAGTAGGGGCTTTGGAATCCATAAATATGTTTTGGTCCCAGCTCTTTCAGTGATTATATGTGTGAACTTGGACAAGTTATTTTATCTGGGTTTGCTCATTTGTAAAATGAGCAGTTTGGAGTGACTTGGTGTCTTAGCGGATGGAGCGCTGTGCCTGGAGTCAGGAAGACCTGGGTTCAAATTTGGCCGCAGACATTTCCTAGCTGTGTGATCTTGGGCAAGTCACTTAGCTCTGCTCGTCTCAGTTTCCTCATCTGTAAAATGAGCTGCAGAAGGAAATGAAAAACCATTCCAGTATCTTTGCCAAAATACACACACACACACACACACACACACACACACAATGGGATAACGAAAAGTTAGGCATGACTGAAAAGAATGAACAACAGAAATAACAGCAAATGAGCAGTTCAGACTATATCATCTTGCTCTTGAGGCTCTTGCTCACTTTAAACACTAGGAATGAACTATTATTGAACCTACAGAGAACTTGGGAGGACCTTTGGTGTTTGGACCGGTATAGAAAGAAGAGAGGAATCTGATGTCATTTGATGGAGCTGTTATCTCACCTGTGTGAGGACCCTCTCCAGACGAGCAGAATAGATCTACCCATGACTGTCCATCATGTGTACCTCTTGCCCATGCCTTCTCCCAAGTCATCTCTCAGGAATGGATCAAACATGCTGAGATCACATCTCATGTTCTCTCAATTGCATGGATACAAATATATGAGCGAGAACACTTTGTACAGAACAGGCATGGCATAGGTTTGATACAGTGAGGATATGTTGGCTTAATGAAGGGAAGTAGGATTAGGGAGGGGGGAAATACTGAGATGATGATGAAGATGAGGAAGAAGAAGAGGAAGAGGAAGAAGAAGAAAGAAACATTTTTGTTGTTGTTGTTCGATTGTCTCGGTTATGTCCAACTCTTCATGACCCCCTTTGGTGTTTTCTTGGCAAAGATAACTGGAATAGTTTGCCATTTTTTCTTCAGTTCATTTTTTTACAGGTGAGGAACCTGAGGCAAACAGGGTGCAGTGACTTGACCAGGGTCACACAGCTAGGAAGTATCTGAGGCCAGATTTGAAGTCAAAATGATGAATCTTCCTGATTCCAGGCTTGGCGCTCTGCACACTATGGCGCCACTTAGCCACCCATACAATAAGTTGCTATGTGCATTCCATATGTTAAATTATTCGAATCTCATAATAATCCTTTGAGGTGAGTGGTACAAGTATTAGCGTTCCCATTTTAGAGATCAAACAATTTCGTCTCAGAGGGATGAAGCAACCTTCCCAAGATTCCACAGTTAATAGCTGCCAAGTGTAAGATTTGAACCTAGGTATTCCTAACCCTGAGTCCCACAGTCTAGCTACCCATGTCGCTTTTCAATAAAAAAAAATTGCATATACACGGTGGGAATTAAATAGAAAGAGGAGAAAGGACTTTGATCCCCCTACATTGCCTACCTTGATTCAAAAACATACTCTAGAGCTAAATATTCATTGTAGATATTCCTTAAAGTAGCCACAAAGTCTTCTATAGAGTTTGCAAAGAAGAAATTTCATTTCTTTTCTTCAGAGTCACAACTTTACAAAGAGAACAAGTTCTCTTATCATTCAGTTTAATATCGCATGCAATCAGATGCCCCTGAGACCAAATCAAATTTCTAAGCTCAACAAAAAAATAGCATAATAAAGTGCCCAATGTCTTCAGGGAGGACAAGTTTCACACTGATCTAGAGAGCAGAGGGGTCTCTGATACACGTATTGGTTGTTTTGCAGCTTTGTTTTGAGGATCCATTCAATAAGCATTCATTGGATGCCATCTTAAACAGATAGCAGTGAGCAAAGTGCTTTACAAATATTAATGATCTCATTTTAGCCTTACACCAACCCTGAGATGTAGGTACTTTTATTATCTTCATGTTGTAGATGGAGAAACTGAGGCTGAAAGAGTTGAAGAGGCTCACCCATGGTCATGCAGCTATTATGTTTCTGAGAGTAGATTTGAACTCAAGTCTTTTTGACTCTCGGACCAACATTCTATTGACTGTGCCACCTTACTGCCTTATTCTAGATCCAGTTTTCATTTCCTGGGGCAACAAGCTGCCTTCTGTGCACATTGCACTGCTCTAGGTGTTGGGGATAGAAAGGCAAAGATCAGCATCATAGTATAGTGGAAAGAACACTGGCTTGGGAGTCAGAAGGCCTGAGTTAAGCAAGTCATTTATCTTTTCTGGGCCTCAGTTTCCCTGCCTGTAAAATGTGAGGATTGGACCAGATGGTCTTTGGGGCCTTTTCCAGTTCTAAATTTATGTTCCTATATTTAACCTCTTTATAGCACGCCGAAGAGGTTAAATTCTACTGGAAGAGCTTCCATACGTTTGATATCTTGAGTTTGCTTAGGTAATAATTAAAACGTGCTTCTCTGATTAATTGGTCAATATTTAAAGTTACAAGGAAGCTCAAAGATTACTTAACCTGCAGTTCCATTTTACAAATGAGCCAACGGGAATCTGAGATGAAATAAAAGTTTTTACCTCCAAATGAAATAGAAGTTGTTTTATTTTTAAACAAAATCATTGTGAACATTCCCTGGGGATGTTTCTGAATAGGAATTGAATGTTTTCATAAGTCGCAACTTGGTGTTATATACTAGGCTGGCAAACTGCTGCTTTCTGTCCTATTTGAAGGTTCCATGTTTACATCTTAATTAAGATAACCAAGAAGCATTTACAAATGGCAATTTATATGACTTGAGTTATATTCTTTTGAGGCAGGCTAAGCCTTTCTAAATCCAGAGCTTGTCAGATCTAAATAGGGCCAAAACCCTCTTTTATCTTTGAGGTATAAGGTTGGTATTTGTTTTAATCATTAAAGGGCTTGTACTTTATTGATATGTCTGTTAGTTTATTATTTCCCAGAATAAACATGAAAAAGGATCATTTTGAAGGAACTACAAAGATGTCAAAAACTATGTTGTTCTTTTTTCCCTAGAATACTTGATTTTATATATTTTCCCTGTTGATGGGTTCAGAGGTGGTATGTGGCTTCCTGAATAAACTCAGACCATTAAATATTAAATGGCAGTTACTCCTAGCAAACAAATCTAAACTTATCTTGGTTCTGGGGAAACACAAATCTGCGGAGCGAAGCTAGAGAAATCCAGTAGAGGAAGCTGGCATCTTAGTTTGAGAAAGATGGCCATGTTAGTCTGCCATGGTCATGGTGCTGTCCTGGCTGAATGTGTCTCGACTCTGAGAACTTTATAAGAAACCTGGATTTCCATGCTATTCTAGGCTTACATCTGAAATCTCCAATAAGTCCTTTGGGGATGGGGCAGCTAGAAGAGACTTTAGGAATGATCTCACCCAGCCCCCTTGCTCATTTTATCCATCAGATGATTGCTAAGTGATCTTACAGCTCTAATCTCTTATTAGTCTATGTGTTATGCCCCAATAATATTGATTAGGAAACATTGGCTGAAAAGCGATATACAGGTAGAGTTGGGACTCTGAGATTTGGGGGAAAATGGCGGCCTGGAGAGGGCACAGGACTGAAAGGCAATTCTGCCTCTGACACTTCCTAGTTTTGTAATTCTGGGCAAGGCAACCCTATGTACCTCAGTTTCCTCATTTGTAAAGTAACAGTAATTGTACCCATGATATTGGTTTTACAAGGTTGTGGGGCAAAAATTGGGGTGTGTAAGATGTGCAGGGAGGATGAGCACCTCTGGTGTGAGGGCTTGCCAAGCCCTTTCCAAGGCTGTTTATTCACCTTTAGTTTCTACCATCACCCTCCAAGAAGGTGTAGAATTGGCAGTGACCACTCTCTAGTAAACTATCTCAGCAGACATGCTAAACCAAGTTGAGGGTAACTAACATGTCTCAAACCCATTGGTGAGTTAGAGGAGTATCTACACCAAGCACATGACAGACGACTCCCCCCCCCCCCATTGAATGGGTAGATGAGAACAATTTGTTCTCAGCCATGAAGGTGGCTGAAGCAGGTTCTGTGGAGCACTTAGAACTTGGTCAGATATCAAAGACTCTAAAGTCATCCACTGCATCCCAGGCCATGGCCAGTCATCCTGACCTTGGTCCTGCCACCAGACTTTAATGACTCTGAAGGAGAGAGTGAGGCTGATGGCTTTGTGTGACTCTGCCTCACTTAAATCCAATTCACACGTAAGTCAAGACATCGCCTGTGATCACATCAGTCCTCTTCAACAGCAAAGGACAAACAACAACAGGGGCAAAAATGAGATGATTTATAAAGTTCTGTGCAAACTCTTAAACTGCTACCTGAATGTGAGCTATTGCTATGATTCCCTCAAAAATGTGAATTAGGTGATATCAGTGTAATGCATGATGATTCATGGCAAGGAAGATATGAGTCCACTTTTGAAGCCCACTTCTGAAATGTACTGAAATAATTTATGAATATTAAAGTGCTAGACAAACGCCAGCTGTTATAGTTTTTTTGTACTGAAATGTTTGACAACAGCCAAGTCGTTCAGCCTCTCTGAAACTTGGCTTGCCCCTCTGTAAAATGGAGACAATGATCCCTGTTGTACTCACCTCACAGGTTGTTTTGAGGCTGTTCTAATGAAATAATGTCAAAAAATATTTTTAAGCATTTAAGCTCTACTGGTTAATTCTAAAAATATTAAGGTATAATGAATAATCCATAATTAAGCATGTCTTGGGTTTTGTAAGGGAAACTATCTCCAGATGGAGAATTAGGCTTCACTTTACACAGACCTATAGAATTATCCTCTGAGAAATACTATGCCCTTTTGAAGCTGGCCTGTCTTTTCACCCTGTGCTACTTCATGCCCTCTTAGCATCACTATATTTAGAGCTAGAAGAGAAATTAGAGATCATTGCTTTCCCTTATTTTATGGAGTGAGAAACTGAGAATCATAGAGGGGAGCCTGCTTGTCAAAGTCACACAACATATTGTAGAATTGGATTTCAAACTTGGTGCTCTTGCTTTGACACACATAGAGTGTATTGGAAATGAGCCAGAAGACCAAGGAACTATTGATAGAGTGAATTAAGAATTAACCTAGCCAAGAATTTAAACCTGTTTATTTTTGATGAAAGAAAAACAAAAGAAAGGAGATATTTGGGAAAGATTTATTAGAAAAAGAATTTGGGGAGAATATGAGGCAATGGAATAACTTCTAAGTTTTCTGATTTGTGAGAGACAAAAACAAATCTGAAGGTCACAGACACATCATAATGCGGATTGGGCAATTCTCATCCAGTCTTCTTTAGATTACTGTGAATGACCTATGAGAATGGCAGAGCTCACACAGGTTGTTCAGCATTTCCCCAAGGAGCTTTCTAGAGCTACTGATGCCTAGTGAATCTATGTATGCATTTACTTGTTCCTCCAAAGGGGAATTCCTCAAGGCATAACTATCAACCACACTGAAGAAAAATGAATTATACTTTATCCATCATAATGATACACATTTTTTAAAGAAAATGGGAACAAAAAGATTAGACATTAAGGGGAGAAAAAAAAAGCACTAACAGCTGGCCTTTGTCCAGCACTTTAATGTTTACAAATTATTTATATAGTATTTCATTCGATCCTTCTAGCTTCCATTTGAGGTAAGTATTATTATCTTCTTTGCACAAGTCAAGAAGCATCAGAGAGGTGGAGTGACTTGCTCATGGTCACAGAGCTAGGTAGTGTTAGAAGCAAGATCCAAACCCAGTACAAGTCAATTCAATAAGTACTTATTAGGTACCCAACATGTGCAAAGCCTTGAGTTAAGTGCTACAGACAAAACCAATAGGCAGTGGGGGGCAGTGGAAAGAGGACTTGAATTTGAATGCCACCGTGGCTATTTACTGTCTAAGTCATCTTGGACACCTTTCTGGGCCTCAGGTTCCTCATTTGACATAATATATGTAAAGTACTTTGTAAACATAAAGACAATTCATAAACAATATTTATCTACCAATATCTCTAAAATGAGAGGAGTGGGGTTGGATTAGATTGTCTCATGTTCCTTTTAGCTTTAAATCTATCAATATATAATTGCCTGATTCTTGATTATAATCTGATTCTGAATCTGTTGTTTGCATTCAGGCTCAATAAGTAATGCGTGCTTGGTCTTCAACTCTAAGAAAAAAGGGGGTATATATTTGTGTGTCTGGGGGTAAAGAGCTCAAACATATTTAGTAGGATTAAGGATTTTAGCTTAACATCTTCATTTCTTCCCTTCCTTGGGGGACATATGTATCTTACTGGAATTCATACATTCTTCTAATTTCTCTTCCTTTTCCTGTCATTGCTAAAGCTAAAATTGTTTTCGATTAAGAGTTCAGTTCCTTGTTGCTCACTTGCCAACTCGAGTGGAAATCCTGGTGGTGAGATCAGAGCTGACTGCCCCAGGATAGGTCGGGATGTTTCAAAAGAAGGTCAAGATTTCAGCTTCACGTCGTGTATGTAAATATAACACATTTTAGGGCATTTAACAAGAGGAAAGAACAACGAAAAAAGCAACTAAAATATGCGGACACAGCAAAGCTTTTTTTTCTGGGTTAAAACAGAAAGTGTGTGAGGTAGAGAAGATAGTCAGAGCAAGATAATGTAAAATGTATAACTGGACAAGATTTCTGGTCATGTAACAAAAAGTGAGGGATGTTCCATGCTTGAAGGATCCATGCAGTGTCAATAACTGGCATCTATACAATGTCAAGAGAGCTAATGGAAGGCGCATGAACATAGTGAGTGAGGCCCTTGTGAGTGGTATGTGGGATGTCAAGCACATGACTTAAAGAGGATAGACAGAAAATGTCCATGACATCTGTAATTTTGGGAGGAACTTCCATAACCATTAATACATTAGAAGATAGCAATAAAAATTGACATTAAATAAATAAATTCCCCAGTTTATATTCTTTGCAGTTCAGTTGTATATGACTCTTCTTGACTCCAGTGGGGGTGTTTCGGCGAAGATCATGAAGTGGTTCTCCAGCTCATTTTATGGTTGAGGAAACTGAGGGAAACACAGTTGAGTGACCGGCCCAGGGTTACTCAGCTGGTAAAAGTCAGAGGTAAGGTTTCAACTCAGGTCTTTCTGATTCCAGGCCCAGTGCTCTATCTACTGTGCCCACCTAGTGACCCTGTTTGTATTCTGGGCTTCTGCCAGAGTTTCACAGAGCTAAGCAGTGTTAGAGGCAAGATGCAAACCTAGTACAAGTCAATTCAGTATGGATGTATTAGAAACCCGCCATGTGCAAGGCCTTGAGTTAAATGCTAGGGATACAACCAAGAGGCAGTGGGGGACAGTGGAAAGAGGTCTATATTGGGGGCCAAACCTTCAACAGTGTCATTATAGGGTCATTAGAAATCTCCTTTTTTGGTACTTACTTCTTGTTCTTCCTTTCTTTCTTTTTCCTAAGAAAAAAATTCACAAAGGCTGAAGCCTTCATGAAAAAAAAAAAAAACCTACTAGACTGTGTTCAGAAGAAAGAGACTTTCAACTGAAATGGTACATAGAAAGTAAGTAGGCCAGCTAGCCGGCACCCTAGTGTACAGAGTGCTGGGCCTGGAGTCAGTAAGACCCATATTCATGAGTTCAAATCTGGCCTCAGACACCTTCTAGCTATGTGACTTTGGCCAAGTCATTTAACCCTGTTTGCCTCAGTTCCTCATCTGTAAAATGAGTTGGAGAAGGAAATGACAAATCATTCCAGTATCTTTGCCAAGAAAATCCAGAAAAGGGGTCACAAAGAATTAGATATGACTTAAAAATAACTAAACAACAACATAGAAAATAAATTTAGAATCACAAACTAACACGTTTTCAATGGAAAGGGGCCCATTCTTTTAAAAAAAAAGTCTGAATAGTGAAAATACTTAAGGAAGTAAAATTTAGATCCTTTATGTAAATTGGGTGGGAGGGGCAGCTGTATGAAATGTCATCTGAGGTATCTTCTGACACTAAATCTATATCATACAGTGGTGTTTTTGCCCCCTCCCGCTCCCTGTGTCTCTATTCTCCCCTGCTCAGCATCATTAGTACTTGTCCTATAGTTTCTGTTGACAAAAGATACCCAGGCCTTTTATAATCTCTTTGTCAGGAACCCTCAAGACCCAAAGGGCCAACGTTCACTTTAGGAGGTGTTTCTCACTCTTGTGGTTCATACTTCTGCCCAAGAAGCTGCGGGCAGAGAGAGGGGGAAAGTATGCATGATATCCCCCAGTTCACAGATAATGATTCCTATTTGCAAGCGCATAGTTCATTGAAATCCAAAAGAAAATTTTGTTAAAAGTCAGGGGAATAGCACAGAGTTGATGAAATGACTAGTGATTAGTATTAAAGATGTGTGTAAAACACCCAAGTTCTATGCATGAAGGTTCCTTTGCTAGAATCTCCCTTTCTACCTCCTCTGGACCCCTGCCGCTGGGGAGGAATGGAGAACAGAGAAAGGGAGAGAGAGAGATAGCAAGAGGAATGGAGAATGGAGAGACAGATGGAGAGCAGAAAGAGGGATGGAGAGTGGAGAGAAGAACAGAGAGAGAGATGGAAAATGGAGAGAGGGATGGAGAGTGAGATTGAGAGAGAAATGGAGAGTAGAGAGAGGGGTGGAGAGTGGAGAGGGATGGAGAGTGGAGAGAGGGATGGAGAGTGGAGAGAGGGATAGAGAGTGGAGAGAAAAACAGAGAGAGGGATGGAGAGCAGAGGGAGGAGATAATACCTGAATTTCATTTCTTCTCCTTCTCTCTCTCTCTCTCATTCCCTCATCAATCACCAGGCTCCTACTTGAAACCTTTTCCGCTTAGTGGAATCTGCCAAGAGCCTACATTCCCTCACTCAATCAATGAGTTAGAGCCTATTCTGAAACTGGTCAAGATTTCTTTGTGTCTGTGATAGTCAAAATGGAGAATCTCACGCATAGACCACGAATTTTTGCAAAACAGACACATCTGCTCATTCCACAAGCATTTATTACCTTCCTACTATGTGCCAGCCACTGTGCTGGGCACTGAGGAGACAAAGAGAAAAATGAAATATTTCCTGCTCTTAAGGAGTTTACATTCTATCAAGATAAGGTGGGGGGAGTACTTATACACATGTAAATAAATACACAATCCATTCATTCCACATAAATGAAAGGTCATTTGGAGAAGAGATAAGGGTACTCCAGTGGCATAGTGTTAAGAGCCCTGAGTTCCCAGAGAGATCAAAAGGCACCTACAGGAATGAAAGCAGAAAAAGAGAGAACTTTCTTGGCTGGTAGGGATACATTGGTGATAATTTATCTGTTTGCCAATTAAAATCAGCCCAGAGTAATAGGTCGCCAGCCACTGAACTAGATAAAATTTAGTCATTTAGATTGGACGGATAATTTAGTGACAGACATTAGGAGGGTTGTTGGCTCTCAAAGAAAAAATGAAACAATTTACTTGCTTGTCAGTTATAGATGGTGGCTCAGAACATTGCTGAGGACTTTGGCATACTGAAGTCCAGTTAGCAATGCAGACATTTTAGAAATCGGCTGTGGTGTGAATATTTTACCTGATTTTGTTGTCATTCTGAAAGATGACTACATTTCCAAGCTATTTTACATTGTGAAAGTCATTTTAATCTAATATGCATCTGGGCATAGAGTTCCTTTGCCTTTTTAATTACAATGTGAAATAATTGTGCATATTAAATACCACTTAAATTGTGATTCTATCCCACAAAAATGTGGATTCTGGGGGGTGGGGCAGAGCCAAGATGGTGGCTGAAGAGCAGGGACTGGCGTGAGCTCCCTGCCAAGTCCCTCCAAAAACCTATAAAAAGATGGCTCTGAACCAATTCTAGAGCTGCAGGACACACAAAATAGCAGAGGGAAGCAAGGCTCTAGCCCAGGACAGCCTGGATGGTCTCTGGGTAAGTTCTATCCCAAACAGAGCTGGGAGCGGAGCAGAGCCCAGCATGGCAGCACGGACCAGCCAGACCAGGAGCCTAGTGAAGCATGCCCTAGCGCCCTAAATCAGTGAGCTGCAGCAGTTACCAGACTTCTCAACCCACAAACGCCAAAGACAACAGAGAAGGTTAGTGGGAAAAGCTGCTGGGGACAGGGAGTTTACGCTTCAGCCACCACCCCGGGGGCAGCAGAGGTGGGGCAGCTACAGAACTACAGCTGCAGTTGCTTCTGGCCCCAGGCCCACCTGGTGGGAGGAATTAAGTGGCAGATCAGAGAAGGAGTGCAGAGCCTGCTGAAGATCTAAGTCCAGGCCAAGTTGGGGGTTCTTTGGGAAGGAGGAGTGCTGGTGTGGCAGCGCATCTGCCCAAGCTTGGAACGTAGAACTCTCTACTCTACAAGCAGTCATACCCCATTGAAAAACTCAAGACTCAAGTAAGTTGGCTGGGAACATGGCCAGGCAGTGAAAACGCACCCAGATTCAGTCTCAGACTTTGGAATCTTTCTTTGGTGACAAAGAAGACCAAAACATAGAGCCAGAAGAAGTCAACAAAGTCAAAGAGCCTACGTCAAAAGCCTCCAAGAAAAACAGGAACTGGTCTCAGGCCATGGAAGAGATCAAAAATGATTTGGAAAACCAAATTAGGGAAGTAGAAGAAAAATTGGGAAGAGAAATGAGAAGGATGCAATAAAACCATGAAAAACAAGTCAATGACTTGCTGAAGGAGACCCAAAAAAATACTGAAATATATACTGAAGAAAAACACCTTAAAAAATAGACTAACTCAAATGGCAAAAGAGCTCCAAAAAGCCAATGAGGAGAAGAATGCCTTGAAAGGCAGAATTAGCCAAATGGAAAAGGAGGTCCAAAAGACCAATGAAGAAAATACTACCTTAAAAATTAGATTGGAGGAAGTGGAAGCTAGTGACTTGATGAGAAATCAAGATATTATCAAACAGAACCAAAGGAATGAAAAAATGGA
>CM053624.1:11100388-11118515 GCA_028646595.1 Phalanger gymnotis
AAGGGTTATACATAATGATAGGCATGTGGCCCACGTTGAATAGCTTGACTTCTTACGGAGGATGGGTGGGAAGGGAAGAGGGGAGAGAATTTGGAACTCAACGTTTTAAAAACAGATGTTCAAAAACAAAAAAAAAGTTTTTGCATGCAACAAGAAAATAAGATACACAGGCAATGGGGCAGAGAAATTTATCTTGCCCTACAAGAAAGGAAAGGAAAAGGGGATAGGAGGGGAGTGGGGTGACAGAAGGGAGGGCTGACTGGGAACAGGGCAACCAGAATATATGCCATCTTGGAGTGGGGGGGAGGGTAGAAATGGGGAGAAAAGTTGTAATTCAAACTGTTGTGAAAATCAATGCTGAAAACTAAATATATTAAATAAAATTTTTAAAAATGTGGATTCTGCCAGTTATTAGGATTAACAACTTTTGTAAGTTAGCCACCTGATTTAAAGCTATATGCTATCTCTACTGGGGGAATTTCTGCTCTTATTTATTATATTTTTAATGATATAAGTACCATTGGTGTGTTGGAAAATAAGAGCAGAAATCGTTCTTTGCCCAACTGGCATATCGGCTTAATAGAATTCAGGACCATTTCCAAGCTTGCGACATAAATCTTTTGGTTGGTGTACTTCTTAGGATAAATTTGGGCCAAACAGCTGCATGTAGTTTAATCAGAGTCCACAGCTTTAACCTGTCTGACCTCTGGTTAATCCTGCATTACAAATGCATGCTGAATTAACCTAGAGCTGGTAGGGGATGAGAAAATGGGAGCCCTGAGAGGCGGATGATTTAGGAAATGTTACACAGGTCCTAAATGGCCTAGCCACATTCCCAGTCCAGAATCCCAGAGCTCACTCCACTATAGCTCCCTGTTTCTCAGACTCAATGGACAATGTGACTTCCTCTCTGGAAGCTTCAACCTCATCCTCCATAAAATAAAGGGATTTGACTAGATGGCCTTGGAGTTCCCTTCTTGCTGCAGGATCTTGTAACCTTTCTGTGATCTGATGACCTCACTACAATCAGTGCATGATCCAAGAGCCTGTTACAGAAAGAACAGCCTTTATACAATGTCTCTCATAGAGCAGGTCCTTGGGCAGTCAATGGGTCCATTGTCTTATCAGTTTGATGCCTTGATCAGTCAAGAAGCATTTACTAAATGTTTACTAGGTGCCAGGTTCTCTGCTAGTTACTAAAGTTACAAAGACAAAAAATCAAACATTTCTCAACCTCAAAGAATGCACATTGTGAGGGGAGATAAGACTGAATCACTGATTTGAGTGGCATAGGGAACTCTTACCTAAGAAAACTACCTCTGCCAACACAACTCAACACCTTTACTGTAACTTGTACATTCACTTAAAAAAAAAGAAAAAAAAAGTTTAGTCTTAGAGATTTGCCTAGAGCATTGGAGGCTTAGGTGACTTGCCAGTATGTATTGAATTGAAATTGAATTGAATTGAAAGGAATTGAAAGCAGATTCTTTTGGGTTCCAAGGCTGTCTCTATATTCAGCTACATTAAACTACCTCTCAAATGGGGATTTTCCTACCGGACAGAAAAGGGACATGGACTGAACATGTGTTTTTACCAGTCTTAGGGACATCTGGGTGAGTAGATTTCCATTACCAGTGGGCTGGCACTTTGTCTATACCTTATACACTTATTTTTTTAATAAACGCGAATATTTTCTCCCTTCCCCTTCTCTGTTCCTTTCTTCCCTTTTTTCCTCTCCATTGAAAAAGAAAACTCTTGAACAGGCAAACAAAGCAAAGTCTCACATTGACCATGTCTAAGAATCTATAATATTAAGGAGTTCTCTAGAACGTAGACTGGGTGAGTTGACCAGGTTCACCCAGCCAGTGTGTATCTGAAGAAAGATTGAATCCAAGTCTTATGAGCCTTCTAGTCACTATAACCACAGTGCTACACATACCAAATATATGAAAAAAATAAGTAAATAGAAAGCAGCATTTTTAGTCAATGCACTTGCATCTAGGGGTTGTAGAGCAATAAAAGTTTCATGGAGAAGATGCCATATGAGCTGAATTTTGAAGTGGATGAGGAATTATAAAAGGCCTAAGTGAGAAGACAGTGTATCACAAGCATGGGGGACAACTAGTACCAAGGCCCAGAAGTGAGAGGTAGGGTATGGGTGAGAAACAGTAAGAAGTGCAAGATGTGAAAGTGAGTCATGTCCAATTAGGCTGGAAAGATAAGTTGAGGCATTTTGGAAGGGCTTTCAATGCCAAGCAGAGTCTATACTTGATCCCAGAAATAACAGGAGCCAGAGTTTATTTGAGCAAGGAAGTGCTGTGGTCAGAAATGTGTTTTAGGAAAATCACTTTGGCAGATATGAGTGAAGATCACCACCTTTCTATGCATTCTTGTGTCCTCCCAGAAAGACTGCACAGATGATAAGCCCGTAGATGACCTAGCCAAAATCTTGAAGTGTCTCTGTTTGTCTCCTGACCATTGGGCGGGTACCAGGGCAGTAGTCATGCTGCTCATAGATCACCCTTCATTGTTACCACATGATCAACCTATCTCCCTTTCTATCCACAGCTGTCTTGAATGGCAGCTTTGGTGCCAGACGTAGACATTCGAGTCATCATTGGATTCATCATTGGTATTGTGTAGCAGCCTATTCATACCAATTCTGTCAACCTCTTCCCTGACGGCAAAAGAAAATGTGTGTACATCAAAGACCACCCAAATGACAATCCTATACCCTATAGAAAGCATCATTTGTGTCAGTTATTAGAATTAAGACCTTTCAGGTGCCCTTTTGGTCACCTGAAAATTTTATACTTCAGAAATCATGTTGTTTTAGGATTCACAGCCATAGAATATCACCATGAGGATTTTTTTTTTAATTTTAGATCAAACCAGATTGGTGAAACAAAAGAATTCAGATCGGTAGCTTCATGGCAGCTTATAGTCTTAGGGAGTGCCCTGGGGCCTTGAAGGGTTCAGTGATTTGCCCAAGGCCACTGTTTTATGTCAGAGACAACACTTAAAACCAGGCCCTGCTGACTCTGAAGCCAGTTTTCTATCCCCTGTACCACACTACCTCTAATGCCAACCAGAAGAATATTCATATTAAAAAGATAGGCTTTGGTGGAAGAAGAGGCTTGAAATAAGTGAAAATACTACACAATTTCCCTAGCACAATCAATCCCTCTCGTTATTTCCAGTTAAATTCTGACCCAATCCATTGCCTATCCTCACTTTCTCTGAGTGCCATATAGACTAGCTTAATGGGTAAATCGCCCAACTGACAAAGTATATTTGTATCCCCAGTGCTTAGCAGAGTGCCTGACAGTAGGTGCTCAATAAATGCTCGTTGACTTGACTTACTCCACTTAACGTCCCACTATAGATTGTCAGGCCAATCTTTTCAGAGTCCCTGTGGATCGCCATGAAGAGATCCTACAACAAGGACTAAAACTTTTTTGTGTGTCCCAGACTCCTTGGGCAGTCAGTCTGGTAAAGCCCATAGCCCCTTTCTTAGAAAAGAGTCTTTCAATGAGCAAAATAAAACACATACGATTATGAAGAAAACCATTGTATTGAAAAAAGATGTCATTCTTTTCCTAAGGTCACAAGCTTCCTGAAATCTACCTGTGGATGTGAGTATAAGAGCCTCTGCCCATGGGTAGTAAATGGCTGGATGCAGTCCAAGTGACGCCCTATGCAAAGAGTAGATGGAGAAACTCACCAGCATCTCTTCCAGGTCCTTTGTGCTCAGTCCAGCACTCTGTCTACTCTCTTGGAGGCCATTGTTTTATCCAAGGAGGCCAACACTTCCTCCACCAAAAACAATGGAGGTTTCCATGTGTCTTAGAAGGCAGGTTTCATGGACTGCTATGGCCCCCCAAGTCATTCCCTCAGTGCCTCTGTGACTCTAATGATGAGTATCTCCAGTGGGAGCCAGGCCAGTCTTCATATTTAAAACAAGCTCTTCTTTGCCAGTTTGATACAAGAAAGATTTCCTTGCCTGTTCAGATCCTTCCACATAAGTTCTGCTATCATCTATAAACTGATAAAAACTGATATAAAAGATCAGAGTCACCTTCAGGCAAGGATAAGTCATCAGAAGAGGACTTGAGGGGAGGGGAATCGGCAGATGCCACGTTTATAGGGAAAAGTGGCATCCCTGAAGGAATGTCTCCCTCACATCCTTCTCTTCATTCTTCATTTTAAACAAAAAATGGGCTTTCACTGTGCATTATGAACAGGTAAATAATTCTTTGACCTGACTGGGTTTTTCATTCATTTTTTTTTAAAGTAACGCCAAACTGCTCCTACTCATTTTATGGATGGGTAGACTGAGGCCCTGGAAAGTTACACAAGGTGCTCCAAGGCAACAGAGGCAGTCAGCTTCAGGACTGAGACTCGAATCCAGACCTCGTGATTATCACAAACACTCAATTCTACCACATTCTGTTTCCTGAGGGGCTGAAGGCTTTTTTTATGTTTTTAACTGAAGGATCATGATTCACCTCTGATGTTATTTACCAGTGGTGAAAGACCCAGATAGAGATCCTCCTAAATGGGAAGCTGTGGAGAGGTGGAGATCTGCCTGTACAGTGTCAATGATAGCACAGTCATAGGGTCAGAGCTAGAGGAGACCTTGAAGCCATCTGGCCCAGCCCATGCCCAATCAAGGATCCTTCCTAAAACGTGCCTGATGAGCAGGTGTCCAGCTTCTGCTTGAAGGTGTCAAGGGTGGGAGCATCCTCCGCCCCAACATCCCATCTTTGGACAGCTGGGGTGTTTATGATTTTTCACCCCAACATTAAGCTGACATTTGCATCTTTTTCAGTTTCTACCCAATGCTGCAGATTTCCACTTTTAGGATCCAGTTTCTTCTTCTGCACTGCTCTGGAGTCAGATTCTCCAGATCTGTGATACTATGAGCCTATGACCCAAGGTCTAATTCCTCCCACCCATGCCCTTCCCTCATTTAATCCAATTTCACTCATTTGACACATTTTACACACTGAGGGCCAGTGCTGCTGAGGCAGCCTCCCGGTCGTTCTTATGAGAAAAAGGTCTTTGCAACTTCTAAGGCCCTAGTGAGTATGAGTTGTCCTGTGGGGAGGGTGGGGTGGCGCCACGCCATTGGGTGTCTTCTTCTGAGAGTCAAATTTCCTGGGCTTGAGATCCAGCTCCGACATCATCTACCTATGCAGCTCCCTTCCCTCATCTGTAAAATAGAACAATGTTTACACAGCCTGCCTTATGGGGTGTTGGGAGGAAAGGGCTTTGGGACCCTTAGACAACTATTTTTATTAATGCAGGTTTGTGGCTGACAGATAAGAGACATTCACAGCATACCAATCATGGTCATGAAGTACTTGGGCAAAGTATCTTTATAAAGACAAAGTTTTACTCTGACAAGTTCTCAGGGCAGTATAGGCTCAAGCTGGACTAGTCTGCAATAGCATTGCCCACAGCGACACCTCCTGGTGTGATGTGGTTAAGAGCGGTCTGCCTGGTTTGCCTGGTAAATGCTGCTCCCTCCGTGCCCTCCAGTTTTCCTGATGTTCCAGGCTTGCAGACAATCTTTTGAAGAAGGGCGCCAGCTGTGAGCTGACAAATAGAGAAACTTTCCACATAGCCCTTTCTGAGAAGTCGTCCCTTGTTACAATACTACCCATATCCCTAGCTGGAATAGTTGTCACCTCCCCAAATTTTCCTAGAGTATATTGGCTTGCTCTCTCCTTTCTTGGTATTATAGCCTACATATGAAAATAATGATTATGATGGTACTGGTGGTGGTGGCAGTTGTGGTCATGCTGGTGCTGGTGGAGGTGGGAGCTACATTTATATAGTTCTTTCAGAGGCAGTGTGGGATAGTGGGTAGAGAGCCTGATACAGAGTTGGAAATATGTGGGTTCTCAATGCCTAAGGGAACTCTAAGGTTAAAAGTCACACAACAGATGCCCCTCTATCTTGATTTATCTATCAGGTGTATTCTCTAGAGCAATTAGATTATAGACTCAATCTAAATACATATATACATGCACATATAAATAACTAAAACATTACACACATATGTGTATGTACATATGCTTATAGATGTGTGTACATATGCACATATGAATGTAATGCTTTTAAGTTCGTATCACATACATTATCTCATTTGAGCTTCATTAGACCTCTGTGAAGCAGTTTAACAAGTACTGTTTTCTCTATTTAAAAGGTGAGGAAACTAAGTGACTTACCCAGGATCACAAAGCTAGTAAGTGTTTGAGGCAGGATCTAAACCCAGGTCTTCCTCATTTGCACTCCCACACCATGCTGCCTAGTGATTTTGTTGCATGTCCTGATTCTCCCCATCTGTGAGCATAAAAACTGGGTTTTCTCTAACATTTAGTAGGTGTCTGAAAAATGTGTGCTGTATTGAATTAAATTGAATTGACTTGGGCTTCCCAGCTTATCTTTTGCCTTGAGGAGTCCAGGAGAGCAGCTGGGGTCCAGAACATGCAGCCTCCCAGTAAAGCCAACTCTTTATCAAGCAAGAGAAAAAAAAATGTTTCACTAGTTAAATAGTCTAAGAATCAGGTCATTCCTGCTGATGTGGTACGAACGGCTCACTTGTCTCACTGCTTAGGGGCAACTTTTCCTAAAACCAAGGAGTCTTATGCCCAATCATTTAAGAAATTCACCATGGGAGCCTCCACTACCTTAATGAGGCAATTAAGGTCCAACACATATTTTCACCTTCGTGGGATGGTCTCTGAGTTTTAAAAAGTCATCATTCCCATGGTTGAACAAATTGTGCTATGTCACTGTGATGGAACACTATTGTGTTATAAGAAACAATGAGCAGGATGCTCTCAGGAAAGCCTTAAAAGAATTACATGAACTGACGCAAAGTGAAATGTATTCTGCACAAAGTAACAGTAATACTGTAAGATGATTAGCTGTGAATGACTTAACTATTCTCATTAATACAGTGATCCAAGACAACTCTGAAGAACTTATGATGAAAAATACTATCCATCACCAGAGAAAGAACAGATGGTGTCTGAATACAGATTGAAGCATACTTTTTTTTTTACTGTATTTTTCTTGAGTTTTTTTTTTTTGTCTATGCTTTCTTTCACAACATGGTTAATGTGAGGGAGAAAAAAGTCATCATTCCCAGAAGGATGGAAGCACTTCATATACTGCCTCTCAGAAATTGCTGCTGCCTTTCCCCAAGAGGGGAAAGGTTCTGTCCTGGGCAGGGGGCAAGCTTCCTACTTCATTTCTATGTCTTATTGAAGACGAAATTTGGCCTTAATGTTTTGTAAATTAATGAGTGCAAGTGGGAGGGAGTGAAAAGAGGAAATCTTAAAATAATGCCCCTGGGTCATTGAACAGCTGGTAGATCACTCTTCCCTCTTAGACTCATCTCCAAATTTTGGAGGAGTTCAGAACAAAATAAATTCAATCTTAGAAGTAGGTCCCTGGAAAATTACAACTTTGTGTTATTTTCTGATTCTATGCTAGACATCAGGAAGCTTAAACAGAGTCAGAACTATTTCACTTTGGTCTTTGTATCTCCATGACCTGGTTCATAATAGGTACTTAATAACTACCTAAATTCATCAATTAATATAAAATGTTGTATCTATATATGTATGTATGTATGGGTATGTGCGTGTATACATACATTTT
Source organism: Phalanger gymnotis (assembly GCA_028646595.1). Lineage (NCBI taxonomy): Eukaryota > Metazoa > Chordata > Mammalia > Diprotodontia > Phalangeridae > Phalanger > Phalanger gymnotis. The sequence continues at coordinate 11,108,066 of CM053624.1, forward strand.
CTTGTTGTCAAGTCATTTTCAGTTGTGCCTGACTCTTCATGACCCCATTTGGGGTTTTCTTCACAAATATACTGGAGTGGTTTGCCATTTCTTTGTCTAGCTCATTTTATAGATGAGTAGACTGAGGCAAACAGAGTTAAGTGACTTGCCCAAGGTGACGTAGCTAGTAAGTATCTGAGGCCACATTTGAACCCATGAAGATAAGTCTTCCTGATTCCTATCTGCCCTGGTATATATACATGTATATTTCTAATATTTGTCACAAAAAATCCCCCTAATATTAAACGTTCTACTTCATCTAACCCTGCTTTTTCTTTATGACCTTCCCTCCTTATCTCTGCCTCCTAAAATCTCTCTTTCCCTCCAAAACTCAGCTCAGGTAGCGCATTCCTTGTGAAGCGTTTCTCATCTCCCTTGCTTGCTCAGAGTTGCTAATGTCATCCCCCAAAGTAATTGCTTCATTTTTATTATGTATAAATTTGGCATGTGCCTGTGTGTTGTCTCCCTTAATAGCATGTCAGTCCCTTGAGGTCAAAGACCTACTCATTTGGGTCTTTGTATTTCTAGTGCCTGGCACATAGTAGGCACTTAGGAAGTTGTTAGTGATTGTGTGGTTAGATGTGCACAGATCAGCAGACCTGAGATTTCATTGGCTTGGAAACTATTTTTCCACAGTAGGTCACTAACTCATCTTTAATTTAGTATCTCAGAGAGCTGCCTAGAGCTCTGAGGCCATTGACAAGTCATTTATTGTCTCAGGCTAGTCAGGGCTTGAACCCAGATTAGGAGGCTGTTGTAGGATACTGGGAGAGGTAGTGAAAGGCTCTGAATGTGGATGGAATGAGTAGGAGGATTGAAGATGGGGTCAACTGGAGAGAGAGACTGCAAATTCAAAAGGATTTAGCATAGATTTGACAGGAGAAAAGAAAACATTTGCCAATGTATGGGAGACAGGACAGCTATCTTCAAGTATATCAAAAAACTATAATATTTAAGAGAAGTTAGATTTATTCTATTTGGCCACAGAGGAAATAACTAGAAAAAATAGGTAAAAGTTTTAAGGATCTAGTTGAGGTTTGATGTAATGAAAATCTGCTTACTAATCTAAGTGCCTAAAAGCAAGATGGCCAGCCTCAGGAGGTAGTGGGTGTCCCTGCTTTGGAGGTCTTGAAGCAAATGCTGAACAACCAATGACTGGGTACATTGGTGAGTGGCCCCTTGGATAAATATGGGGAGCACAGGAGGCTGCTGGGATGGCTTCCAGCTTTAAGTATCTAACTTCCTTAACAGATCGTAAGTTCCTTGAGGGCAAGGAATATGGCCTATTCATGTGTCTATATCATTTGCAGCAATCATCTCAGTCCCTTAAAGTATATTTGTCAAATGTATTTGTTGAAGAGAAGTGGAAAACAAACCAGACACAATTTCCTGATTCCAACTCTATCCTTTCTTGGTTGTCTAACCTCACCCCCCACCCCCATCACAGTTCTCTGGACCTTCTAATTCTTCATCTAAGAAAACAAGGCATTGGAAGGATCTGTAATTATATGAATCTAAACATATCACTGTATACAATGCCTTTTGAGGTCCATTCTACATTTAACATTATCTTTGTGTTTTCTTTCTTCATTAGAATGTAAGATTCTTGAGGGCAGGGCCTGCATTTATATTCCCAGTACTTAGCATGCTGGTACATAGTGAATACTTAATAAATTCTTCTTTCTCTTTTTCCTTCCTTCCTTCCTCCCCTCCTCCCCTTTCTTCCTCCCTTCTTTCCTTCCTTCATTCCTTCCTCCCTCCCTTCCTTCCTTCCTCTGTCTCATTCTCTCTCTCTCTCTCTTCTCTCTCTCTCTCTCTCTCTCTCTCTCTCTCTCTCTCTCTCTCTCTCCTTTCCTTTCTCTCTCTCTCACACACGCACACACATACACATACATGTATACACATACAGACATACACACATCTATTAACCCATTTATCCATCTATAATAATGGGAAAGAAGAGTGAGGGTGGGGCCAAATTATGGACAGCCTTGTGAAAATCAGAGAGAATTTGCAGGTGAGGCAGTATGGTCTAATGGATAGACAGGTGGCCTTGGAGTCAGGCAGAGTGCTCAGGTCTCCTTTTTGACACATACTGACTGGCTGAATCACTAAATCTCTCAGTGTTTGAGGCAACTTGCTAAGACTATAAGTTTCAGACGAGTTGTTGATCTGTGTTGGTAGAGGAAGTGTCCTCATCTGGAAGTCCCTAATGAGTGAAATCCCTGGGAAGTCCTTATCCTTGATCCTATAGTAGGGATATCCCAAAAGGAGATGCCGCCTGGTGAAGTAGATAGAGAGCCAACCTTGAAGCTAAGAAGACAATAGATCTACCCTTGCTCCTCACACTTAGGGCTCTAGAAAACTTTCTATGGTGATAGAATGCACTACTATGCACAGTAGAGAGGCTTTCTTGCCTCAGAGGTCCCTGTAACAGTGACATACCAGGTCTGGTACCTGTCCCTCTGGTAGAGGAAGAGGAGCCAATGGATGTTTATGAGCAGAACACATCACTCTTCACATGGTCTCACACATCCATATGGTAGGGGTGGTGAAGATAATTTTAGAGCCTTTCAGGGGCCACTGAGCCTGAGAAAAATTCAACTTCAGATCTCAGTCAAGCCCAAATCAATAACTGAAATGCACAAAATTTTTAAATGATTCCAAGTGTGGTGTGCCAATGCAAATATTACCCTAATAACTGTTTCATCATTCCAAATGTGAATGTGTAAAACCAATTATAGATGTTTCAGTCATTCCAAAAGCTGCAGTTTCTTTACTGTGGGTCTTCCCTTCAGTAGTTCAGTTTATTTCTGTAAGCATTGATTTAGCACCTGTAATAGTAATTAAGGTGAAACTTTTTGCTGTTGACCTTTAATGATTCTGGCCTTTGTTTGAATGGGGCAGATAAAGTGGGATGTTTTTGTATTTCTCAGCACTGAGACAATTGGAAGCCATTGATGTGTATTTGATGTGATATTGGGGGTGGGGAACTTCTCCACACCCAGCCTGGGTGAGGTCATGGCCCTCCGGGCCCTGAACAGGATATGTAAGCACAGAGGTTACTGTTCTCCCTCAGAGCTCTGAGCCACAGCAGGAGTGGTGTGTGACTCTGGGCCAGCCATTCTAATGAGCTCCCCAGCTGTACACCCAGATGTTGACAACTGCAAATTGTATTTGGTCTGCAATTCAGGGTGATGGCTTTTTCCCCTGAACTAGGTGGATGTTATTTGTATGCTGGATTAAAGTAAGATTGTTATCCCCTTAATGTTGCTTTCCTCAATAAAGTAGATGAAAAGGACCTGGGCTTGCAGTGTTCTGTGAGCCGGTTGTTGTTGGCTTTACACCCTCACAGCAGCTGCTGGCCGATTGTTGAAACAAACACCGACTATGTTTCAGAATCTATGCTAGGTACTGGAGATACAACCTCAAAAATGAAGCAATCTCTGCCTTCTAGGATCATTCATTTTAGTAAGATGAAACATCAGATACATAAATGAATAAATACATGATATGTACAAATTAGATCAACGCACCAGCATTTGTTAAGCATCTCCCTATGTCAGACACTATGCTAGGCAGAAAAATAAATGGACCGATACCTGCCCTCAAGGAGCTAATAGTTTATCAGGACCAGTTGATAGAAATAGAAATTAATTTCAGCAGAGGTGGGGATGTGAAAACACTTATTACTCAGGACATTGGGAAAGGCACCTGTGGGGAATCCTGAAGCAGGGAGAAGGAGGACAGAATGAGAAGTATTCTAGGGAGGTAGAGTCAAAAGAACTTGGTAGATCCCAAGTGTTCCATGACTTAGTAGGCAATCTTTGTGAGATACGTTGGCCACTGTGTGCTTAAGGCAAAATAGGCTCCTAGCACTTAGTTTAAGGGTGCCCTTGAGGAGTTTGGCTTTTGTTTACCTTGAAAATACTTTCAGCTGTTAAGTGCCAAGCCACAGGCACAAAGCCCTATCAGGTGTGAAACCTGTGTGGGCGTAGATTGTTGACTTAAGAGGGGCCAACTCAGGAACCAATTGGTCTCTGGTTGTTGAGGCGGAGTTTGAGAACGCCAGAGGTTCCCCTGGGCTACAGCTGAAGCCAAAGCAGAGCCGACCTGTGTGTGGACCCAGGAGTTCCAGCAAGGACTTAAGGCCAATGAATATGATTTATGCCATCATGCTTTTTTGTGGCCTCCTGGCTACTCTTGTGAGGTGGGCTTATTGGGCCTGGAGGCTTGTGATCACAATATTGGAATGGGGAGGCTGGTTCGTGAATCTGTCACATTGGGCCCTAAATAAATGTTTTGATGTCTTCTGCTTAGAGAATTCTATATACCTTGCGATCTCGAACCATTCAGATATATACATGATCCTTTTTGAGATCATAAATTTGGCCTTCCTGCTACAGCCATGAAGCTCAACATCTGACAATCAACCTGAGTGTGGGCCTCAGCCGACAGACACACTGAGTGTCATTCAAAGCTTACCACAAATGCTGTTCTGGTGGCATAGGTTTCTGAATCCCAGAAGCCCCTCTGTGCCTCAAGTGGGCATTGGAGGCCCACCTCAGTTTACTATTTGAATGAAAGTCATCGAAGTATTGAAGTAGTTAAAGTACAGCTGTGGTGAGTCTCTATCTTGAGAAATATGTGGTAGAGGCCAAGAAAAAAATCAATTCGCAGGCAGATCCACACCTCTGGGCCCCAGCTCCTCTCCTTGCCTATGGACAGATGGCCCCTGGATGTTTTTGACAAATCTTCTGGTTCAGCAGCATTGCCAAGAGAAGGAAAGCCTTAGGAACTCTTCTCCTTAGACCCAGGATTCTTCCCTTAGGGACCTTTGCTAGCGACAGCAACAAGAAATAGATATTGTCTGCCAAGCCCCAGAGCATGGGGCAGGATCTCTGGCAGTGAAATGCATAAACTAAAGGAGATGATGGAGCTCCCTTTAAGTGGAGATCATTTGTATTGCTGGTGTCAGCATTTCCTGGCAAGCTGGTGGCACTCATATGCCTCAATAAGGTTAATGTCTTCTACAGTATCTCAAGTTTTTGAAGCATCTCAACTCCTAGCAGCTGGGTGGTGCAGTGGATAGTGTACCAGGACTGGAGTCAGGATGACTTAAGCTCAAATCCAGCCTCATACACTTACTGTCTATGTGACCCTGGGCAAGTCACTTACTTCTGTTTGCCTCGGTTTCCCCCTTTGTAAAACGAGCTGGAAAAGTATGATTTGACCTACATTCAGGACATATCAGCCCTTTCTCTGGATGTGGATAACATTTTTCATCATAAATCTTTTGGAATTGTCTCGGATCGTCGCATTGCTGAGAATAGCTAAGTCATTCACAATTGATCATCATACAATATTCCAGCCATATAGTATCGAAGAACAAGAATTGTCCAAAATTGAGAAAGGCATTGAGGGAATGCCCTTTCAACTGTGCTTATATGCAGCTCTTACCACCACCTAATTATTTCTCTAGTAAGCATATTAAAGCGACAGGCTGAGAGAGTAGAATCAAACACCTGACCTTTCACGAAATCGACTGCCAACTTCAAACACAAAACAGATCATTATCTAAAGTAGTTGGCCATTTATTAAAATGGCACCTTTCTCCTTCTATTAAACGAGAAAAAGTCAACTTTGTATAGAGCCCCGAGAAACAAGGGTGATAAGCTAGGAAAGTTGTGTGCCATTTAGAGAAATTGGCTCAAGTCTCCCTCCTCACCCTAGTAAACTAATCTCATTAACTCTTACTAAACCCATCTAATTCCAAAACATTCCACTTAGAAAAGTAAATAAATAAGAAAGAAATAGAAAATATGGATGAAATCCTAAATATTCTGGGGATGTTGTTGCTATTGGTTTGGAGAAATTTTAGTCTTTGTTATTTAAATGTTGCTGATTACTGGAATGCTCTGGCTGATCATAATGGAAGCCTAAGGAGGAAACGTGAGAATTAACAGCATTTGTTCTTTATTTAGAGGACTTAGCGCATCAGATGGAATTTCAGCTGGGGAGTGCAAATGAACACACCAACTCCCTCCTTTTTGATTGTAGTCTTACAAAAGCTATGATTTCAGTCATAAAGTAATGGCCTCATCATCCCTTTTCTTCTCCCTTTGCAATTTGTTATTGATGTGAATTAAATGGTTCAGTGCCTCCTTTTAAAATAGCAACTCATTGGAGGATCCAAGTATAAAAAGCAACTCACTGAGACTCCTGAGTTAGCCCTTACTCTTTCCTGAACCTCCCCCCTCACCTGCAGACTAACCTCTATCCATATTTTTTTGAGGGGGGAAAGCAAGGCAATTGGTGTTAAGTGACCCACCTAAAGTCACACAGCTGGTAAGTGTCCAAGGGCAGATTTGAACTCAAGTCCTCCTGATACCAGGGCCTGTGAACTATTCACTCAAAATTTTACAAAAATGAATGTTGAAAACTATCTTTACATGTAAATGGGGGGAACAAAGAACTATTAAGGGGGGGGGGGAATGCAATGCAATGTTCCAGAGCCCAAAGAAAGTAAGGACAAAAGAACAGCAATTTATTAAATTATTTCAATTAAATTAAATTGATTAATTTTGAAGGGAGGATGGAGTATTTTCTTTAGGACTTGGGCAAAGTTCAGCAAAATTATGAGCTTCAAAATCGTACAAATACACAAATTTATATATATATATGTATATATATAGTATGTGTGTGTATCTGTGTGTATGCATATGTATATAAATGTGTGTATATATATATGCATATATATTATATACTCATTTGGATATTTTGAATTTGAGCTGTATCCAGACACCGTGGAACCCAGCTACTCCAAGCCAGAGTCACAGTCAGCTGAATCATCTTCAGACATGTTAACTGCCCCCAGAAGATATAAGAAAGTGAACTCTGATTCCCTAGCTGAGGCTATCGGAGTCTTCCTCACTAGCACGCAGCATGAACACCAGATGTCCAGCATCAGCCGTGAAATCTGAGTCCCTGGAACAGTCTCAGTCATGTGCCTTAGGGCCTGCCCAGAGATGAGCAATTCAGCTTCTCCCATTCCCACATCTCACACCCTGGGCAGGAATGATCAGAATACGCCTTTTCTCTTGGCAGCTGGCATTGTGGTCATTCCTTCAAGAATGGGAAATTCAGAACAGATTCCCATCTCCAGCAGGCCTACTTTGCTGAGATAGCATGGATATTTGAAGGCCCATCTGGAAAGCGGATTGAGTTACACCCAATAGTCACACTTTTATTGAGCTGGTGCCTCCAATGAAATAATAAAGCCCAGAAGGCACTTTGTAGACCTTAAAGCACCATATGTCAGTCACTTAAATGCAACAAACACTCACTAAGATCCTCCTGGGTAGGAGGCACAGAGTGAGGTACCAAAGAGCATGTGGAGACAAAAATAAAGAAATCCTGTCCCTTATTTATCATGCTAATAATAATAAAAACGTTATACATTAAATTATTTTATTCTATTTTGTTATGTTGTTGTAGGTAGCATGCCATTATTACATGCTGAATGATTATATTTTATTAATTACTATTGTTATTTTGTTATCACTGCTGTTCTCATTATGTATTTAGTAGAATCTGGATGGGAAAGGTATCAGTCTAAGTTAGGAAAAGTAGAAGCTCTTCTTATTTTTATCTTTAACGTTCAGCACATGCTTACACAGTTGGATAAATTGGTGGATGTTCCAGAGTTGAATAAAAGCATCAGGATGTTATCCATAGGCTGACTGAAATTATCCCAGGGCCAATTTCAGTTGTAAAGAAGATGGGGGTGGGGTCTGTACTTCACTCTGTTCCTATGTGATTTCGAGTTCTTCTGCTAGGTTTCCAGGTGTCTAAAACTTTACTTTTGGCAGAGTGGAGGCTATGAATACCCAACATGGCAGAAAGGGTGGAACCTGGGCCTGTGTTTCATTGGGGTGGGGGGAGCTCCTGCCAATTAAACTTGGCACCTTCTCTGACACTTGTAATTTTAGAGAGTTTCCTGGGGCCACTGGGATGGGAACGTTTATTAAAAACATTCTCATTGATTTGTGAATAGAGCAAGTGATGTTGTGGGCAATAATTCTATTTATGGTGCTTCTTTGCTTCCAATAGAATTTATCCGTTGAATTTTGAAAGATATTTTGAGGTTTGTCTTTGTAGCATGGAGGTTCATTGGTCTAGGTGGTACAGTGGATAGAGTGTCGGGCCTGGTCAGAAAGATCTGAATTCAAATTTGACCTCAGACCCTTACCAGCTATTTGACCCTGGGCTAGTCATTTAACCTCTGTTTACACTCATCTGTAAAATGGGCAACTGAATGACTTCTCATGTTTGCTGCGGGGAGCAAATAAGATAATTGTAAAACACTTGGCACAGAGCCTGACACATAGTAGGCACTATATAAATATTAGTTACTATTATCGCGTTCTTGTTATCATTCAAAGAAACAAGGAGTTATTAAGAGCCTGTGAATTTATGAAGGACAGTGAGCTCCTGCTGTACCATTCTGGCCACTCCACCAGGTCTTCGCAGGTATTCAGTACATGCTGGTGTCCTGTTGATTTTAGAGATAGCTTGCACAATTCCGTAATTTCCTGGCACAATCTGCGTCCACAAACAAGTCTCTGCGTCTTAAGAATCCTGCAACACTGAATAAGATGGGAAGTGGTTGGGCACTGAGCTCAAAAGAGAGAACTGAGTTTGAATTCCACCTTTCCCACATTAGCTCTGTGAATTTGCCTAGCCTAGCAAGGTCACTATGATGATTTCCTCTGTTCCTGTAAACAAATTTTCCTGACTCAGCCATTTGGTTTTTCTTTGCTTGTATGTGATTCATTGATTTATTTGGATATTACTCATGTGGGGCCTTTTGGTTCTGCTCTGGGACCTTAGCCACTTCATGGACTCTATTAGAGGTATGCTAACATGAGTTGCATTGAATTATTACTATTGTCATCAGCAGCAGTGAAGGAGGGAAGGAGTGAAGGAGACAGGATTGAAATCTTCCTTTGTACTTCCTAGATATTAGGCAGAGGACACAAATAGGCCACACCAAGTGTCAAGCAAGTGTTACAGTTGGCAAATTTTCTACATGCATGTTATCATTTGAGCCTTACAACAACCCTGTAAGCTAGGTAGCACATCTCTTATCATTCCCATTTTATGGATTAAGAAACTGAGGCTAGGTAAATTCACAGCACTAGTGGGAGAATTCAAACTCAGCTCTCTTCCTTTTGAGCAGAGTGCCCAACCACTTCCCATCATAATCAGTGTTTCAGGATTCTGTTAAAATACTCAGACATCTAAAAGCCTGGTTGCTCCTCCATCAAACTTCAGTATAACAGATGTCGCTAATGCAAGGTTGTAACTCTATGTCCCATGAGGGCCCAGGACTAAATGGGGCCAATTTAATCTTTACTGCAAAATCTGTCTCTGCCAGTGGACATTTGATGAGTATCTACTTTGTAATGAGTACCCAGAGGAGAGGCCCCTTTTCTGTTGATGGCACATTCACCTCAGGCCCTCACTGCTCTTTTCTTCCCCCTCTGGGTCATCTCCATCAATTCAAAAGGAGCACAGCAAAAATGACGTGTCTGTCATTCACTGTACTTGATGCCTGTATTGTCTGACTAGGTTGACATAGAATCGCCAAGCTGAAAAGAACCTAGTGAACATCTAGCCTGATCTGTATGTAGCTGAGCAAAAGTCTCTGCAGGACAGGCATTGGTCTGGGCAAGGGTGGAGAAAGACAAAGCTAGAAGTCTCTGCCCTCAGGGTCAACCTCAGGGTTGAGGCCCCACCTCAGAACTGAGACTGGGACATGACTGGCTTAAACATTTTATTTGAGGCTGAAGAAAGTGATGCTTCAGATACTTGGGAGCTCTTCAGACACCTGTGCAAATCATCTACTATCTCTTGGCCTCGGTCTCCTTTTCTGTAAAATGAGATACCGATTTAATGCTGTCTGACTTCCCTTTGAGGGCCTAATCTCTGATCCTTCTCCTTTCTTGGATCTTCTAAACCCCCTAATTATAGGCCCCCCTGAAACTCCTGGCATTGAGTTTAGTGATAGCGTACATTAAAAAGACATTGATTGGGGCAGCTAGGTGGCTCAGTGATTAGAGCACTGGCCCTGGAGTCAGGAGGACCTGAGTTCAAATCCGGCCTCAGACACTTGACACGTGTACTAGCTGTGTGACCTTGGGCAAGTTGCTTAACCCCAGTTGCCCTGCCTTACCCCCCTCAAAAAAAAGTGAAAAAAAGGCATCAATAAGATAGCTTGGGAAGTTATCACCACTTAAAATACTGTTCTTGTGGGAAAACACCGTCCAAATTCTACATCACTTGACCAGAATGATTTTTTTTTGTAATATTGCCCATTCCTAAATGTAGGGTCTTTAATCTCTTTTTT
>CM053624.1:11124638-11140831 GCA_028646595.1 Phalanger gymnotis
CTCTGGGCCCTGAATAAATTTTTTGATGCCTTCTGCTTGGAGAGTTCTGTATACCCAACGATTTCGAACCATTCAGATATTTATATGATCCTTTTTGAGATCATAAATTCAGCCTTCCTACTACAAATGTGAGAAAACTGGGTTCAAATGCCACCTCTGACACTTGCTAATTCAAGCCTAACTTTCCAGACTCTCAGTTTCATTATCTGTAAAACCAAGGGAATGGACTAATATCCTCTGAGGTCCAATAAAGGTTTATATCAGTAAATCCACAAACAAAGGCATCAGAAGAACCTTCCCAATTCCATTCCCAACTTGGGTTCAGAGCTCAATCTCCTCTGTGATGTTGCAAGCCTTGTTGGTGACTGTAAATTTCCCTGTCTTATAGCTCACTTGATATTAATGATCAGAGGATGTGTTTCCCCCATTAGATTGAAAATTCCTTGAGGACAGAGTCTGTATCTTATCTTTCTGGTGTAACCCAACTAGAATTAAGAGCAGAAGAGTCCTGAATATTGAGCTCTGTCATACACGGTCAACATAGACGAAGAAGGTTGGATAATGTGGGACATTCAAGAACTTCTTACTGACTGTAACACATAATAAACCTGCTTATTGGTAACAATGAGGAGCAGTCTAATTTAGGGCCTACTGTGCGCCAACACTCTGCTAGACACTGGATATATAAAGAGGAAAATGCTAACAAAAAGAAGTGGCTCGATGTACTGGAAATGTGGCTGAATTCCGAGTCAAAGGACCTTGATCTGAATTTTTCATCATCTTTGTGACCTTGTACAAATCACTTGTGTTCTAGGCCTCGCAGTTTCTATATTGTGTGCAGAGAAGAGATTTGGATTAGGTGGCCAGCAAGATCCCTTTCAAAGCTGTTTTTCTCTAGGCAAAATTGTTTTGTTTTGCTCCTTTCTTTTCAGGGAAGGGAAATAGGAGAAGGCTCTATTGCCTTTGTTTAGCACTATAAAAATATATTCAGCTAATATCATTAAAAGCAGGCAATTGGATGTACCAAGAGTGTATGTGTGTGTATACATATAAATGTACATACAAAACATCAGAAAACAATGTTTGTGACTCAATGTCGAATACCTTTGGAAGACCCTCATTGGCTGCAGAAAGATTCAGCTACACTTGGGGGAAGACACCTTTCAATACTTACCTAAATTGCTGTTTCTCTTTTGCTCTTTCTGTCAGAAAGGAATTTGATATATTAGAGAAACTCTTGACTCTCCTTTCCCCTTAATTTGTTCCCATTTCCATGTCATGTCAAAGTCCTTGTCTCCATGCCAAGAGGTGGAGGCAGTCTTTGCCTGCTTGTTCCTTGCACACAGGTGACATTGGAAGTGCCCAGGACTGTAAGTGGCACCCTAAACGCATATCTGCCAGCTTGGAGGACCTCACGCATGTCTGTAAATAGCCTGAGCTATGTGCTTGTTATTCTCAGCTCTAGGCATTTCCTGATTTTTCTCTGGAAGTTTCTTTCCCTCATTTTCCTCTTCCTTCTCAAACTTTGCACCAGAAACAAAGCTTCCCATGGAGCCAGGGGTTGGACTCCGTTACTGAAGGGTCTTGACAAGGTGGAGATTCCATAAGTGGATCATTTGCCCTCTGCTCACAGCTGGGATCAATTATGAATGCAGCCCTCTGATAGATATTCTAGGCTGCATATTGTCAGTGCCAGACATGCTGTTTGTGTTAATGGGACATGCCCTGGAAGTCTGCCATCTGGGCATGATTCACCAGGAAGACCTGTGCCCAAATGCTACTTTGGCAAACCAATAGAGGCAAGTTGTATTTGAGTTCCTTTCACTAAAAGGGCCACATGTCACACTTTGGGGCATCCCTTGTCACCTATCACATACAGAAGGTACCATGTTAGGAAGAGAAAAGTTACATTTCCAGGTCCACAATTATTTGAAATGAAACCAGAATGCTCAGATTTCTACAGGGAAAAGTAGTGTCCATTCTCTAGTTTGCTAATTATAAAATTTGTCTGAATGAAAGGAAACACCAACACACAATAACAATAACATTGAGTGAATTGCTGGTGGTAGGAGAAAAGGTGGTGAGTGTTAAGTCCCAAATTTTCAATTTAGGGGTAGAACATTCTCCTACATTTCCATTGATCCAATAACAACGGGGAAAGATAAGAGCAACTGGGTGGAACAGTGGATAGAATGCTAGGCCTAGAGTTAAGAAGGACGAAGCTCAAATCTGGCCTCAGACACTAGCTGTGTGGCCCTGGGCAAGTCACTTAACCCTATTTGCCTCAGTTTCCTCATCTGTAAAGTGAGCTGGAGGAGGAATGGCAAAGCACTCCAGTGTCTTTGCCAAGAAAACCCCAAATGGGGTCATGGAGAATTGGACATGACAGGAAAAAATAGACTAAATAGCAAAAAGATAAGAGATTCCATGGGTGTGGTGAAATCTGACAAATGAGGAAATTCTCCCTCTTAATACAACTTAGAGTCTTACAGAGTTGCCTAAATCTAAACAAGTTTCTTAGCATCCCACAGCATGGAAGGGTCAGAGACAGAACTGGAACCCAAGTATTCCTGCCTCCAAAGTCAGCTCCCCATGCACTCTACCATGTTGTCTCTGATACATATGATTGGATTGATTGAGATAGCATACATAAAGATTTGATAAACCTCTGGTGCTATATAAATGCTGGCTAGTGTTATTGTGAATAATCATCAAATAGTAATACAGGCTAATGTTCTCGGTAAAATGACCATCTCTTTTAGGGTTTTTCCTTTTTTGTTTATAAAAATCATCAGCTATGGTTTATTGTTGCTTTTTAAATCTGGTTTTTCTGCACCTCTCTCATCAGTCAAAATGTGTGTGTTTTTCCCCCAAATCTAATCCCAGATAAATTGTGGCTGCTCATTTATGAGGCCGTCATAAAAACAGGACCTGAGGATGATGGTTCAGTGTCAGCTGTTCAAGCCCCATTGTTTTATGGGGAGCTGTTAGGCTGGAGAAGAGAGGTGTATAAAGAAAGAAAATGGGTTATGATTATCAGTAGGGGCCACAAAAGCGCTGGACTTTTCTCAAAACAAACACTAGGAGGATATGGAAGGTCTATGAAAAGACCTTTCAGAAATGTTGGGAAGTGTTCTTAAAGATTCTTTTCAAAAATGTACTTCAAAATTACTCACATGCAGCATGGAGTAATATTAAAGGACCAGCCCTGGCGAAAGGAAGTCCTGGGTTCAAGTCCCATCACCACTAATTACTGGCTTTGTGACCTAGGCAAGTGGCTTGACCTTCCTATATCACAGGAAATCATGACTCTGAGTCGCTGGTCTGTATCTCTTGAAGTAGATCCCACTGTGAGAGCTCTTTATGCCCATAGAATCAAAGTCTGGACTGATAAGTGCATAGATAATGCTGCTAGTGATACTTCCACTTAGGACATATTTCCATCTCTGCCCAGGGATTTTGTTTGAGATGTTTTGGAGAAATCTGAAAAAAGACACAATGCAAAAGAACAACTGAATAATTTTTAGTGAGTTTCATGGTCAGGGCTTTTGACTGGTATATAAGGAGCATTTAATTAGTGCTTTTTCATTCACTCATTAGTTGACAGGGAGTACTAGACTTTGAGATAGCAGTCGTGTGTCTTAAAAGCTAGAATGAATAATTTCAGATCTAACCCATTCATTTGTTTAACAGATGTGAAAATTGAGTCTTAAAGAGGCAGAGGGACTTGCCCAGGGTCACAGAATGATTCATTGTCAGGGCCAGGACTACAAAATGTCATTAACCCATATTCCAATATGATCTCTATTACGGTTCAGTGGTTTCTGACTCTTTGTGACCCTCTGTGGGTTTTCTTGGCAAAGATACCAAAGCAGTTTGTCATTTCCTTCTCCAGCTCACTTTTCAAATATGGAAAGTGAGGCAAACAGGGTTGAGTGACTTGCCCAGAGTCACACAGCTAGTAAGTGTCAGAGGGCAGATTTGAACTCAGGAAGATGAGTCTTCCTGACTCCTGACATCCCATCCTCTCTTTTACCTGGCTGTCCTCTATATATCCTTCTGTGGTTGTTGGTCATTCTTCAGGTATTTTTCAGTCATGTCCAATTCTCTGTGACCCCGTCTAGGGTTTTCTTGGCAGAAACACCGGAGTGGTTTGCTATTTCCTTCTCCATCTCATTTTACAGATGAGGATACTGAGGCAAACAGGGTTATATGACTTGCCCAGAGTCACAGTTAGGAAGTGTCTGGGGCCAGATTTGATCTCAGGTCTTCCTGCTGCAGACCCAGCATTGTATTCACTGTGTCACCTAGCTGCCCTAATATGATCTCAGGCTATGTCGAGTCACAAGCTTTCAGGAGTAAAGATTCCTGGAATAAAGTTTTACTCCCATTCTACGTTCAGCCGTGGATTTGTGTGTCGTCCGGTTGCCAAATTTAGCAAAAGTTCACAAAATGTTGGAAGGTCTGGAGCTTGGGATTTAGAAGGGAGGAGCTGTGATTTACCCTCCGTGTGAGCTCAAACAGCCCATGTGCCTTCTCCATGCTCGTTCTCCTCTGTGCGATGATGGGGTGGGTTAGGTCACCTCTAATTCCCTTCCCAGTTCTCCTCTGGAAAGGAAGTCATTGACCAGATCATGCAAATGAAACAGACGGTTCAGAGGACACTGGTCTGGGATGGGAAGAGCCCCATCCCTTCATTTTACGGAGTCCCCGAGAAGCTGAGGGACTTACTCACAGATGCCAAGCGGTAAAGCAAAGGTTCAAGCATGTGCCCTCTGTGATCTTTCACCTCCTCCATAATGGTTCTGAATTCATGACCGTCAGAGACCAAATTGGCTGTGGGGACCAATTTTAACAGTCCAGCAGAAATATTTGATTCACACTTCAGCTCTGAGTTTAGAAGTAAGAAGTTTAGAGGGCCTTGTTAGCGTGTGTGTGTGTGGGTAGGTGGGTGGGTGGGCGCGCGCTCTGTCTGCGTTTGTTCCTTTAGGTACAGGACCTGGTCTAAAAGCAGAGTTTTCAACCTTGACCATCATCTTTTAAATATCCCCAAAACCAGCAGTAAAAATAAGGATGGGAATATGAAGAAGGTGAAAAATCCCTCAAGGAAATGGTTTAGATGCCTGTAGCTCCATCAGCAACATGGCTCTTAATTTTATACAAACCTTATTTTTATACAAAGCTTTACTTTGTACAAACAGGTGCTTGTCTGGAGAGCGTGAATCCTCAACTATAAGGATTGTCTCTGTCTTTGCTTCCACTCTGTGACCTTTTAAGAAAAGCGAGTCTCGTTTCATTCCTTTCCTGCTTCTGTGTTGGTTAGTCAATAACAGAGAATTATATTTCACGATGGAATATCATACAATATGGGAATTACTACGGGACATTTGGAAAAGGTTTCTTTAGAGAGTTAGGCTTTGACAAGGCCTTTGGATCTTTTAGCTGGAGGACGGAGGAAAGGCTGAGAACATGAGAGAGCAGGCTAGCACAATGTGGAACCGTTGACTTGTTGACCTGTCTTTCCATAAGAGCAAGAACAGTTTTTTCCACTTTTTTTTTATCCCTACAGCTTAGCACAGTGCTTGGCACATAGCAGATGCTTTAAAAAATGGCTCTTAACTTGATTTGTCTTGACTCGATGCCAAGAACACAGAATCCTTTGCTTTCTGCTTCTGTGTTGTCAGTGTAACTAAACAGCAGGAAAAATGGCATACAGGTTTCTTTGGCCAAAGGCAACTTCAGCTTTTCCTTTATAGCCCCTCTTTCTAGCTCAGCTTGCTCCCACATCAGCAGCAAAGAGCTCCGGGCTCAGAGTCCACGGACCCGGATTTAGATGCTGTCCCTGCCATGTACAACCTATGTGATCCTGAGCAAGTGACTCACCCTCTCTTGGGCCTCAGTTTCTCCTTCTTTAAAATGAGGTCCATTTTAGCTCTAAATCTGCTTATCCAGCCCTCACCTCTCTTCGGTCTCACATCTCCATCTGTCTACTGGACATCTCGAACTAGATGTCACATGGACATCCTAAACTTACATGTCTCAAACTGAACTGACTAGCTTTTCCCCCATATTAATCCCTCTTCCTAACTTCCCTGTTACTGTTTCAGATACTACCATCCACCTCGTCACCCAAGATTCTAGTCATCCTCAGCTCCTTACTCTCTCAGCCTCCTTAGCCAATCTGCTGCCAAGGCCCTCCTTCTCTTCTCTACTCAGTTACTGCTCCCACCGTGGTGCAGGCCCTCATCACCTCATGCATGGGCTATTGCAATGGCCTGCTGGTTGGTCTCCCTGCCACTGCCTGGCGCAGGCTTTCCCCACTCTATCCACTTCATCCTCCATTTAGCTGTGAAAATAATCTTTCTTAAATGCACTTCCCCACTCAATAAACTCCAGGGGCTCTGTGCCACCTCCAGGATCAAGTGTAATATCTTCTATCTCATATTCAAAGTTCTCCAGGAGGTGCTCGCCCTACCCCCCCCCCCCCACGCACACACATGCACACACACCTTTTTCAGTTTTCTTTCACCTTGTACTCAGTCTCATACTCTGGGATCCAGCAATACTCACTGACGGCCCTTGTGCAAGAACCTTTATTTTCTGCTTTTCATGTCTGGAGCACTATCCCTGTTCATCTCTGCCTCCTGACTTCCTTAGAGTCCCAGCTAAAATCTCCCCTTCTACAGGAGGCCTTTCCTCATTCCCCTTCCTTCTAATGCCTTACTCCTAGTGACCATCGGCATTCGATGTAGTCTACAACTTATTTGTACATATTTGTTTGTTATGTTTTCTTCCCCATTCGATCATGGGCTTTTCAAGAACAGGAGCTGTTCTTTGACCTGTTTTTGCATCCCCAGTGCTTTGCACAGTGCCTGGCATATAGTCAGAGCTTAATAAATGTTTATTGACTGACTGAATCTATGATTCTATGACTCAATTTGCTGACCGTTACTTAGGAGTTTTTCTAACTTCTTACAATTCGATCCCAACTTGGTCCCTGAGATAGCTGTCATTTATCTGTTCCTTATCTGTGTGAAATTTTTGAGACCAATTTTATTTTTCCCTCTAGGTTTACTCTCCTTAGCTAAATTAGTTCCTTGAGGATGTTGAACATGGTGCCTTTATCGAGTCTTTTTTTTTGCCGTAAAGAACTTTCAATGTCGATTGATATGGCTTTCACTGTCTTCCAGCACTATACATCTTTAAAATGTTTTTAGGGTATGTGTAGAGGAGAGAAGCAATCCAGACAAAGAATGATTAAGTGCCCTTAGGAGAGAATTTTGTTTCTGAATTTTTATTGATAGAGATTGAACGGAACCTCCAGGATTCAGGTGTAGGTTTTCATGGCGTTTATTTGGCTATGGGTCTGTGACCTGTGTCCTCTCGTTTCTGTCATCTGTTTACTTCATCTTCCTCTCCCCTTTAGCCAGGGCCCTGAATTCTGGTAACATTTATCATTCAGAACCCAGTGGAATCCACCTGAACTTTAGCCAATGCCTCACTTGTCTCTGATTCACTTGGTGTAGATGCAGAATTGTAGTAATGCTGAAGATGATGGTACTAAGGTAATGATAATCCCAATAGCTACCATTTGCATAATACTCTCCATTTGGCAAAGTGCTTTTCAGGCTTTTCCTTTTAATTCACTAAGCATTTACTAAGTACCTACTACGTACCAATTACTGTGCAAGGTCCTAGAAATCCAAAGACGTAAACAAAACTGTCCCTGTCCTCAGGGGCTATATAAAGGGAAAGAAGGCAACGGGTGTGAGAGATGTTCTGGGTGGGGAGAACTAGGAAGAAGACAGACCCCTCAAATTCAGAATTTTGCAAATAGGGTAGGAATTTAAGGGGAGACTGATTTGAAAGGAGGGCTTTATAACAGGCCCTGACCAATTAATCTTCTCAGTTCCTTCTGTTTCACAAGCACACTAGACTAGTGAAGTCTTACAGAGAATGTCCTCATTCCCAAGATCATAAAGTATGACATATGCCTTCCCTAGACCAGTGACAACAGTTCTGGGAAGGATCAAGATTCGTGTAATTTCTAACTCTCTGGATGTGAAGGCCGAGCAAGAGGCAATGTGGTTAGGGTGCCCATGCTGGCCATATTGGCAGCATTGGCTTCAATAATGATTAGCAAAGGGAGAATAGCTGTCTGGCCAAATATCTCCAGCTGTGGGTGGGGGAGGGGTGAGTACCAGTGGTGCCATCCATCACAGCCCCGGGAGCTCAGCTGGCTTCCAGCCAGGACCATCAATCTGGCCGTGGGCACTGACATGCAGGATGCTTCCAGCATTGCAGTTATATGATTAAAAAGAAAATTCTCTGATTCCTTTATTGCCTGTCCAATGTCCATTAGCAAGTTCTATCTGTCTGTTCCTTCCAGGAGCTGGGGTTCAGAAATGGGTGTGAGCTGGCTGCTAAGAAGAACACAGTCAAAAAGACTCAGGCAGAAGAGTAGTCATGAGAAAATAGTTTGCTCTCCCAGCATCCAATGCATACTTCACCTGCATCCATGTACAAAAAAAAAAAAAAACAAAAACCTCTAGGGCTTCTTCCTCTGCTCCATGTTCATCTAAGTCATTCTTAATCTCAATACCTATTTCTCTTCCATTTTCCCCAAAGCATTTGTAATGTTTTTCTCAATGAACAAAAAAATCATTTTTTTCTCTCCCCGTTGGAAAAAGAAAAAGAAAAACCTTATAACAAATACACAAAATCAAGCATAACAAAGTGGCCACATTGACCATGTCCAAAACTATATGCCTCGATATACACCCTGAGCCCATCACCTCTCTGGCAGGGCCTCCTAGAATTGTGCTTGGTCATTACATTGATCAGAATTCTTAAGCCTTTCAGGGCTGTTTTTCTTTACGGTGTTATTGTTCTCCTGGTTCTGCTCCATTCACTCTGCATCAGTTCATACCAATCTTCCTAGGTTCCTCTGAAACAATGTCCTTCGTCTTTACTCACAGCACAATAAGACTAGGCTAGGTGGCACAGTGGAAAGAGTACAGGGCCTGGAGTCTGGAAGAGTTAATTTCAAATCTATCCTCAGACACCTACTAGCTGTGTGACACTGAGTAAGTCACTTGACTTCTGTTTGCCTCAGTTTCCTCTTCTGTAAAATGGGATAATAGTACTTATTTCCTGAGGTTGTTGTGAGGACCAAATAAAGCACTTAGCATAGTGACCGGCATGTTGTAGGCACTATATGACTGTTCAGCACTATTACTATTGCTGCCTTCATATGTCACATTTGGTCCACCTGTTTCCCAATTGTTGGGTCCCCTCTTTGCTTCCACTCTCTTTCCACCACAAAAGAGCTCCTACAGATCCTATTATAGCCATGGACCCTCTTCCTCTGTCTTTGATCTCTGAGGCGTAGGCCTCGAGTGCTAAGATGGGTCAAGAGTTATACTCGATTTAGTAGCTTTTTCTCCTTGTGGCCCAAAGTCACTAAGGATCATAGATTTGGAGGGAAGGGACCTTTGAGGCCATCAGGTCCAGCTCCCTCCTGCACATAGGAGGAAATTGATAGAAGAGATAAAGGCGCTGCCTGAAATCTTCCCCCAGGGAGTTGTAGCTAATGCCTGGAAATGTCCAGACTATGGACCATTTGATCATTTTGGCAGCACTTTCGGACCTCTCTTTATCGGACTACTGATCTTAGTTAAAAAGCATTTTTAAAGCCAGTTTTGCCAATGCTTAGACAATCCATAGAGTGTTATTAAGTTTGGCAAAAAAAGAGAGGAGCAAAAACTTAATTTTAGATTGCTGACTTTGCAGAATAAAATATTAAATGTCTTGTCAGTTGGAATGGAGTGGGTGGACAGAGCTGAGGTTCTGATTTGTCAAAGAGCTCAGATATAATTCCCATCTTTTGCCAAGAGCTTCCCTGCTCTCCTCACCTTTAACTCTGCTTGTCATGAGAGACATTTGGAGGCTTATGTTTTGAGCTCATTTATTTAGGCAGCAGAGTTTTGGCCTCAATAGTGTACTTGGTACCTAATTGGGTCAGTTTTATGGAACCCAATGAGTTTTACCTAGAAAAAAAAACTTGACCTCACATTTCACCTTTCCTGAGCTGTATCTAGAAGTTGTGATTGTAAATTGGAGAATATGGAGAGAAGGGGGAGATGGGAAGAGATGCTTGTAAAATCTATATTTTTTTTCTCTTAAGCCATTGGCAGTTTTGATCTGTACTCCAAAACCCATTCTTCTACCTAATGCCAGGATTTCAAAGCTAGAAGGGACTTGAATGAACATCTGGTCCAATCCATCCCTGAATAATCATCCCATGTTCTGCATGTACAACAAATGACCATCTGGACTTTGCTTGAAGACCTCCAGTGAAGGGGAGCCCTTGCTTCTCAGACTAGCCCATGCCACTTTGGGTAACACTAATTATTAGAAAGATGTTTTTCCCCTGATGTTGAACTAACTCTCACTCTCTGCAACTTCCAATCCTTCCCTAACTCTCCTTGGTGATATCAAGCTCTTGGGCAACATAATTTATAATAATTGTCTCCACTCCCTTTTTAACTCCCTACAATATGGCTCCTATTCTGCCAAACCTGTTCTCTGAGAAGTCCAGTCACCTCTTATTTACTAAATTCAGTAGACTTTGTTCAGTCTTAGAATAAAATTATAATCTTAAGGGATTTCAGAAATTATTAGTTCCTTCACATTCTCAACAAGTGGTTATTCATCCTTTGTCTGAAGCCTTCTAGAGATGAGAGAGGTCACTACTTTCTGAAGCAGTCTGTTCTATTTTTTGAACAACTCAAGAAGTCAGACAATCAATGACTGTTAAGCACCTGCTATGTGCTAGGCATTGTGCTAAGTCAAGAAGTAGCATTGAATATGTCATCTGGGACACCAACAAACAGAAAAGAATATGGGCCAGAACTACGGTGAAAGTGGGAGAGATAGCAGATGAACTGGCCAAGTGCTTTGCTTGTGCTTTCCTCAGCATTGGGTAGATTTTCTATGAATAATTTCTAGAAAGTTGTAGACAAGAATCATATAAGAAGGACACAAATTATGGTTTTTCCTTTCTTTGTATCTCTGCTGCTTAGCATATTTCTTGGTACACAGTAAGTGCTAAAAACTGCTTCTTGATGGTACTTATAGTAATGAGGAGGTTATAGCAGAGATTTCTTGCTAGTATGGGTTGGCCCCCCGAGGTCCCTTCAATTCAAAGGTTTATTGAGTATCTTTCAAATGATCCACAGGTCTTATCTCGGTAATTTCCTGGTCATTTAGTGACTCCCTAGAAATCATCATTTGGTCCTCACTTTTATTGAAGTATATTGCAAAGTCTCCCTTCCTTGCCCCCATGCCAAATAGCTGCATACTTGAGGAATCCAAAAGACATTTTCTTCCTTTAACCTGACAAATTATTCTCTGTTATTTCAGGAACCCCGGGCCACCCAAATCTATTATCCTCTTGCTGGCTCTTTATTTTCTTCATTAATACGCATTTCTCTCCTTTCTTATTTTCAAGATGACTAGTGACCAGTCTGCATTGGAACTGGAAATGCCTTTAGCCTTGTTAACATTGAAATGACCAACTGTGATCTTCAGTGTCCTTTGGCTCCAGAAAGTTCTCACCAAGACAAGGTTTTCTCAGGGTTCTAAAGGGCTCCACAGTATCAAAGATCTGGTGACAGGAGGGAATTCAGAGGCTAGGCAGTACAACACCCACATTTTACAGATCAGGAAACTGAGACCTAGGCAGGTGAAGTGCCCTGCCCAGTGTCACACTGATAGAGAGGACAAAGGTAGGATTTGAACCCAGATTCTCTTGAGCTAGGCCCAGTGTTCTTTTCCACTGTACCAGACTGCCTTCATATTTTCCTTCCTATCCAGTAAGAAGTGACACAGAGACTCAATAGTTTTGATAGAAGCTACTTTCTTCAACCACTTTTTTGTGTTTTTTCAATATTTCAAAACTAAAACCACTTTACTTGAAACCATAAAGTAAATTAGATTCATGAGATGCACAAACATTGTTAATTGTATAGTGCCCTGGAGTTCCTCGGATATCTTGGCCAAACTTTTGAATATTTTAAAGCAGCAATATGCCCAATTCCCATGTACGGCAAGCTACAAATCAATTTCTGGTTCCCTGCTAGGAAAATAGAATAAATTATGAGAGGATAAAGTGCATTCTCAGTAGAAAGAATATTGGCAAGGGCTTTCTTCACATAGCTAGCTAGCTCCTTTGCTGACATTGCTCCACTAAATTCTCATCATAGTCCTGGTGTTCAGAGGATCTTAGAAATGGGAAGAAAAATGTTATTTGCTTCTGTATTCACCAGAGATGGGGAAAGTCCACACACATGTTAGTGATTTGTAGTATTGGCACAGTACACGGTCCCATTAGGTGCAAATATACTCAGCCATTTACAGAACAAGCAAACTCAGCCTCGTCTCCGCACCCTCCAACAGCACCAAGATGGTAACCACAAACATTTCAACACGTGAAGAAAAGACAAGGAAATCTTCATTGCATATCCCTACCCTGAGATATGATGTCTTATATTAAGATGATGCTCTCAGGGCGATTGACTTCTTTCACAGCTTTACCTCTGAGTAAAGAGCCCATGACAGAATTCACTCAATTTACAAGTATTTATAAGATCCTACTCTGAGCAAGGCATTGTGCTAACTAGTGAAAATACAAAGGCAAAAAAAAGTGAAAATGCCTATTCTCTAGGAAATTACTTACTATTGGAGACAGAACACCCTATAAACAGAAAACTACAATCAAATATATATATGTGTGTGTGTGTGTGTGTGTGTGTGTGTGTGTGTATATATATATATATATGTCTGATGATTTGGAGGGGGACACAGCAGCATTTGCATGATCAGGGAGGGCCTCATAGAGAAGAAAGTGCTTACGTTGAGCTTTGAAAAAAACTTTGGACCCTAAGAGGTGGAGGGGAGGAGGGAGGACATTCCAGGCATGAGGGACAGCCAAGGCAAAAGTGTAGAGGCAGGAAATGTAGTGTCATGTGTGAACAACAAAAAGTCCAGCTGGATTGTAGAGTGTATCAAGGGTCGTATCAACAACTACAACAAAAGACTGGAGATGTAGGCTGGAGACCATTCTGAGGGCTTTTAATCTGCCTAATGGAGTAGCCAGTAACATCATTTAGACCTGTCCTGCTGAAGACCTCTAGGTGAGCAAATGACCCCCTGAGGGCTTAACGACTCTCTAAGTTGAAGGTCTTCCTGAGCATCCTGGCCCTTAAGGGCTAATTGGCTCAGATTTCTAGCCTTTATTGATTCTCCACGAATGTCAAAGACCCAGGGATTCTTTCTGCAGTAGAGCTATGTAAAAATAAAAGAAAAAATAGGAAAGGATAACGCTTACATGACTGCTTTTAACACTCGGATAATGCTTTCTGGGGTCGCTGAATCCAAGAGCTGGAAAGGACCTCAGGCACCATATAGTCCAAACCATGGACAACAAAAAATCTTAACTATGACACACCTGACAACTTTTTACCAGGCTCTGTTTGAAGACCCCTAAGCTCACCCCCTCCAGGGTTCACCCCTTGCACTTTGGCACAGCTCATGTTGGTAGGAAGCCTGTCCTGGCATCATGTCCAACTTAGCTTTGCTCTAGCTTCTCCTTATTGCTCTTGATTGGGGGACAAATGGGACAACCTTCCACATAAGCACCCTCGAAGACAGATGACCCACCATCTCCTGCCCTGCCCCCACCCCCAAAGTCTCTTCTTCTCAGGCCACAATGCCCTGATCCTTCGATGAATCCTCAGATGGCTTGGACTTAAGACATCTCTCATCCCTCGCTTCCCTCCTGTGAGAGTACTGCCGCTTATCAATGTCCTCCTAAGCGGAAGTGCCCAGAATGGACCACTGTCCTTCAGCTGTTGTGTGAGCAGGACAGAGGACAGTGAGAGCCCCAGCTCCTGATTAGCAGCATGTGCTCTCCCTTTAATGCAGCCAAAGATTACATTAGCTTTCAAGGCAAGAGAAGACATAGAAAGTTGTGAGCTAGACCATGGGGAATGAGGAAAGAGATAACAGGAGTCCAGAGGGCACTTGTCCAGAAATAGCTTTGACCTTGGTCTGGAGATCTACCGCACTGTTCCATTTCACTTCCTGTGGGCTCTAACATAGTAGGAGTCAGTATTAACTTAAAAAAGAAGTTTAAGATTTCTTCATGTGCTCATTTTTATGTGAAAACTTAATGAGATCCATCAGTGAGTATTTAACGAAAGCACACAATTTGTTTGGGACTGGCTAAGCTAAGTGCTCTAGGTTTGGACACAAGTATAAGGGGGACCGTGCCGTGGATCCTGTCTGGGGATGAGCCAGACTTTAGGGACACACTCAGGCCAGTTCTTTCTTGAGCTTACTGCAAGAGGAAGTGGGTACTGCTTGCTGTGGGCCACCATGACTGCCAGGGGTGAGGGGGGAAATGGGGATGGACCGAAATCTCCTAACCCATTGCAGGAATTCTAGCGACAAACTGAGCTAATTGTCTCTCTCTCTGTCTCTGTCTCTCTCCCCCTCTCTGTCTCTCTCTGTCTCTGTGTCCCAAAAGAGTACTAGTGTACCAGAAGGGAGGAAGCTGAATTTTTCTTTATTTTTTCTTGTCAATTCAATAATCACAAGCATTTCAAGATGTGAAGAACAGGAAAGATTAGAAAAGAAAGAAGAAACAAGGCAGAACTGTAGCTCTAGTCATAAGGACTCATTAGGACCCTACTAGAAGACAGTGGGTCATGAATATTCTTCAGCAGGATCCCAAATACAGGCCCATTCCTAGGCAAAGGATGAGTCCTCCTGCATTGACATCCAAGCCCACAGCACTTGGGATAGTTCCAAATACAGAATATACATGCCTTATGTACAAATCCACAATGGTTTAGATCGAGTTTTAAAATATATGGGTGTGTGTATATATATACATATATATATGTACATATATATGTGTGTATATATATATAATTTATATGTATTTATTTTTTTAAAGTATATAGTGAAGGCAGAATAAACTGATAAAAGAGCATAGAACATGAGAGTGAGAAGACTCATTGCCCTTGTCCTAGCTGTCCCTCATGCCTGGAATGAATTCTTTCTTTCCTTTCTTATGGCTCATAGGCTCTTAAGTGTCTTTCAAAGACTAGCTCAGGTACCAGGAACTGAGAGGTCTTTCTTAATCCCATTATCAGTGTTTCTCTGTCTCTGTCTCTCTTTTTCTCTCTCTGTCTCCCTCCCCTTCTCTCTCTGTCTCTGTCTCTCTCTGTCTCTCTTTTTCTCTGTCTCTCTTTCTGTCTCTATCTCTGTCTCCCTCCCCCTCTCTGTCTCTCTCTCTGTCTCTCTCCCCCTCTCTGTCTTTCTCTGTCTCCCTCCCCCCTGTCTCTCTCTCTCTGTCTCTCTCCCTCTCTCTGGCTCTGTCTCCCTCCCCCCTCTCTCTGTGTCTCTGTCTGTCTGTCTCTCTGCCTGTGTCTCTGTCTGTCTCTTTGTCGGTCTGTCTGTCTGTCTCTGTCTCTATCTCTCTCTGTCTGTCTGCCATGTATTTATCTACGTAATGGTCAGAAGGCATTTTGCAACCCTAAAAGACCATATAAATCCAAATAATTATTCTAACATTATAGAACTCATGATTTTTAAAAGAAATTCCCCTCTCTCACATTTTAGCTCAGAGCCAGAGTTGATTTTAGGCCGAATAGTTATAGGTGAATAACTTCTAGTTACAGCGACATCCGTAAAGCAATTATCATAAGTAGCTCTGATGCTCATCATAGATGTAGAACTGTGAAGGACCTTAGAACTCCCCCGACCCAAAGGTCCATCACCTTTTAAAAGTATCTCGAGAGCTGTATTTCAATGTCGTTATTCGGTTGTGTCTTACTCTTTGCGACCCCATTTAGGGTTTTTTGTTTGTCTCTTGGCAAAGATACTGGAGCGGTTTGCCTTTTCCTTCTCCAAGGTTAAGTGATTTGCCCAGGGTTACAGAACTAGTGTCTGAGGCCAGATTTGAACTCATTTTCCTGACTCCAAGGCCTGCATTCTATCTACTGTACCCCCTAGCTGTCTGTATTTTAATATAATTGTTTTTCTTTATACTTCTAAATATTTTATTTTTATATTTCGAAACATGATTCTGAAACAAGGACTATCAGGTTTACAAGATTTCCAAA
>CM053624.1:11141331-11186983 GCA_028646595.1 Phalanger gymnotis
TTAATGGCTTGCAAAGTGCTTTAAATATATCATTTCAATTGTTCTTCACAACAATTTGTTGGGGAAGCAATAAGGGTATTATTATCATCCAGTTTTACAAATGGGGAAAACGAGGCCTATAGCAGTTAAGTTACTTTCCAAGGATCATGTAGCTGGCAAATGTTTTAAGCGAGACTAGAGCCCAATTTTTATATTTCCCAAGGGCCCATCATGTGCCTCAAACACTGAATAGCCATGTGACTTTGGATCTCAGAGCTGCTCCTCATTAATAGGGTGGGAGGGTTGCATTAGATAACCACTTAGGACCCTTTTAGCTCTAAGTGTATGATGCTATAGGATCCTAATTATGTGACTGAAACAATCAAGTACAGTTTATTAAATATCTAATATGTGCTATGTACTAGGATAGACAAAGACAGACAGATAGAGAGAGAAAGACAGAGAGAAAGGCAGACAGAGAGAGAGACAGAGACAGAGTAAGAGAGAAACAGAGACAGAGAGACAGAGAGAGACAGAGAGAGGAGGGAGGAAGGAGGACACAAAAGTTAAGTAGTATATTCAGGATCTCATAGCCTATAGGTGTCAGATGGGGCCCTTGGCTCAGTTCTTCCTGGCTCTGAGGCTGACTTTCTATCTACCATCTTGCTACTTCTCATGACATAGATAACGCAAGCATTTGTGTACCTACTTTATATACTAGGAAACTGGCACCCAGAGAAGTTTTGTGATGTACCTTAGGTTACACAACTAGTGAGTGCCAAAGCTGGGACTCTGACCCAGTTTTCTGATTCCAAGCCCAAAATTGATGGTGCTAGTTTTTTATTTTGGCTTGTTTGAATTTTTCTACCTTTAAGTAGTGAAAAAGAGCGGTCAACATTTTGGATGAAATGCATCTAAGAATGATGCTGTTTCCTCAGCTGTTCAGAGACTCTTGCTGCATCCATCCATTCATTCATCTGTTCAGTCAACAAACAAGTATTTGGCAGTTGCCCACATAGGAAGAAATAGATGCTTGTGTGGTGAACGTTGATAAGGGTGTTACTCCCACGTGGTCAGGAAATAAACACTTTTGACAATTGGAAGACAAGTGAGTGGTGGTCATTGTGACCTCCTGAGAGGTACTGAGGCAGCTGTCCACCAAGCTGGCACGTATCTTGAGTGTGATAGGGAATCTCCCAGCCACCCACTTCTGGTGATTCATGTTGGGATAAATGATCCTTCCTGAAGAGCCCTTGGAAGCCTTATGTGGGGTTAGTTCTTGACACAAAAGGAATAAAATAAAATTTTAGGAGCCCAGGAAGTCTTTTCATGACCTCCGATGATCACAGATATGGAATTTAGAAGACAAAGACAGATTTGGGAAGGGAATGGCTAGTTAGAAAGTGGTGCCGAAGAACAGGACTTGGATTTCTGGACCATGGATTAATCTTTAGTAATTATGGGCTTTTGGCTAGGGATGTAGTACACCAAATAAAGCCTGGTAAGAGTCTTGTGAATGTGATGAGAAAAGACTTAAAACTCAGGGAGAAGGGGGGAAGGAAAAACAAAAACACAAAGAAACAAAAAAAAATTGACTCTACCTACCCAGTGAGATGCCAAAGTAAGTAGCAGATATAACATAGGAAGAAAAATATTCGAGGGTCCTAGAAGTAGGAGACAAAAGAAATCAAGAAAGAACTTGTCTGTAAAAATCGAGCCCTTCTTATTTCCTGTATAGCCTTCTAATAATTAATTTGCATCAATCATGTTGAATACATTACCTGTTACCTTGCATTGGAAGTAGTCATGTATTTGTCCTCTCTCCATTGCCAGATAATAACTTAGGATAGGTCCTACCACAATCATCAAGCATGAAGGCAGCGGCTAGGCAAAGACCCCTCTCAAGGGCACCAGCTCTTCTTCTGCTCTAAGGCTGTCCATAGAAACCTTTGAAAAGCAGAGCCAGTCCAGGCTTTTGGTTCAGGGTTTCTAAACCCATGCTCATACTTCAGGGCTCGCTGAGTGGGCAAAAAGGAGAATGGGTGCCTTGCTATCTCTATCCCCTAACCCTATAGCCCAGTGCCAGAGACTTTTCCCCCAAACCATGTGCAATCAATTGTTTAACTAATAAATTTTTTTTAAAAAAACCACTTACTATGTGCCAAGAACTACATTGTGCACTGAAGATAGAAAGACAATTAACAGTGTCTACCCTAAAAAATCCTCATGTGCTAATAGGGAATAGAAAGGATAATAAACAGAAATGCATAGGGAAAGCCACCCCCTAAATAGGCTCCCAGAGGTGCCGTCACAGGCATACAGAGACCACACAGGTGAAGGTCGGAGGTTTGCTGGTACATTCTTCTATACAGAATTATCCAACTTTTCCTCCAGTGAAGGAAAGAGAAGGACTAATGATGGTGTACCTACCCATGTCTACAGCTATGCTGCTCTACTGGCCACCCAGACAGAGAAGCCAAAGGAATCTTGATCTCCTTCCCACCAACACGGTGCGTGATGCATTGAAATGGATTGGTTTAGCAACACCAGACCAGAAGGCTGGGCTAGATCTGCTTTTATTGGCTCTCTACAGGAAGACTGGGGCAGAAAAGTAGTGCCATAGTACATAGCATGCTGGGCCTAGAGTCCTGAAGACTCATCTTCCTGACTTCAAATCCAGGCTCACACACTTACTAATTGCGTGACCCTGGGCAAGTCACTCAATTTCTGTTTTCCTCGGTTTCCTTATCTGTAAAATGAGCCTGAGAAGGGAATGGCAAACCACCCCAATATCCCTGCCAAGAAAACCCCAAGTGGTGTCACGAAGAATCAGGTATAACTGAAACAACTGAACAACAATGCAGGAAGGCTCAGAAGGAGAGAGTGGCTAGTGATTCCTCAAGGTCACAGAAATGGCTTCTACCTTCCTTTTCCAATTCACTCCGAGGAAAGCAGTAGTGCCAAACTCAAATGGAAACCCATGCCTGTGGGCTGGATATTGACTTAGAGAACCACCAGTTAACATTGTCTATATTGTATTTTATTTATTTTGCCAAACATCTGTTAAATATTCTTTGCTGAACAATTCGAGTCTGGTTCAGTGTCTACAGAAGCTTCCTAAGTCTGATCAAAATAACAAAGAGATGTGATCAGGTTTATGAAAGAAGCACTTGAACCATTTTTGGTAAAGATGACCATCCTTTAAGTCGCTCATTTTAAAAAGCACAACTCTAAATATTATTTTTGTAAGCTATAGTGTTGCTCTTGGTTTCTGGTGACATCTGCATTTCTCCGATCTCAAGTCACATTCCTACCTCGGGAGACCAGGAGCCAAGGACCAGGCTTGGCCTCCCTCCCTGTGCTCAGAGCAGAGGGCTGCAGGGGGTCATTTCTCACTCACTGACTGCCTGATGATCATTAACCAATCTTCCTCGAAGGAAAATGAAGCCTAACTCTTTTTGAATGAAATAAAGATGTGAAGCAAAAACAGTTTCTGCCAACAAAGGCAAGTCATAGAAAAATTATGAGTCACTCTCTTAAACCATGAAGTCCTCAAGGGTAGGGAGCTAGGTCTTATTCATCCTTAAACCTCCTACATGATGACAACAGTTGTGTTGTGTAATGGATAGAGGGTCAGCTTTGACGAGGGCAGGAGCATTGAGGTGAAGATTCTGCCTCTGACACATACTATCTGGACCACTGCTGATAAGTCACTTAATGTCTCTAGGCTATCGGTGACTAAGACTATAAATTAGAGAACACTCTTTGACCTGCCCTAGAGGAAGGATTCCCCAGTGGGGTACTCTCTATACTTATAAAATCACAGATGGAGGGTTGGAGAGGGATAATCCCCCAGAGCAACTAATGCAATGTGAAGCATGGTGCCTGGGACATGGTAGATGCTTAATAAATATCTACTGATAGATCTATTGATTGGCACTGAGCAGGTTTTCAACTGATTGAATGAGACAATGGATTTAAAATGCTTTATAAAATGTATATACTATTACTTATAATGATGCTAGCTGCCATTTATATAAGCCCTTTAAGGTTTGCAAAGTTCTTTATATAGGTTACCTCGTTTGGTCCTCACAAGCCACAACAGTAATTATTTAATACTTTAATTTATTATATGGATGTTACCTCCAATGATGCAGTTTGCAGCCCATCCATACCTACCCAATCCATGTGACTCTGGTCTATGTTCTCCTATACTTGTGCCTCAGAGGGTCCTTCCACCACCCTGAAGGGTTTTTTCTAGATCTCCTGGTATCAGCGGATACCAAGAAAAACCACAGTCTGTCCATTGCTTATCCTTTTTTTCTGATACCTAACCTACCTTTTTCTTTCCCGGATCATATGTTTATTTAATGTTATACCTTACTCCAATTTTCTTGATCAATTCCTAATTTACAAAATATCCCAGACCATTCATGTGCCAACCATGTGCTTTTCATTACCCTTTGGCTGATTCTCAATGTCAACTACTTAGAGACTGGGTAATCCTTGACTCTCCAACATACCCCATCAGTAAAAGAATATTGATGCTAACTATATGGGTCAAAGCGAAGCCTGGGCACATTTTTAAAATCACCATCACAATGCATCCTCCTTCACCCCACCTCTTCATTTCTAGGTCTAACTCATTGTCCCTGCGCGTTGTCTGACTGAGATCTATGGAGCAATGGACAACTTTAGGGCTTGCCCATCTAACTGCTATCATAGGCTGGACGATAAACATCTTCGTCAATCTCATTTTCCCCATGTGGGTAGTTGTAACAAGCATTATTTAGGACACTCTTTGGCTGGTACAATTCATATGGTATCGTCTGCAAATGGGCGTCTGAAAACTATGTAACTTCCATTTAACCTCTGCTCTGGCTGGCCACTATGATGATGACTTTTTTTTCAATATCGCATCTCCCTGTTTTATGTTTTACTCAATATTCGTATTCAATAAAAAGTAGGTATGTACTACTGACATGATTATCCCCATCTTACCAATGAGGCAACTGAAACTGTGAGAGGTGAACTGCTTCTGTAGGGTCATACAGCTAGTAAGTGAAAGGTTCAAGGAAGGATTTGAAAACCAGGTCTTTCTAACTCTAAGCTCAGTCCTCCATTCACTCACTTAAAATGCCTCTGACTCTTATGGAAACATTTTAGTGCTCTCCACCATTCTCTTCTTCTCTTCTTTTTCTCTTTTTCTTTCTTCTCTTTCTTCTTCTCACTCTCTTCTTCCTCCTTTATCTCCATCATCATCATCATCATCATCATCATCATCATCATTCATAACTGTTTCTTTTACATCCCACTGCCTTCTTAGTCTAAATGCCATAGTAAAATACCTAATTCTGACTCTGCTGCTTAAATTACTCAAAGCTGTTCTTATAACTCAGCATGTTACTTCTTACCTCTATGGATTTGCTTGGGCTTTCCTCCATGCCAGGAATACGTGTGTTCCCTACTCACCTCTACCTTTTAGAATCTTTCTCTGTCTTTATAGCTATGACTTTGTGCTGTCTCCTTCTTCTCAGATTCCCTTAGCTCAAAGTGTTTTATCCCTCCTTAGATTTTCTTGGAGCACTTCATCTGGGTATGTTCTTTGCCTCATCCATCAGCCATAACCTTGTGTTATCCCATAAGATATGTTTTTCCCATCCCCCAAATGTAAGGAATATAAACTTCTTGAAGGTAGAGATATGCTCTATTTTATTGGTTTGGTTTTTATATTCCTATTGCATTATACGAGACCTCCATCTTAGTGGTCTTAGGCTCATATGTTAAGACCATGAAGGGACCTCAGCATCCATTTTCTCCAACTTCCTCATTTTATTAGAAAACTGGGAACCAGAGGTAAAGAAAAATTACTCAAGTAGAAAATGTCAAAGCCAGCATTTGAAGCCAGAACCTCTCTCTGACTAAATATTCTGTTCTTTTGTGTGTACCATAGTACTTAATAAATGTGGGCATTGAGTGAATTGAGTTGGAAGATGGGAAGATGTAATTTTGCACACTTTATCTAGGCACAAATGAACTAATTCTAAGGAAATTCTGAGAGAGAGAGAGAGAGAGAGAGAGAGAGAGACTTCTTCCTTGGCTTTCCCCCCTCTTTTTTGTCCAAAATGATTAGTTGAAATTGATTATGTAAAATCTCCACTTTCTGTTATTGTGAAGCAAGGGCTGCCTGACAGGCTCAAGTATGAGATTTATGAGCAGCAAGTGGAAAACAAAATATATTTCTTCAGTGGGTGCACAGACCTAACCAACACGTTTTGCCTCAAGACTTCTTGGATGGATGTGAAATTGCCTAGGAAATTAGATGTAGATTTATTTTGTGTTAATCCTGAGCAAAAAGAATATGTTACAGTCCAGTGACATTCGCAAATATTGCTCTTGGTAAAAAGAGCTGCTGAATGCGTGCTGGGGCTGGAAGTTCAGTGGACACTCAGACAGAGATCTTTTGTTGCTGGTCTCTTGTCTGGTGTCTGGGCTGAATTTCAAATGGCTATTTTGCATTTCAAATCCATGTTTACATAAAATGCATAATAATGAAAACCCTGTTTGATATTGCTGGACTATGAAGAATCTTGCAGATAGAAATTCCCTGAACAAAACCTTTTTGGTGTTCCAGGAGAAAATAAAAAGACTGCTTTTAATAGGATTTCCTCATAAAACCCTCTTTACAAGGAGTCCATTAGAAGATAATTAGAAGTACATTACAGATGCCTGAATAACTGATATATGCCTTATTTAAATACGCAGTCGTAAGCTTTCTTACTGCTGTAGAATTGGATAAAAGCCATTTCATTTCTACAACATAGTGATATGAACATCTGAACAATTAAAATAAAGCCAAGTCTGAAGAAATGAAAATTCTTACAAGTGCAAATTTTATTGACAGTTAATCCATTTACAGCAACTGATTGTTATATTGGATAAAAGTACATAATATCTGTTGACTTCAAAAATTCTTGCGGTTCTATTTTTTTTTTGGTAGAGACAATTATATGTCTACAGAGGCAGCCCAATGTAGTAGATCGATGAGAATAAGGAAGAGTTAGGTTTATATTTGGCTTCTGTGTTTGTTCAGTTACATCTGATTCTTCATAACCCCATTTGGGATTTTCTTGGCAAAGATACTGGAGTGGTTTGACATTTACTTCTCTACTTTTATGCAAGCAAGGGTTAAGTGACTTGCCCAGGGTCACACAGCTAGTAAGTGTCTGGGGTCGGATTTGAACTCTGATCTTTATGACTCCAGGCCCAGTGTTCTATTTACTGCACCACCAAGCCGTTTGTATAACCTGAAGCCAGAGGATCATATACTTACAGGCAGATGGGACCTTAGTGGCCATCTAATGCAATCCCTTCTTTTTATAGACAAGAAAAGTGAGGACCAGAGGGGCAAAGTAACATGTCTGTGGTCATACAAACAGCAAATGCCAGAGTTGGATTTGAACCCAGTTCCCTCCTTTCTTTCCTTTCTTCTTTCCTCCCTTCCTTTCTTTCTTTTCCTTCCTTCGTTTCTTCTTTCCTTCCTTCTTTCTTTCCTTCTCTCCTTCCTTCTTCCCTCCCTTCCTTCCTTCCTTCTTTTCTTCTTCCCCTACACTAGTAGGTCACAACTTATCTGAGACTATCAGCAATTGCTAGTATTTATCTATTAAGTCAGAGAAAAGTTGTGCTGATAGAGAGAAGTCTCATACTAGAAGTACTTACTTCTTACTGACGAAATCACTCATCTTTCATGTATTCACACAAATTTGCACACACCCGTGGTTAATACATGGTAGACATGAACAGGTGTCAAACCACTCTAAACAAAGAATCAAGTCAAGAATGTATTCATACTCATAAACAAGGTTCATAGCTATTCGAGAAACTGCTGCTGCACAGTAAAACTTCACTGTACCATACCATCATTGTATAATTTCCCAATTTTTGAAGTAAATAATTTACCACCAATATTTAGAGTGTGTAAAGATATGCGGTTATATGTTCCAGTAAATGTCTCCTGATGGCCACGAGTTGATATGAAGTCAAACCCTACAAATGGGAGCATCGGTCATTCTTTCCCAGACAGAGCCTCTGATGATTTCATAAGAGTAGTTGAAGAAATTGGATCAGTTATTAAATAATGCTTTTCATTTCAGTAGAAAGGGTAGGTTAGTTTGTTTTTTCCACAGTAACCACAGGGATAGGAAGGAGAAAAATCACCTTGAGAAAACTAATATACAGGTCCTTTTCAAAAGCACAAAGAGAGTTGGAGGTTATGGAAAACATTTGAATTAAATGAATTTTGAATAAATATGGTAATTCTTCGAATTGCCAGCTTATCACCACCATGATGTAGCAGTCTACAAGGGTACTGATATGTTAAGGAAGCTGAGTCATCATGCATCAGTGTGTCCTGTTGTTCTAGGCTGACAGTGCCTCACTCTCAATCATGCTGGGTTCCATGAGATTCCATGACATTCCATCTAGCTGAAATTAGCCAACAGGCATTGGTGTGGTGTTAACCTGTTAGCCAGCTACATCTAGCATCCAAAGAATCTGAATCAGCAGCAGCTCGTTTGTACCATCTGAAAATGTTAGAAGCATCACTAGGACATCAGGGTCAGCCTGTACTGAGGGTATATGGAGACACTCTGGGGGAAATATGGTCAATCCAGATCTTCCTTTCGTGCTGGGGAAGAAAGCACCCCCTTCTCTTGTTCCTTCCTTGGTCCTTTCTTTCTCTTATTCCCCATTTTCCTATTCCTCTCAAAAGCCCAAGAGATTCCTAAGAAGAAATTGGGGGTGGCTGGGCTCTAGATATGAAGTGGGTCATCAGGTAGGCAGCCTAAATTCCTGCTGCTAATGGATATTTCTGGAATACTTTCACCAGACGTGGGGTAATATTCTGTTTAGAATTTGATGCAGTTTGTAACATAGAGGAGACAGGTTCCCAATTCTAGTCTACTACCACAATGGATTTGTTGTTTTCCCCTCCAATTATGCATATTCTCACTCTCCCATGCCTTCTTATCTCATGTTACTGTTGGTCATGCCCTGCCATGAGTTACCACAAGGAGTCAATGCAACGTAGTGGTGGCTTTCATTTTCCTAATAACCTGAAATTTCACTGGATTCAAAGTACCCACATAGAATGAAGGGCTTGGGGACAGAGGAAATCTGACTAAATCTGCCTGTAATTTTTTTTCCTCTCCTTCATTCACAACAATGAGGCAGATAATTGGCATAGTAGAGTGCTGGACCTGAGTCAGGAAGGCTACCTCAGAGATCTCCTAGCTATGTGATCCTGGATAAGTCATTTAACTCATTTCAGCCTTGATTTCCTCATCTGTAAATGAGGAAGATAATAGTACCCACCTTATAGCTCTGTTATAGCAAATGAAAGACATATGTGAAGCACTTTGCAAACCTTAAAGTATTGTAGAAATATTAGACACTACTACAAGAAGTGAACTCCTTTTTTTGTTTTTTGCTGCTATATGTTAATGGCATTAACACCCCCAGATTCCTTTGCTCATTTGTTTACTTTTTAAAGAGAAGTAGCTTTAATTAGTCCCATGAGATTTAGAAGAGGAAAAAAAAGATGTTTTCTCTGCTCTGGATTGTTTCTAGGCTTCACTACATCCATTGGAATGGAAAAGAAACTGAGATGGCTGTACTAGAAATGGTGTGGTAGAGTGGCTGGCCAATAGTTCAAATCCTGCTTCTAACACAAATCCAGACTGTGTGACCTTGGGCAACCTCTTAATGCTCCAGGCAACTCTCTAAGACTATTCAAAGAAGGTGCCAGTCAGCATTGGTACAGGGAGTTTCCTCACCTGGGAATTGCCTATTCAAGTGACATCATCCAGGTCCTCTGCATCCTTGTCCTTCAGGAGTCACAGGGAGCAGTAGCAAGTTGAAGATGGACTCTGAGTAGGGAAGGGCTTTTTGTAAAACAATAAATGCTACTGTGGGTGTCTACTCTATTCAATGTGGATTTTCCCTTCAGTGATGCACATGACAATCCATCCATGCCTGCCCCCACCCCGGGAGACTCTTGCTCATGTCCTGCCATACCTTTGGCACAGAAAGTCCACTAGGGACCTGCCTCATTTTCTCTTGACATTTCAAAATACCAGCGGAACCCGTGTTCTTCCCTTGCACCCACCACATGACCAATCCAGCTTCTTTTTGTCCATATAATTCATTAATGCACACAACATGGTAAAAATAAACAAATGAACAAACACACCTATACTTCATTAAATAACTGGTTTTTAAACCTACGATTCAGAGCAATGGAATTCACCTTTGCTTTCCCCATGGAAAGGCAGATGGCTAGTTTACTTGGTACATGGTAAAAGATGTCTGTTCTTTCCTAGTTGTCTCCTCATCCTTCCTCATATACTGCACATAGCCCTCCTCCTCCTCCTTTCCCCAAACAGAACTTGCACTTGGATTCCACTTAAGGTTCTCTTGCTCTGATGGGTCAGATCATACTTTATCTTGCCTACAAACTACTGCCTGGAAATCTCTGCCCCCCACGGGTGTCCTACACCTTTTCCACCTCCATTCTCTGTATTGTGCTTCCTAACGAAAATATAAACACTTTGAGGGCAGGGGCTATTTTTCTTTTGGCTTATATTTGCTCCCTTTTATTATCAGCCACCTTGCATAGTGTCTACCATATAGTAAATGTTTAATACATATTCTATCTGGCTATCACTTTCAAAATTCTTTTTCAAAAATTAATCATGCTTAATAGCTAGTATTTATAAAGAGCTTTAAGCTTTGCAAAAGAATTTGTATTCATCTTTTCTTTTCATCCTCATAAAAACTTTGAGAGATAGTTGCTATTATTTGCCCTATATTGTAGATGAGGAAACTGAGGCAGAAGTGGAAGAAGTAATCTCAGAGTCTGAGAAAGAATTTGAATAAATTCCTGACTCTCAGTCCATCACCCCATCAATGTTTCATATACTATATCTGTACTTAATATACTCTGTTTAATATATTAATATACTCTGTGGTTAATGTTCTAAGTCCAAGAGCCAGTACACTTAACAAGAAACAACTTTTAACACATTAATGAGATAGTATGATAGAGTAAGGGACAGCTAGGTGTCACAATGGATAAAGCTCCAAGCCTGGAGTCAGGAAGATTCATCTTACAGAGTTCAAATCCAGCCTCAGACACTTACTAGCTGTGTAACCCTGGGTAAGTGATTTAACCTTGTTTGCCTCAGTTTCCTAATCTGTCAAATAAGCTGGAGAAGGAAATGGCAAATCACTCCAGTATCTCTGCCAAGAAAACCCCAAATGACGTCACAGAGTTGAAAATGACTGAACAACAACATGATAGGGTAGAGAGAGCTGGTTCCCAGAGTCAAAGGCAACCTGGGTTCCAATCTATTCAACAAACATTTAAGCACCTACTATGTGCTATCTGATGGGACCATCTTGCTTCCTGTTCTTGTTGGAGGAAGGAGAAGGATCACGTGCACTGTACTGTTAGTGCCAGAATTTAGGAGAAATGAAAAGTCTTCTACCCTGCTTTCCAGCACTCTCATTTAGGCTATGGGTCCCTGCCTGAGCTCAGAATAATTCCCCATTCTGCCCACTTCTCTCTCTCTCCCTGCTCGGCCTTCAGCCAAGGTCCGCCCATAACAATGATGTCACTGGCAAAGAGCAGGGATGAGCAGTCATGCTTTTGGCCCTCACTGCTGGGCAGACTGGTGGTGTACGAGGGCAACGTGGCTTCTATAAGGAAAAGCTAGTTTTCTTCATCTACCAGAGTTCCTTAAGGAGAATGACAGACAGAGATAAAAAGGAATACTGGAAACTGTATTGAAACTTTCAAAAACCATTCAATAGGGTTGGTTTAAAACAAAGCAGCAGAAGCCTGGGGCTCTGGGCTCTCAGAGCCCTCCCTGACCTCTTTTCTTCTGTCCCGGTGACTCATCACCCCATCTCCTATATTGTGTGGGTATCTTAGTTTTGAGAGTGCATCCTTACTTTCACTATACTATATACTATGTAAGGAGAGACTAGGCCTTTACCTCATTTGGCACAGAGCCATAACTAACAATTTTTGTTCCCAGGGCAACTGGAACAAAAAGCAGCTGGCTGAGAGAGGAGCTTGGATGATTTGCAAATACCTGGAGGGAGAACTAAGGAAGGATCTGGAGGATACTGGTGTTAATTATTATTCTTAACTAGCTACTTACATCATTTGTTTCTATGCTGCTGGCAGACATTTGCTGGCAGACACCTCTAAATTTCAATGCACCAGAGCAAAACCCTAGTTGCCCTACCTTAGTTGCAACTCTTTCAATATCTTGCCTTACAACATATACATACATACATACATGCGTAATTGCATTTAATCTATTTTAAGTGGCCAAAACTTCAATT
The DNA here is from genome assembly GCA_028646595.1 of Phalanger gymnotis. Taxonomy (NCBI): domain Eukaryota; kingdom Metazoa; phylum Chordata; class Mammalia; order Diprotodontia; family Phalangeridae; genus Phalanger; species Phalanger gymnotis. The sequence continues at coordinate 11,153,722 of CM053624.1, forward strand.
CATAGGACTACAGATTTGTAGATGAAAAGTACCTTTGAGGTCATTGAATCCAACTCTTTATTTTACATATGAGGGAGCTGAGGTCCAAGGAGTTTAAGGGTCTTCCCCAGGGTCACAAAGCTAGCATGTATCCGTAGCAGTCTGGACAATCCAGGTTTTCCATATCCAATGCTATGGACAGTCTACTATACCACATTGTCTTTCAATTGAATTCAAGAAGTGTTTATTCAGCGTGCATGCTGGGCATTTGGGAGCATTTGCAGATACAATAACATAAAGGAAACAATCACCTCCTTGATTTTACTCTATTGGGATTTTGGTGAAGAAATGAATGAAGTCAGGGTCTGGAAGAGAGAGGGCAGGACATACTGACATGAATGGAGAACTGAGTTAAAGACAAGGAATTAAGAATGGAGATCTACTGTCCTGTCCCCCCAGATGTCCCACTGTCTTGTACCCGTTGGTTTCATGGATCCCGCACTTGGACTCCTGGCCTAGCATTGTCATTTAGTGTTGCTTTAATTTCATGCCAAAGATTCTTAGGTATGGATTGTACCATGAGGTCCTGTGAAATCTATGCTGGCTGGGTCGTGTTCCCTCGAGGCCTCACCAGTTACATTTTCTAAATTCTCTGATCTGTACCATGGTTTTAATGAACAGTGTTAATGGACCACAGTAACAAGTAGATGCCATTAAATGAAGGGCCATTCCGTGTAGGCATTTAATAAACAAAGCTATCAATCTGGTGTTGAACTTGCAGAAACGTTCCTCCAATAAGCATATTTCAATCTCCCGTTACCATTACATGTTTGACTCAATTGGCCCTTTAGATGTTTGTGCGATGTGATTAAGAGATTCAGTAATGAGACATTGATGAAAGGTCATGGGTTCAGCTCAGGCCCTGAATGTTAAGCACACAGCAGAACGCAAGGCTGTTTGGCAGCTCGGGGAAGGCAGTTTGAGGTCACAGGGATGGCAGAATCATGGTTGTTTCAGAACTCATCATTGGCTGCTCCAAGTCAGAGGGTCCAGCAGAGATGTGGTATTGCCCCTCTTGTGCCTACCTGGCATTCTGATGCCAATGATGGCTGACAAAATATTTGTGAAAATGCTTCATGACATCTGCTCAGCTGGACCATGTTATATGACCTGCTGGGAATGAGGGAAGTCTTGGGGAAGATACCTTCTGCCCCACCTTGTCCATATGAATCATTTTTACTCCCCATTTAACAAGAGGCTGATAGTCACCACATATTCAAAATATTGGGTAGAGAGTGTTTGTAAAGTAGAACTCTAGAACCTCAAGTTGGCTCAAGAAAGAGATTGGAAAACGACTCTGAGCCACATCAGCTCGATCAGATAAGTAATGAAAAATGCCACTTTAAGCCAATCCCAAAGTCCATGGACAGTCAGGGGTAATAACTGAATAAAGAGAAACATCCAGATCTACCCAAAATCAATCATAAAAAGTCATTTATGAGGCACCTACTGAGATCCAGGCACTGTGTGTCCTAAGCACTAGGGATACAAGTACCAAATGGGTTAGGCTCCCTGATCTCACGGAGCATACGTTCTAATTGGAGAGAAATATATAAATACATATTAAATATATAATATATTTATATGAATAATATAATAATAATGTATAATAAATAATATAAATAAATATAAAGATATAGAGAGATCACATAAATATAAAATTAATAAGTATATGTATGTGTATATTGGCATATATATATATATGTGCATATACTATATTCAATACAAGATAGTTTGGCAGGGAGGTCACTAGTCATTAGATGGGAAATCAAGAATGACAGAAACAAGCATTTATTAAGTGCCTATTGCATTCTGGGCACTATGCTAAGTGCTTTACAAATATTATTTCATTTAGGGAATAGAAGAGAAGGGAATAAGCATTTATGTAGCACCTACTATGTTCTAGGAACTGTGCTAAGTGCTCTACAGACATCTCATTTGATCCTCACAACAACCCTGAGGGGTAGGTGCTATTATTATCCCCACTGTACAGATGAGAAAACTGAGGCAAATAGAGTTAAGTGACACACCCAGGGCCACACAGCTGGCAAGTGTCTAAGGCCAGATTTGATCCCGGGTCTTCGTGACTGCGATATAGCCACTGTACCACCTAGGGGTCCCTTGGATCAGGAAAGCTTTCCTGTAAAAAGTGGAGCACGATAAAGCAAGGGAGAGATTCAGTGAAGTAGGGTGAGGAAAGAAGGCATACCAGGCATGGGAGAGAGCCACTGCAATGGTAGTTAAGAGAGGGGAACTTGTGTGTAGGAAAAGAGAGAATGGAAGTTTGGCCGAATCCCAGAGTGTGTGAAAGGGAGGAAAGTCTGCTGAGTCTGGAACACTGGGTTGGAGCGATTCATAAGATAAACACAGAAATTTCAATTTAATAGAAGCAATAGGGAGCCAGTAAGGTTGTTTAAGGAGGGGAGTCATGGAGCCAGCTGAGTCCTTGTAGCAACAATGCAGCTAGTAGCAGCTGTTGAGGTGTAAGACCCAACAAGACCGGCACCAAGAGCTGCCAGCACAGGTTCTTTGATTTGCTTTACTAAGGAAAGCAACTTTAAGGGGTTAACAATCTCACTTTAATTAAATGTACAAATATCATTCATTTAATTCAGGAGGAAAAGCCAGCACCCTGAACTTCAGAGCAAATACAAACAAATTACAAACATACACAATATAACAAATCACAATTCATAGTTACCAGGAAAGCATCAACATCTGAGTTTACAAGCCAGGGGGCTCTTAAAACAGTTGCCCAGAGTCCCACACCACTCTTCCAGTGACTGAGATCCCCAAGGGAAGACACCAAGCTCTTAAGTTTATATATTCTATTCAAGGTCAAAGGGCATCACACATGCCACTCACCCATGTGACCTAAAGGGGTCACAAACCTGGAACAAACCCATGCAAACCAGGCTTTCCCTTGAAGCAAGGAGGTCATCAAAGACTCTTAATTTAATCAAAGAAGCAAAGGCTGGACTCATCAAGGGCAATTGATTAAATAAGTGCTAAAAGAGAAAACAGTAAAAAAAAAGTCCCACCTTAATTAATATTAAAGAATTTCTTTGAGTAGCTCTATAGAGGAAGGACAAGAAGACAGGAGAAGAGGGGAGGATGGTTAAAGGGGCATCACAGTAGTCTAGGCAGGGTGGGAAGAAAACCTGAGCTAAGGTGTTTAGGGTGAGAGGTTAGTTGTGCCAATGTGAGGAAGGGGTCAGATCCAAGAGATTTGGAGGGAAAATGGCAAGATTTGAGAACTGATCAGATATATAGGGTGAGGGAGAGTCAGGTGTGGAGGATAATGCTAAGGTCACAATCTTAGGAAACTAGAAAAAATGGAGGTAATGCCTTAAACAGTTGGAAGATGGCAAGGTTTGTGGGGAAAGATAGTAAGTTCCATTTTAGCCATTAGACTTTAAATTTGAAATGTCCCTGGGACATCTAGTTTAAAGTAGCCAATAGGCAACCAGTAATACCTTAAAAGAATTCCTATGTAGGTAAAATATACAAGTATTCCTAGAAAGAAGGTGGAGGGGGATCAGCAGCTGATTAAAGTCCAACAGGGCCCATATGGAATGTGAGACCACACAGATTTTCCAGCTTCTAGCAGAAAGAGAAAGAGCAAAAGAGAAGAAAGAGGAGGAAAATGTGACTCCTCTGTCCTACTGAATCCTATCCACCTTTGCCCAGAGAGCAGCTCCTTCCCTCCGTCCTTCAGAAGAAGAAATATTGACCAAAGAGACACATGGGAACACAGAGCTATGAAGCTGCTGTCCCCAGAAAGCTGGGGGAAGGAAGGATGGACCTTTGGGTGGGGAGAAGAGAGGAATCCAGAGGTCAGGGTTCTTGGAGTCAGTAGGAATGAAGCAAGGTCAAAAGGAAAAAACCCCAGCAGATTTGTCCCAAACCAAACCTACCACTTTCTGTCTAATCAAATCAAATGTTTCTGTTCATGAGCCTTCTTCCTAGAATGCAGAGTTCTTCCTCTTCTCATGTTAAAAGGCAGCTCTGCCCTCTTGGGGTCAATTTTGTCTAGAAAAAGATCATGCCTCCACTAATGAGCAGAAAGCCTCCACTTCCATTCAGTACAAGTAACTTTTGTGATAACATAGGATAGGGCATAGGAAGTCATCAAATGCTGGGAAGCTGTCAGGTGTTTATCTTGATACCGTAAGTATTGAAAGGAAGGTGAAAAGGCCTCTTTTCAAACTTTGAGATCATCTAGACCGATCTTCTCATTTTCTTAAAAATAGAAATATTGATGTCTAGAAAAGGGGACCCGCACAGGTTCAAGCTCACCCCAGCTGTAAGGACAAGAGCTAGATGAAAACCCCCGTCTGCTCATTCCAAGATCCCTTCACTGTGCTACCCCTCATTAGCTGGGCATCAGGATAGACTCCGTATGGCACCAGACACCAAGTTCTGGATCTAATGTCAGAAGATCTAGGTTCAAGTCACAGCTTGGCCAGGTGCTACTTACCCATCCAACCTTCATTGAGTCATTTAATTTTTCTAGGCCCTCAATTTCCCCATCTGTGATAATCTCCAGCATCTCTCTGAGTTTTCAATTTGTACTTTGGTTCTATTGAACCCACCCAGGAGACCCAAGCAACAAGGCAGGTCTGCAAAGATTCAGCAAGGCTCCCAACTGAAAACTTTGAAGTCTCACAACTCCAGACTATTATTAGAGGTATACAAATATCCATCAGAGTCCCCACAGCCCCATATTTCTAGATGAGATGGTACTTCTGCCAGTTGATGCTGAAGAATTGAACTCTGGAGCTATTTCATACTATTTCATCCATCCTGAAACCTCCTTGGGCCCTGTGGAGAATCCCTGAGAACCTTCAGCATCACATCCAGGTGGTGTCACTTCAGTTAAAGACATTCCATCTTTTCTCGGCTGCCTCTGCGATGATCTAGCCTCCCACCTCTGTTTGCCACTCTCAGGCTCTGCTCCATTCAGAGCTATCTGGGATTCTCAGCCTAGTCTCCAGAACCAGTTCCCCTGGACTCCCTCAAGCCCCATCCTCTGAACATTTTAGCCATTTTCTGCCAGTCCCCTTTAAGACTGCTCTCCCTCAAGGCCAGAGGGATGCCAGTCAGAGAGAAAGCAGCCACCTGCCTCAGTTCCCCAGGTACAGCTGCCTCAGTTCCATGCCTCTGCTTCTCCATTTATCCATGCCCTGCTTCCCTAACACCTCGCCATCTTGTTTTCACTAACCTACCCACTTACTTTATTTGACCCACTTAAAATGCAATCAGAATTATGAAGTGGCATAATGTTTTTGAGATGTAAACACAGTGAAATAGCACTTTTCCCCTCTATTTGCAGTTTCCTTTCCTTCCTAGGGGAGGAGGGAGAAGAAAATGTAAGCATATGGCAAGCCAGTCCTTCAGCATGTAAATGGTGTGATTTGTTTGAAAAGTAAAATATAATTTTACTTTTGTTTACTGTTGGTTACAAGGCAGCTGTGGTGGGGGTGGGAGGTGGGGAGAGTGTGGATGACTCAGGCTACATCTATCACTACTGGCAGGGGAAAAATAAAACATAAAAAACCACAAAGCACACGTTCTACCAGTGCCATTGTGGGTTACCAAATCACAGTCTAACAGAAGCAGAGAATCATGGAGATAACATTGCCTTTAGAAATCTCCCATTCCTCTCTGTGGTTGAACTGGTCCGATATCACCCATTAGTCCTGCAGACTCTGCTCATGGACCTCCCAGGGGGAAGCCAACACCTCCTCAAGCGGCCCCTTCCTCTCAGGGACAGTTCTCATCGGGACTTAGGGTTTCTTACCCCAAGTTTCAGGTTTTTTTCTCTTTTTGGTTTCCAGGCATGTTCTAAGTCCTGCCTTCTGAGGCGAAGCTTCTGCCAGATGAATCTTTCTTCCACAGGATGGACTTCTAAGTGTTTTAGAATGGCCAACAAGTCCTCTCAAAGTCTCCTCTTCCCTAGGTTCCCTCTCCTAGCAATATCATCTTCTATACAAAGGCTGACATAATTTCACTTTTCTCTATGTGCACCTGGGGGGGTGGAGGCTAACTGGAATTTTTTTTTTTCTGGACGAACATCTTTGCACATGTCAATTACAGCGTACATGAGTACTTGGGGCAGGTGAGGCTATGAAACAATTAGGCTAAGCATATAATGTATTTTAATTTTTTTTACCATCACAAGCTATTTGAAAATTAGTGTACTGCCTATCAATACAGTGAACTTGCTTCTCTCTTCTATCTAGAAGAGTGCTTTGAATATTCTTATGAAAAAAAAAGTACTGCATAACATCATATTGCAGTTAACTAACTCCAAGAAAGAGGGACCAAGCATCCAGGGAGAATCCAGAATGTTCTCTGACAGACCCTTTGCTTTAAGCCTGGAGTTTTCTTGCCTCAAGGACAGGGTTTAAGGGTTACCTGATAATTTAAATGTTCTCTCTCTAAAGAAAGGGTAATACATAAAACCAGAAAGTGGGGAAGGCAGGCTTTATCTCCAGTAGGAAGCTCAACTGAAAATCCACTAGTAGAAATGTGGACAAAGAAAGTGTCAACTCCCTTTAATAAGAAAGTTTATTCCTTAAAATTGTGACTACATTTACAAATTTAATTTACTGCAATTTGCCAAACATTTATTAAGTACCTACTATATCCCAGGAAGAGAGATTGGCACCGGAGACACAAATTTATTTTGTCTAAGTTCCTTCCTTACCACTACCCTGTGAGGCAAACAATATTTCTCATTGCCCATTTTACAGATGAGAAAGATGAGTCTCAGAGAAATGAAGAAAAAATTTCAAGGTCAACCATCCAGTAAGCTGAAGATTAAAGATTCCATCCTGGGTCACATGGCTCTAGATTCACTATCTTCTCTCCTCTATAGCTGTCTGTATATCATAGCTTCCATATGTTTCAGGGTATTTAACAGTTTACCTGAAATTGTGAAACAAACATCGATCCTTCCTGATGGAATTTTTTTCTCCTTTATTTCTCTATTTCCACCTTTTCAAAGGGAGATTTATGAGTTATTCTCAGGGAAAATGGTCCTTACCACTTTGTTAACTTTTCAGAGTTATTATTTTCCTTCTCCATACTGGACAAAATGATTTAGAGGCTGAGTCAGTTCCATCTGTCTGAAGCTGCCTGAGGAGAACAGTTGTTCTGCCATCAATATTTTATGCTAAGACAGAAATTTTCAAAACGATCGACATGAAAAAGAAAAGCAGATTCTTGAAGCAAAGCTAGGAAATTGAATGACAACCCTGAGCAGTTCTATTCTTGAGCAATTTACAGAGATCCGAGTCCTATGTGATGAACAGCTCTGGCCTGAGGTTACACCTCCACAGGCAATGGAAAATGGAGAATAATTGAGGTGTTTATTAATAACAGTAAGTTACATTTCTAGAAAAGTTAAAGCTTTTCAATTTAATGCCAATGAAACATTTATTAAGTTCCATGCCAGGCAATATGCTAGACACCAGGCATTAAAAGTCAAAAAGGGGGCTCCCCTTCCCTCAAGGAAATGACATTCAAATGGCAGGATACAGAATTTAAACTGATAAGTGATAATAGGATTGTCCAAGGAGGGACAATGTATTAACAGGAATCTTAACCATCTTTTGTGTCCTTAACCTCTTTGGCTGTCTGTTGATACCTACAGACCCCTTCCAGAATAAAGTTTTTAAATGTATAAAATAAAAATATTTTTTAAAAACACAGGATTAGAAAAGAAACAAATTAAATTGAAATACAGCTGTCAACATATTTTTTAAGCCTATAGACCCCAGGATAAATTCTCATCTAGGGGAGTCATCAAAGGCTTCTGAGGACTCAAAGAAAAACCGCAGGGTGGAGTGACTTGTCCAGGGTCACCTAGCTAGTAAGTGTCTGAGGCTGGATTTGAACTCTGGAAGATGAGTCTTCCTAACTCCAGGACTGGTGCTCTATCTACCATGTCATGTCCTTCAGCCATGATGTTGTCAATATCCAGTTGACTTATTACACCTATGCTAGGGTTACATTTGATGGAAGTTTAGTTCTGAGTTTCACAGAAATTCCCAAGGTACAAAACAGAAATAATTTAAAAAACCACTTCTCTCATCAGGGAATTGATTGTTTATATTTGCGAACTCCCTGTATTAATGCAGATTGTACTTGCTTTGTGTCTTATAGCATCAGAGAACTGCCTGAGGACATTGAGAGTTTAAGAGATTTTTCTATGGTTACTACACAGGAATTAGGTGTCAGAGGTGGGACTTGAACCCAGGCCTGACCAGAAACAGAAGGTGCACTTAGGTCTTCTTGACCTCATGGGGTTGTTGTGATGACCCAATAGAATTGCGTACATAACATACTTTCCAATGGTGAGGGGCTATTAAGACACTCAGCATTTTCTGCAGATAGTCTTTATGGTTCCAGTTGTTTTCTCCTCTTCTGTCTAGGTGGACAGCTGGATGCTCCAGCCCTTAGAGTGTTGCCTGGCCCATAGCATGCTCTTATTGAATGCTTTTTGATTTAACATCCCACTGGCCAGGCAGCCTGGGGAGAGGGCTGAGGGATTATTCCATGACTTCTCTACCATGGGCCTAATGTTTCTTTTCATCTGCATTCTGAACTCTGTGCACAACCTTGCATTTCTATAAGTCTTTCAGCTACCACTGCCTATCTCCCCCCACAGCAGGATGTAAGCTGCTTGAGGACAGGGATTGTCTTTTTGATTTTGTCTTTGTATCCTCAGGCCCTAGAGCAGTGCCAGGAGACAAGTCCATGCTTTAAAAGGTGTTCACTTAAGTGAATACAATATTTTGGGCTCAAATATTCAATTTTCACTTCAGATCGAATAATTTCTCTGATGTTTTACTAGTGCTAATTTCCAAGGTGGCTTTTTCCTGACTGCTTTAGGGGTGATGCAAAGGAAACCTATTGCCTTCAGATTATTGCCAGGATTTCCAAGCCCTTACTTCCAAGGCCTAAACAAGTTTCTTAGTCTTTAAGACTGCCAGTTAAACGGTTAGCCAGCGTGCCTTCAGGATATAGGTCATTGCAGGATTTTTTGTTTATTTATTTACTTTTTAAAAAATAAATGTATCCTTAAATAAATTGTGCTGTTTACTTAGATTTTTCCAATATATTTGATCCATTTCCTCAACTTAAATCATCATTTTCCAAAAGCCGAGAAGTCATTCATTAATTTTTTCATTAAATAAGTATTGACCACATGTTATATATGTCAATACTGGACGAGGCTCTGTACACTGAGAGCTATAGAACCACTAATTTTACTCTGATAAGTCTATAAAAAAATTCTAATCTAAGATCAATATGCTTCTGTCTTCCCTCTTCCCTTTCTCCTCCTCTTCTTCCTCCTCTCCTCTCTCTCTCTTCTTTATTTTTTTTGTATAGACATATGCAGTTACTTGTGTAACTTGTTTCAGCACCTATGTAGGTCTCATGGCCAAGAATGCAGATGGCAGCCCATCCTTTCCTTCTCATCTGGGGCAGATCTTGTCCATGTCCCCCCATGACTGTCCCAAAGGGAGGTCATCTGACATCTTGGACTTCTTTCTTTGTCTTTTAACATCTTGCCTTTCAATCTCCTATTGCTCACTCCAGCTATATGTTGACCAACACTCTTTTCTGATCAGGCATTTTACATGTAGACCTATGTGGAAACTCAGTGTGTCATATTAGAACTGAAAAAACCTGTTTCTATGTCCTGTCTCTGACATCCTAAACAAGCCACTTCATTTCCATGTACCTGGAGAAATTTCCTAGGACCTATATACTAAGTCATATACAAGTTGTGATCTGTATTGAGGAAGACAGTTTACAACACGGAACTTCTCCATGTTGTTGAAATATTAAATTCTTCCTTATATACATCCATACATTCACACTTATCAACAACCAATCAAAAAACAAGCATTTATTGAGCACCTACTATGTGCCAGGCATTGTGCTAGACATTGGGGATTCAAAGACAAAAAAATGAAATTATACCAACTCACAAGAAGCTTATGTTCTAATAGAGAAGGCAATTGGTACATATATTAATATAAAAGCATAAATATGTAGAGAATAAATACAAATAAACACAAAGTAATTAAATACAAGGTAGTCTGGAAGGGAAGGAACTAGCAATTGAGAGATATGGAATGGCATCACCTATGTGTTCGTGTCTGTTTTGGCCAAAGTTTAAAATGGAAACATCTGGGATGTGACAACGTTATCTCATTTCTCTTCCTTTTAATGTCTAATACCCACCTCATTGAAGACAGTGTGGGTGTGTGGGGTCTAGAGGCTCTAGAGTCCAAGAACATGGGTTCAAATTCCATCTGTGATCCTTCTTATCTCTGTAGCATTGGGCAAGTAATTTAATACCCCTAGGCCTCAGTCTCCTCATCTGCAAAGGGTTTGGACTAGCTCCTCTGGGGGCTTTTCCAGCTTTAGATCAATAAAGGTTCTGTCTTTATAGGATCCTGGAATCCAACCTAGAGGCAGAAACCATCTTTCCCTTCCAGTCAGAGCTAGGTAATATGGCAACCCTTTCCTCTGAATTAAGCTTTTTGGAACGTAATGACTCTTTAGATGAGAAAGGTGATTCGTAGAAGTTATTTCTGAAGAATGCTTCTTTTCAAATTCCAGCTAATATTTGCTCAATATTTTATAACTCATTTGAAGGCATTATGTTCTTTCTGTATTATTCCATTTACTAAATAATTGTTAATTGTCCTTGTTGATGAGACAACATGGTGCAGTGGAAAGCCAAGCTTCAAATCCTGACTCTTATAGTAAGAGCCTGTGTGAGTCTGGGCAAATCACATAATCTCGCTGGGCCAGATGACCTTTAAGGACCCCTCCACTTCTAAACCTGCCCTCTATTGGTTTATTAAAAAAATATCCTGACTTTATTTCAGTTTTATAACAAATTCAGGACAAAAGCAAATTTTCTTAACCTGACTGCCTGATTTGAGAGAAGTTAATCAGCCCAGCATCTGTTTCCATTAGCCACCCTCTCATCTGAGACTTTCTTCATGGTATTTAATTAGACCAAACTCAGTTTATTAACATGTTCTTCAAACTAATTGATTCTCCAATAATAGGGCTTTGTTCCCTTCTAGTCAAATTCTTTGATGTCTTAACAAGGTTAAGTGTCAATGTGTTCTGAAGGTAATTAATTATCCAATAAAGGGTGAGTTTCATACATCTGGCTTATGAATCCTGATCTCTTATGATTTATGGTGAAGATAGAAGCAAACTTCCATTGCCTGGCCACCTTTCTAGCAGCTGGGATCGTCACCTAGTCTCATCAGCCCCATTTCAATACAAACAGAATTAATCAGTTGTTGGGGGGGGGACAGCTAGGTGGCATGGTGGATAGAGTGCCAGACCTAGAGTCAGGAAGACCTGAGTTCAAATTCAGCCTCAGAAACTTATTATCTGTGTTACTCTGGGCATGTCACTTAATCCTGTTTGCCTCAGTTTCCTCATCTGTAACATAAGCTGGAGAAGGAGATGGTAAACCACTCTACTATCTCTGCTAAGAAAACCCCGAATGGGGTCACGAAGAATCGGATCCGACCGAACAGCTACAAAATCAACAAGTATTTCGTAACCATCTATGTGTTAAAGGAGGTGCAGCCTTCCATTCTCCAGCCACGCTCTTCCTTAATAACAGTTTGGAGTTGCTATGTATCTTCACAAACATGATTTCAACTCACAAATTCTTACTAAGGCACGTGCTGGGTTTTCAGGATACAAAAACAGAATTGCATAATTCCTCCCCACAGGGGGGCTTACATTCTATCAGAGAGTCAGTGTGTCTGCCCATTAGGCATGTGGAAAATAAATATATGAAAAATATCATAAACAGCCCCTGCCTTCGTGCAACTTAATTTCCAACTGGAGAATCAAGACCCGTGAGAGGCGATTAGAAAGCAGTGAAACTGATTTGGGGATGTGACCCCTGTAATTGGGCTTATCCCTTAGAATTTGCATTTTGTACATACATGAAAATCAGAAAACAACATGAGGAACTTATATTGTCCATTGTAATATCACACAATAAATAAATGCTCTTAGAATTCAAAAATGAGAAGAGAAAGTTATAGGTTCAATATAGTCATCCTTTTAGTAACCAAGTCCAAGGGTCAACTGCATCTACATTATAGAAATGCCTGAAATATATAAATTACTCAAATTTACATTTTTTATTCTGGAAACTGTAAGAGGCAGCGTGGCATAGTAGATGGAGAGAGATGTCTTCAGGGTCTAGATTATCTGGGCTCAGGGCATGCCTTCCTAGGCCCTGGCTGTGTGACCCTGGGAAAGTGAACTAACCTCTCATTACTTTATCACAGCTGTCTAAGACTATCAGTCCCAGAGAAGGTGCAGACCTACATTAGCACAGAGAGTTCCTTCCATCAATAAAAGCAGGAGTCTAGTCCCTATTCCTATTTACATCTTTTGAATTTCCTTTATTGTTAACGGGACAACATTCTAGACGTTCGCTTAGTTTAGTTTTATCAGTTGTGTTTAACTCTTTGTGACCCCATTTGGGGTTTTCTCGACAGAGATCGTGCGTTGGTTTGCCATTTCCTTCTCTACCTCATTTTACAGATGGGGAAACTGAGGCAAACAGGGTGAAGTGACTTGCCCAGTAAGTAACTGAGGCTGGATTTGAACTCAAGATAACTCTTCCTGACTCCAGGCCCAGTGCTTTACACACTGAGCCACCTAGTTGCCCCTAGATATTCTTAGGTTGGCAAATAGCCCCCTTATTCTCTGTAAAACTCTTCCTAAAAGGCTAGTAGTGGGATATAATAAGCATGGACCAACTTCTTCCTCTTGGAGATGTGTAATATTTTGTAGCGGCCTATTCCACTCCATGCTATGAGGGAGACATCACTAGACTGACAGTCAAGAGGTCTGAGCTCGCCTTCTGACCGTATCTCAGTAAAAGTATTCAGAACATCACAGATTTAGAGCTGCAGGAGACCTTAGGGGTCATCTGGCCCAGCCCCCCTCATCTGGCTGATGAGGAAGCTGAGAGAAGTGGCCAGCCAAGGTCACACAAATAGGAAGTGGCAGAACTGAGGGAGAGAAAAGAATTAAATAATAAACCCTAAGCTGGTGATGACTTTTCCATTTCCTTCCTGACCAACACAGAACAATATTGATGTCATTCAGAAGCTGTCATGTGGTTCCATGTTATAGAAAACTGCAGCCTCTGGAGAATTAGAAATAGGGCAGTGGAGAGGCCATGGTGGGAGGAAGGTGGCCATACCCCTTGCACAACTAAGAATTGCCCAAGAGGAGCGAGTCTCATCAGAGTGAAGTATGAATAGAAAAGGAGGTTGTTTCCTGTGTGTGAGGCAAAGAAGATGCAGCTGATGGACAGCCCACGTCCTCCATTAGCATCTTGGCAGAGCAATGAGGTACTTCCAGTGTATGAGGAGAGTAGGGGAAGGCATAGACGAGAGTCAGCCAAGAGGAGAGGGAATATCCACATCCACCGAAGGATCAGAATACGGGAAACCGCAGGAAGAACTGAAGGAAGCTTGTCGGGCCACAGTTTTCAGGTTCTGTCCCTATGCAGCAATTAATCTGCAAATTGTTATTAACTGCCTACTATGCACCACACTCTGTGCTAGGCACCAGGAATATAAAAAAAATAAACAAACTTGAACTAGTTAGTCCCTACCCCCAGTGAGTTTCATTTTTTCAGGGACAGGAATCCACAAAGGGAATTATTTCTACCTGATATAAAAAGCAATTCTAAACACCCCCCCCCAACACACACACACACTCACACGCACACACACAATGGATAGAATAAAAGTAACAAACTCTAATTTCCGAAGTGCTTTAAAGTTTAAGAAGAGTTTCACATAAGTGGTCTCAGATGATTTTCACAACAGCCTTCTAACATAGGTGCTATAAATCAGGGCTGTCCAAAATACAGCCCATGGGCCACATGGGGGCCCACAGTGCGATTTTATGCAGCCCGCCTGTGGGTCTTAATTTTCATGAGCGAAAAAATAAAATAATGATGTGCATGGAATGCATGTTAGATTTTTTAATTCCATCACTAACAAATAGTCTCATTGATATTAATCTTCTTCAGTGTTTTTAAGCAGTATTACAGACTGAATCTATCTCATGGAATTTTCAATCCATCTGGGGGATGCGTTCCATCTGTACAAGGCAGACTAGTCAGTATGCACCTATCTTTATACTGTTGCATTGTCGCTTTGTTGTTTCGTGTTTACTTTTGTTCTTCGTGCCTTTGATGACGCACGTGTCCCCCACTTTCTATTAGTGTACTGTATTTTTATTCTGGGTGAGGCCCTCTAATAAGTATTTTATGTTAGTGTGGCCCTAAGATAACCTAAAGTTGGATGCCCTGCTATAAATAATATCATTTCTATTTTATAGATGAAACTAAGGTTTAGAGAAAGTATGTCACTTACCCAAAGACACACACCTATCAACTATCATAGGCAGGATTCAAACCCAGGTCCTGTCTGGCTTCTCTATAGCACCAAGATGCCTCTCCAGTAGGCAAAAGGAAAATTAAATTAAAATATTAGGGCATTTCCCAGGGATAGTTGGCCCATACGGTTTAGAGAGAAGAGTTGCTGATAAGCTGCAGCTTATATGCCGGGATCATCTCTGCTTCCTTTGGATTGTTTCTGATGTCTTAATCGATACCCACTTTAGTCCTAACTAGGAATTTACCCCAAACAAGTTGGGAGCCTTGGTTTTCTTCACTGAGACGTGCAACTAGGAGGAGCTGGCATTTTTAATATCTTTCTCAATTTTCTTTCATTTCATATGTTCTTGCTCGATGGCCCAGAACGTGCATATTAGCGATTGTCTAAACAATTCCTTCTGCGATCTCTCGTCAGCGCAGTTGATAGATATATGCAAACACGCACCACTTGGGGACAGTCATATAAACTTCATTCATATTTATGAGAATGCGTCTCCTTATCTTAATTTTCAGATTCCTTGTCAAGGTATTTATGCCAACACAGTGTTTGTGATAAACAGCTTTGAAAAATAATCTAAATACACATACACATTTGTTTGCCATTACCTTCCTGCCTTAATTTGACAACAGTATAAAATTCAAATATTACTAATATGCTTGTAATATTTTCCACACTCTGGAGACAGGTGCTCAATTTGCATTGAATTTCTTCACATTGGAAGGCCTAGAATTGGTTGAGAGACCCGTGGATTGGAGCTTCCCTTCAGAGCATCCATGCTGTAGATGTGATCTGTTTCTGGATACAAACTCTCATTTATTACATAATATGTCCTAAAAGGTGGAACATCATCTTTAATCTGTGGTTCCAGGAAGGTGTAGCATGTGCAGTGGCTATATCCCAATAAAACCATCTCGTCCGATGGGCCAAACCAGGGTAGCTGACAAACCTCGAGCCTGTTGGTGAGTCGGGGGGGGGGGTGTCTACCCCAGGCATGTGAAGACTTCCCCTAGCTTCCCCCAGCTGAATGGGTGGATGAGAACGTTTGTTACGATGGCCACGAAGGCAGCTGAAGCCGGGGCTGGGGTGCGCTTAGAGAATGATGAGGAATCAAACACACCAAGGTCATCCACTGCATCCCAGGCCATCAGCAGCCATCTTGACTTTTGGCCTGCCGTTGGACTTCGATGGCTCTGGAAGAGAAAGACAGGCCAATGCCTCTGTGCAACTCTGCCTCACTTAAAGCCAGTTCATGCGAGGGTCGAGATGTCGTCTCGTGATGTCACTGGTACTCGTTGAAAATGAAGGACAAACAGCAACACCTTCAACGTGCTACAGCCCCTAGCTAGAGAAGTATAGTAGAAAGCATGTTGAATTTGGAGCCAGGGTAAATGAATTTAAATCCTGTCTCTGCCACTTACTGCCAGTGTGGCCTTGAGCCAGTTACTTAACCCCTCTGGACGGCCAGGTACAGACCCCTGGGCTTAGAGTCAAGATTACTGGAGTTTAAATCCGGCCTCAGACACTCACTGTATGACCCTGGGCAAGTCACTTAACCCATCTGGCCCAATTTCCTCAACTATAAGATAAGGATAATAATAACTCCTACCTCCCAGGGTTGTTGTAAGAATCGAATGATGTAATGTGCATAAAGCACTTAGCATAGTGCCTGGACTTATGTTGATTTTCAGTCATTCAGCTGCATCTGAGTCTCTGTGACCTCGAAGGCCATAGCACACCAACACTATCCATGGAATTTTCTTCGTAAAGCGTGATTTGTCATTTCCTTCTCTAGCTCATTTTAAAGTTGAGGAAACTGAGGTAAACAGAGGGCAAGTAGCCCAGGGTCATAAAGATAGTAAGTGTCTGAGGCCGGATTTGAACTTAGTTCTTCCTGACTCCAGCCCTGGCACTCTCTCCACCAAGCCTCCTAGCTGCCTCTGACTGGCATATACTAGGTGCCTAATCGATGTTTGCTCCCTCCCCTTCCTCTTCCTCCTTCTGACTCTAGATCCAGGATCCTGTGGAGTTCTCTCACAAATTTCTCTCCTTCTCCTGATCCTTTTTGATAAAACTATATTGTAGAATCTAGATAGCTATTTCATGTATCCCAAAACCAAGATGAATTTCACATCTTGCTAGAAATAGCCTTTACTTCTCAACAGTCAAAACTAGCCGAGGGCTACAAGGGTTTTGATCCACAGCACCAATACCTAGAGGATGTTGACAAACCACGAGATTGTAAGCTCCTTAAAAACAAGGCTTTTCTGTCTATCCCCTTAAATACTTAATCACCGAAAGGATGGAATCCTAGTCAGGGTGACCTATGTGAGCTCTGGCTGGAAGGCCAAGATGAAGACAACATATTCCTCAGACGATGAGTAGAGCGGCTTCCCTGGTGTAAGTGGAAGGGGATGTCATTAGTCATTCCTGCTAATTTCTCATATCTTAACTCACATTGTGTCAAGCCATCCAGCACACGTGCTTTGTCAATAACCACTCCATACTCTAATCAGACCCAAAGATTCACCCGCCGACATCATGTCCATTTCCTAGCTTTTGGTGAATAGCAAAAAGGCATAGATTCCCAAAGGAATGTGTTTTTATTTTAGGATTCTTACACACTGTCCTAATTTACTCTCAAATTCCACACGAGGCTCGTCAACCTGTTACAGTAATTAATGAATTTGAGAAAAGAGAACAGAAGCATCTTTAAAAGGGAATTATGGAAGGAAACATTGAGAGTCCAGTTTATAAGCTATTATGGAGAATGCATGGTTTTCTGGTCTAGAGGTTTAACTACAATGGAGTAACCATGGCTGTGTCCAAAGCCACTGAAATTAAAGAGGTCAAGAAATGAATGCCTGCAATAATTCCTTCAGAAAGCATGCTTTAATTATGTGTCATATTAGTATCATGAGAAGCTGTATGTATGATGTCGATAGAGAGCTGGTCTTGGAATCAGGGAGTCTTGGGTTCAAGTTCAGACTCTCACACATATTGGCCATGTGACCCTTAACTTGCAGAGGCGGTGCTGATTTCCACTATAGAAGGAATTTCCTCATTTGGAAGTTTTCTTGCACTGATGATATCGAATGTGTAAGCACAACTCTATTTTACATCATGAAACCCAAAGTTGATTTGCGGGCATACAGTGTGAACTGCTGGTCTGGGGCTTGCTCCAGGCACCAAATATTACTTATTATGGTTCTGGCCTATGGCTAGAAACAAGAACATTTTCAATTTATAACACCTCGTCCATGTGCATATATTCGGTAGACTTGATGGTAATTGAAAAAGATTAATGAGTTCAAATGCATCGCTGGTAATTTTTATAGCAGAATGGAAAGGTGAAAATTGTATGACTGGATGGATGAGTGAATGCACCTTTATGCGGAGTTTCTTAACCTGAGCTACACGATTTACTTTTAATATTTTGCTTTGTTCAGTCATTTTAGTCATGTCTGTTTCTTTGTGACCCCATTTGGGGTTTTCTTGGCAAAGATATGGGAGTGAATTGCCATCCTCTTTGCCAGCTAATTTTACAGTTAAGGAAACTGAGGGAAACAGAGTTAAGTGACTAACTCTGGGGCATATAGCTAGTACATGTCTGAGGCAGGATTTGAACTCAGATCTTTCTGCCTCCAAGCCCATGCTCTACCCACTATGCCACCTAGCTTCCCTAATATTTTCCTAGTTGTAATCAATATAATTGGTTTCCTCTGTGAGTCTCTATATTTTATTTCATGCATTTAAAAACATTATTCCAGAACTGGGTCCACAGGCCTCATCAGATTGTCTGCCCAAGGGTCCTAGGCTGAGAGAGGGCTAAGAACACCCACTTTATGCAATCATAGATCCTTTGGATTGTAAAGGACCTCAAGATCCTTTGGATTGTAAAGGACCTCAAGATCATTAAGTCCAACCCCCTCATTTTCCATCTCAGGAAACTGAGGCACAGGGAGGTAAATAAGGTGCTCACTTTCAATCAGATTGGAAGTGGCAAAACAAAGATTTGATTTGATTTGATTTGATTTGAACCCAGATCCCAGGACCTGTTTAGTTTAGTTTCCCTTCTATTTTACCACAAATCCAATGCAGCAAGCACTTAATACATGCCAGGGACTATGCTGATGGCTGGGGATTCATAAAAGGGAAAGTCTCTACCTTCAGAGAACTTATAATCTACAGTCAATCAATACATATTTATTAAGCACCTACAATATGCAGGCACTCTGCTAAATACTGGGGATACAAAAAGAGGCCAAAGAAAGTCCCTGCCCTCAAGGAACTTACAATCTTATAGGGGAGATAACATGCAAAAAACTATATTCAAAGCATACAGGATAAATAGAAAATAATTAAGAGTGAAAACCCTGAAATTAAGAGGAGTTACCAGTGAGTGAAATTCTAGGATTACAAAGTCATACTAAGTGTTTGTGTTGCTGGGGGAAAAGTATTTTTTAAAATGTAACACAAATTGATTTATTAATTCTAAAAGTCATTTCCATCCTGACTTTTTAAAAAGAATCCAAACTATTACTTTAATCAAATTAATTTTAGCCTCAGAATGAATTTGCAATAAATTATGTATCATGCCTTTTTTTTTTGCTGGCCTGCCCTGAAGAAAAGAGCTAGTCAAATGATGGCTGCTATTTTTATCTCTAATTTCCATACTGTTTTCTCCTCTACTGGTTGCCTCTTTTGACGTATCTCTCTCTCATTGAGTTGTTGACTCTGTTTGCTCAGAGGTAGATTCAGTGATGAGTGTAATTTTAGAAATCTAATAAATGATAAATTAATAAGCACAGTCCCAGCTACTATGATGGAAGAAATGCCTTCCAAAGACCTTTTTTTAGTTAATGGTTAAAGTCAAAGTAGAAGAATATGAAGGAGGACTTTTTTGAGTGAGAGCAGTTATTAAATAACAGAAATTTATTATACCAACATTTTAGACATTACCAATACTTTGGAGATGATTTAGTCCAAATCAATCATTTCAAATGAAGAAACTGAAGCCCAAAAGATGTGGCGGATATCGATTTCACAGAGCTACTTAATGATGGAGCAGAACCTAGGTCCTTTGTCTCCTAGCCCAAAACTCTTTTCAGTTTAAAATCATTATTCTTTTATTTGTGAATAATATTCATGCATTTTAAGAGTAATCAGAACATGCAGGTTTTAATGACTCTAAACCCAAGGAGGCCATTGATTTGTAAAGTTTTGTTTGATGAATTGATTCATCCACACCTCCCCTGAATAAACTATCCTTTTTTGTTTGTTTTTAATTATTTTTTTCAATTATCAAGTTTTTTCCCTGACTCTGACATGCTTGCCTCCTCCTCTTCCCTGGGGACTGTTTTTATAAGGTAACAAAATTCATTTTTGATTTATTTTGGTGTTTCATTTACATTGTTATAGACACTGTGTTTATTGCTTTCCTGGATCTTCTGGCTTCCCTCTGCATCAGTTGATAGAGATCATTTCATGCTTCTCTGTATTCATCACACTCATCACTTCTCACATCATAGTAATACTGTTCCATTACACATATGAACAACAAATTGTTTAGCCATCTTATATATGGTTTTTGCACGTGTTGCACCATGGATCCATTCATGAAGGCGATGTCTTTCCGTAGATCTGTTAACATTGCACAGATACCTATGGAGTACACTAATCATCCCATGATCCTTTGTTCTCATCATATGAACTGCCCATTTCACCTCGTCAAACCTTTCTCTTTTTATATTCTCAATATTTTATATTCTCCTTTTATATTGCTTCTCATTCATAATTCTTTATTGACAATGCATTACAGCTAACTCATAGCCATCACACACTTCTTCATGGTCCTTTGGGCCACCAATAATTTAAATCTTGAGAGATCTTGGTATTTGGTTAATCATGGCCATGTGGAATCACTGTTCAAATATCAACATTTAAAACATATTGTGAAAAACAAAACGCTCTCTAGGTGCATGATCCTCCTCTTCAGGAGGTTGGACTTCAAGGTGTCAAAGGTCTTCTCCTCCAGTGACATCATATGACTCCACACTTACTCCACCAAGATCTATACATATGCCTATCTGTAAAAAAACCCATCCTGAAGTTAACTGAGAGTCTCCAATTTCTAGTTCTTAGTAGAATAATGCAAGTGGTCTGGGTATAGGGCTTAAGAATCTTTTCTAATAACAACTTAGGGGTTGGAAGAAGTAAGAAAAGTCCCTTCTCCTAAGCTTTTTGGATCCCTTGCTATTGATTCAACTCAGATTCAAATATAAAACCTTTAATCCTTTGAAGAGAGAATATTATACCTTTAAACGTGTGAAAGGTTCAGAACTGGAAGTGACCTTTGGGCCATTTAATCCAACTACCTCATTTTGTACAGAACAAAACTGAAGTCCATCGAGGTTAATGGACTTGTTTCAAGTCAGGCGGCCAGTAGATAATGGGTCTGGGGGCCATGTTCTCTCGTCTTCATTCCAACACTCTTCCCACTACCTTACTTACTTAAGAGTACGTTCTCCTATATATTTGCTCATTGGATCATCCAACTCTTTGAGCATGGAGAAAAGAGGCAGTATGGCACAGTAGATAGCGTTTGGACTTGAAAGTCACATGACCTGGGTTTGGATCCTGACTCTATCCCCTATCATCTATGTAAATTTGGACAAGTCAGGATGTCTTCAGGATGCACCTCACAAGGTAGTTATGACAAAAATGCTTTATAACCATGAAAGATCCATAGAAATGGGGCCTATAATTAAAGCAGGAAACCCAGGCTCTGAGAGATTAAATTGCCTGCTGAAGTTCAGGCAGCTGGTTCACTGCTGAGCCGGAGAACGTCACTCTGGTCTTCTCACTCCTCATACCGTACTCTCTTTCCACTTCCCCATAAAAAAGTGAGTGTGGCTTTGTCCTTAGAAATAGGATATGTTACTATTTTATTGCCCACTTAGCACTTAAATCATGCTTCCAAAAGCACCTTTTAAACAAAATAGGTGAAAGATATGTCATCTCATTAGGAAACAGGAAGTAATTCATTTGCTAGTTAGTTTCTTTGACAGTGAGGGGAAAAAAAGTTCTCAGGCCAAGAAATCAGAGTGTTGCACCTGCTTTTTTTCTGAGAATTTAGAATGACTTAACGTAAGATTTATTGCAATTTTTAAAAAATCACTTATTTGTTTTTAGAATACAACCAAATAATCCAACACAACAAATGTAAACATGTAACTAGCAATTTAGCTATCCAGGCTAGCAGAATGAAATGCATTCAGTGGCAAGTAGCAAGAAAAGTGCCTTCAAATCAGCTCTATTATTCTGGATGTGAAACTAACAGAGCAAGTTATTATGACAAGTAAAGTTTCGTGGGGGCAGGAATTAGTCTAAAGACTCACAGATGGGAGTTAGTTACTACGCCTATGACCTGGTACCTTCCTACTTCAACTGATAAGCTTAATGCCATTTTGACAATGAGGTGTTTCTAGGCTACTGGAGGAATATATGTGTTAATTCCTTATGCCTTCTAAATTCCTCTGCTGTGTTACAAACCTGCTACTCTCTTACTCTTATCATAGCACTGAACAAATACAGCTGACATACTTGCACATCCATCTTGCTCCCAAACAATGTTCAACAAATATTTCCTTAAGGTCTACTATGTATGTTATATATTGATTCATTTGACCTAGAATGCCACGAGTGCAAGAAAACTTCCAGAGGAGGAAATTCCTTACCATAGTGTAGATCAGTGCCATCTTTGCAAGTTAAGGGTCACATGGCCAATATTTGTGAGAGTCTAAACTTGAACCCAAGACTTCCTGATTCCAAGACCAGCTCTCTATCGACATCATATGGCTTCTCATTACACTAATACGATGAATAATTAAATCATGACTTCTGAAGGAATTATTGCAGGCATTCATTTCTTGACCTCTTCAATTTCAGTGGCTTTGGACACAGCCATGGTTACTCCATCGTAGTTAAACCTCTAGACCAGAAAACCATGCATTCTCCATAACAGCTGATAAACTGACTGGGCTCTCAATGTTTCCTTCCATAATTCCCTTTTAAAGATGCTTTCTGTTCTCTTTTCTCAAACTCATTAATTACTGTGACAGGTTGATGAGCCTCGTGTGGAATTTGAGAGTAAATTAGGACAGTGTGTAAGAATCCTAAAATAAAAACACGTTTCTTTTGGCATCAATACTTTTTTATTCATCAAAAGCTAGGAAATGGACATGATGTCGGCAGATGAATCTTTGGGTCTGATTAGAGTATGGAGTGGTTATTGACAAAGCACGTGTGCTGTATGGCTTGATGCAATGAAAATTATGATATGGGAAATCAGCAGGAATGACTAATGACATATCCCCTTCCATTTACACCAAAGAAGTCACTCTACTTATTGGCTGAGGGATATGTTGTCTTCATTTTGGCCTTCCAAAGTTGATTTGATTGGGGCAGCTAGGTGGCACAGTGAGTAGAGCACTGGCCCTGAAGTCAGAAGGATCCGAGTTCAAATTGGGCCTCAGACACTTGACACACTTACTAGCTGTGTGACCTTGGGCAAGTCACTTAGCCCCAATTGCCTTGCCTTCGCCCCCTCAAAAAAAACAAACAAAGTTGATTTGATTCAGGGCATAGGGTGCAATATAAGGGAGGGAGGGAGAGGTGTACTTAGGCTAGAAGGAGAGCCCCAGCCTGTTTCCCCATGGGGTGGAAGAGATAGACAAGCCTGAAAGAGGGACAATGAAGTATTGGAGTCCTGGACTGGGAGTGGAAGGAGTAAGGGAGGGATTTGAGGTGCCTCACACTGTAGGTGATGGGAAAATGGTTGGTTGGAGCATGGCCACACACCTAAGAGGACCCTGCTAGGCAGCTGTGCTCCTTAATCAGTCAACAAGCATTTGTTAAGCATTCACTATGTTCCAGGTACTGCATGATACAAAGAAAGCCAAAAGACAGCCCCTACCCTCAAGGAGCTTCCAAACTGATGGAGGAAAGAACATGAAAACAACTCTGTTCATATAAAGTAGTTACGGTATTGATGGGAAGTAATCTCAGATGGAAGGCAGTACCAATGTTGGGAGAGAGACTGGGAAAGTCAAAGAAGGTGGAATCTGAGCTAAGTCTTGAAGGAAGCCAGGAGACAAAAGAAGGAAATAGGAAAAGCATTCTAGACATGGGTCACAGCCAGTAAAAAGAAGTCTTAGAGTCAGGAGATGGAGTGTCATGGGTGAGGAACATCCACAAGGCTCGTGCACAGCAGCCAAATCTTTGGCTCTGAGTAGAGTATGGAGGGGTTATTGACAAAGTATGTGTGCTGGATGGCATGACACAATGTGAACTACTGAGCCATAGCATATGTGTAGCAGAATAAACTGTGAGGAGACTAGAAAGATAGTGAGGGGCGAGGTAGAGAAGGACTTAAAAGCCAGGGGATTTATACAGGTTGTCTCAAAAGTCTTAGTGTGGTTCAAAGCTTTAATAATGTAAAACTTTGCTAAAATTTTTGAGGTCCATGAATTTGATTCAGGAGGTAATGGGGGGCCACTGGTGTTTATTGAACAGGGGAGTGAATGGTCACTTTAGGATGACCGCTTTGACATCAAGTGGAGGATGGACAAGTTGGAAAAGAGTTGAGACAGAGAGAACAACCAGCAGTCTATGGCAACAGTATAGATGTGAGGTGATAAGGGCCTGCACCAGGGCAGGGGCATCATCAGAGGCCAGGGCATACCAGGAGATTTTGTGAAGATAGAAATGACAAGATTTCACTGATGATTCAATATGTGGGATGAGTATAAATGAGAAGTGGAGGACGACACCACCTTGGCAGTAATAGGGAAGTAATTTGGAAGGGGGTGGGGCAAGAGGATGAGTTGGTTTTGCTATATTAGATTTGGGATGCCTCCTGGACATGTCCAGTAGTTTGTTGGTGATGTAAGACTGGAAGTCAGAAGAGAGCTTTGAACTTTGAGAATTATTGCAGAGAGATAATTAAACCCCAAAAGAATCGATGAAACCCCCAAGCAAGACACTGTAGAGAAGTCCATGCCCCACCATGAACCAGCATGAACCAGTGGAGGACTGAAGTGAGCCATAGCAAAGGAGTGTGCTGCCTGGGAGGAGTCATGCTTACTTGTGGTTAGCACCTTGGGACATAGTGCCATTTACTCCAGGCCACTCATGGATCTGCCTCTCTATAACTGTAACTCAGCATTCCTCCAGCCTCTTTTAAAATAAAGTCCAAAAGAAAACACTATGTGGAAAATAAAGTGTTATTTTATTTCCATTTGATGAGATTTTCAATTAAATCTCATATCAGCCGTCCGTCTTCAGCTTGTTGTTGTGACGGGATTATAAAACAAATACCAGAGATACCTGATGAAAGAGAACAGTCCTTTAAAGCTGCAGATCAGAACAGGCTCTTCTTTTTGGCATTATACCTTTAGATGTCTAAACTGAGGTCAGGAATTATGAGCTCTAAGTCTGCCAAGCTCCATGAAGGCCAGGGCCAGGACTTATCTGAACTTGGCATCTGTCTCAGGGCCAACACATGCTCCAATCACTTCAGTACTTAATCTTGCCTGAATGAATGTTGAGCAAACTAGTTACTTCAGAGTTCTTAAATTATCTATAAACCATCGACATAAAGACCTAAGTCCAAAAGTATTAGACTTACTTTTCAGCTAAAAATCCCCTTTCATATGTGAGGCTTCCAATGGTGATCACCATTTCTTAAGTCTTTGGAGGCCTGCGAAGGCTTTAGACACAAATCTTTTTCTTTCCTGTCTTTATCCTAATACTGCAGTCATTTCATGACTAATATTTGCAATAAAAAAGTAAGAACCCCCACTTTGCACATAACCATGGTCACCTCCCTTCCTTGAGGGAGAGACCAAACGATTTTGTACTCGTATCCTCAGTACCTAGGACAATGATGGGCACATCATAACTGCTTAATCAATCCTTGTTCACTGGGTAAAGTGGGAAAAATGTGGAGATGATGTCCTGCATTCAAACCCTGGCTCTACCACTGAGGTCACATGATCAGACTTGGAAAGGCCTTAATGGTCATCTAAGCTAATCCTCTCATTTTATAGATGAGGAAACTGAGGCCCAGAGAGACTATGTAAATTCTCCAAGGTCTTTGGACTGAATCCATCATACTTTCCACAACAGTGTATATAGCTACATCTAGATAGATAAATAAATATATGTGTGTGTGACCTTGGGAAAGTTACATACATATAGATATAGATACATATATGTAATATAGAGAGAGTTGTGTGCATATATATAAATATATGTATGTGTGTATATATGCATATATACATGTATATATATATACATGTTTGTGTGTGTGCGTATATATATATATGTACATATCTCCTTGGGAAAGTTAGTTAAGCTCTTTGAATCTCTGTTTCTTCATGTCTAAAATAACAGTGTTCAAATTCTGCATTGGATACAACCCATGTGAACTCAGGCAAGTCATGTAACTTCTCTTGCTTCCTGTTTCCTTCTTGTATAAGGCCCCATGCAGCTTTAATCTATGATCCTAGGGTCTCATTGGATGAGAATTGCCTATATGAAAGGAAAATGTAATATGTACAGAGGGAATAGCTAAGCCATTGACCCTCATCCTGCAATGCTTTCCATTCAGTCAAGGAAAAAGTAACAAGGAAAAAGTCTAAATCTATGATTATCTTCATTTTACAGGTGCAAAAGTTACAAGCAAAAAGTCAAGGACTAGATTACAATGAAATCTAAAATGTTAGTTCCACATTCTTGAATTCTCAAACCAAATTATCAGTGAGTGATGACATTTCTCATTGAAACCTATTGCTCACAGAAGCCATTAAGGAAATTGCTTTGCCAGTATCCATAATGTCCCCACATATTTCCAGTGCCATGTGTGAGATCAGGACATTTTGTTTTCTTTTTTGGTTTTGTTTTGTTTTTCAGAGAGCATTGCTACTTCACTAATATTTCTAACCTTTTCAGCTTTTCCTCTATCCTGAGACTCAATGTCTGGAACAAGACAGACCGGAAAGAAGCTGAAAAGTAGTTAGAGATTTACTCAGCCAGTGCTTGCTGTTTAAGAGAATGGATATGTACAGGCTTCCATGAGATCCCCATTAGCAATATTAACTACTATTGCCTGGGAGAGCTTCAGACCCAATTTCTACTCCAACATATTAATACCTGACATCAGATCCCATCTCAAGACACTCATTAACTGTCAAGCAAGTCACTTGACCTCTTTGAAACCACACGCTGACCAAATGTCTCATGAGCACCAGGAAGGTCACATGGAACTGCTGAAATCTTGGTGTTGATAGAAGTTAGAGTGTGAGCTCTTTGTTCTTACCTGTCTTTGTATTTATCCCCAGTCCTAAATAAAGTGCCTAAGACATAATGCCTAAGAAATGCTTGCTGATTGATTGATTAATGCCATGTAAGGGTTATAATTCTATAATATTAGTATTAAACTCAGGCTTAAAATAGTAACATACTTGCTTCAATATCACAAGGATCTCTGGTTTCATCATTTGAAACCATCATTGCTCCATCCAGCAGTGGAGATTACAATTCTTCTACAAGCCTTTGTGACTTAGAATCACTGAAAAAAATCATGCCCCGGTGGTCAACCTGTTGATGAGTCTCTCTGCGCTTAGCTGTTCTGGTTTTGGACCAAAGGCATGTGGTCCTTTGCCAGGTCCATCCTTGAACTCTTCATTATTTGATGGATGCTTCCAGTGACTGGGCTTTATTGGCAAAGCTGTTGAAGATCTAAAGTCACCTCGATGTTCATAGAAGTCATGGCAGTAAACTTTTAATATATGAGTAAAATCCATCAAGGACATGTGAGCTCATCAGTGTGGAAATTCTCTCCACCAAAACATATTGAAACCTACCACTTTAATACATTATCATCATAGTCCTCGAGATAATGTTTTAAAGCCTACAATGTGCTTTGCACACCTTATCTCATTTATTATTTTCAATAGCCCTTTGGGGCAGATGATCTAAGAGTAGAGAGATGGATTTGGAATCAAGAGACCTGGGTTCAAACCCTGACCCTGCAATTACTATCTGTTTGACCTCGAGAAAATCACTGAATCCTTCTGGGCCTTAGATCTTGTTCTACAAAAAGAGGGGTTTGGCCTAGTTGACCTTGGCCACCAAAATTCCTTCTAGGTCTAAATCTATGATTATCTTCATTTCACAGGTGCAGGAACTGAGGATCAGAGAGACTAAGTGTGTTGAATATAGTTATACAGCTAGTAAATATGTGAGGCTATATTTGAACTCAGGTCTTCCTGGCTCCAGCATTTTATCTGCTAAGCCCCGCTACCTCACCTAAGTCTTTGGTAGTTGTCTGAATCTCAGAGAGGTGAAGAAGGTTGTCTGTGATCACATAGCTAAGAAGTGTCAAAGAAGGAATTTGAACCCATTACTTCTTAATTCCAAATTTAGCATTCTATCCACTGGGCTGCATGGCCTCTGATTTATAAAAATTAGGAATATAAAACAGCTACTAAAATGTATGTATAGAAGCCCCTTCCATTATCATATTAAGCCTCTATAGGGTTGATGGTGTATCATTGGGAGAAGTGGCAGCTCCTGGGATTGCCCACCTCCCACTATAGCCCAGAATACCGTGGTTGTAGTGAGCTTTAGTTGTCCGCCCTAGTTTCATCCATGATCAATGACCTATCAAAGTCCTCTAAGCATTGTATGCATAGAAACAGGTCCAAAAGTCTCTCCCTCCCTAAGCAGAACACATTTTGCTTCGTCACATGGAATATGACCAATAATTTCTCCTTCACAGCACTATAAATAAATAAGGGAGTAAAGCAGGTAGAGTTATTTTATGATATGCCAGTAAAATGATGTTATAGTTATTAGAGCAGGCACTGAAATCCATGGTCCATGTGGCAGAATACTGATCAATATTGAGAGGTGTCATTTGAAATGGCACATATTATACCATTTAATTTCCTTTTCTTTCTTGGATTGGTTGTTGGCCTTGGAAACAGTGAGTGGAATTATAATAGTCTATGATGCTTTTTTATTGGAAGAGAATTTTAGGAAAGGTCTGCTAAATGAAGTACCATGCACAGATGAGGCCCCCATGGGCAGGGATAGGAGCAACTCAATGATTCAGTTCTGCAAAAAGTATTAGAAAATTTCTGTATGCAAGATGGAGGGAAAGAAGGAAGGAAGGAAAGAAGGAAGGAAGGAAGAAAGGAAGGAAGGAAAGAAAGAAGGAAGGAAAGAAGGAAGGAAGGAAAGAAGGAAGGAAGGAAGGAAGGAAGGAAGGAAGGAAGGAAGGAAGGAAGGAAGGAAGGAAGGAAGGAAGGAAGGAAAGAAGAAAGGAGAGGAGGGAAGGAAGGAAAGAAGGGATAGAGGAGGGAAATAAGCATTTATGAAGTGTCTATTATGTCAGGCACTGTGATAAGTGCTTCACAAATATGAGCTTATTTGAACCTCATCATCCTGGGAAGTAGGTGCTATTTTTATTATCCCCATTTTACAGTTGAGGAAACTGAGGCAAACAGGTGCCATGACTTGTCTGGGATCACACAGTAGTTAGTACTTGAGAGAAGATTTGAATTCAGGTCTTCCTGACTATAAACCCAATGCTCTTTCCGCTGCACTAACTAGCTGCCTCCACAAGTGGTCAACATGGCTCTACATGAAGCTCTAGTGATGGAGGACCCACTCACTCACTCCTGACACAGTCCTTGCCACTAATGATTTAGAAGTTCTTCTTGACATCAAGCCTTAAGTTCATCTTTTTGCACCTTCTACCCAAGACCCCTGATTCTCTCCTTAAGGCCAATCTCTCTTCCACTTAGTCTTTTACATATAGCGAGGATGTCAATCCATCCCTAAGGGATAGCTCCAGTTTGTCCTGGAAATCATACGGACTCAGGATAGATGCTCAGCTTAGACCCTGTTCACTGGCTAGATGCAACGAGTTGAAGTGGGAATGAAGCTTCTGGGACTTACACATTTTCCCCAAAGCAATTCCCTGTCGAGTGCTGTGCTAACATTGCATGCGCTGCTTTGCTGTAGGCTTTTCAGTCCCTTGGTTTGAAGTTATAAGCATTGTTGGAGCACATATAGTAGGCATGGGAGGGCGAGGGAGCCTGCAGATTACAGCACATTTGATACTGTGTTTGGCAGCCTTAAATATCTGAGTGAGGGGTAGGATTCCTTCTTGCTTTAGTCTCAGGACTGCCTTTGACCCTGAGAGATGGCCTTAACCAGGTCTAGGAAGTGAGGGGCTGACAGATGATCTTGTTTGTGTCATGGGTATGTTTGTGGGTGTGTTTTAATCCTGTCTAATCTTAGACTTTCTCTTGATAAAAATAGCCATTCTTGGAGACCAAGGTGAAAGTTCCATTGGACACTGTGGGTAGTGTGGAAAGTGTCCTTGGCACTTGGACAAGACATCACTGTTGTCCCTGTCCCTCCAGCCAGAGAAGAGCCCTTGCTCCAAAAGCAGAACCCCTCAACCTAATACCTGTGAACATAAACTATACAGGATATCCAATAGCATTTGAAAGTTAGAGGCTAAGAGGCAACTTCCAACTGGGTCACAGTTGAAACTAGTAGCTGATAGGGCATTAATGAGTCTGCTGACATTTCCCAGGGAGGCTGCTGCAGTGGGAGAAAGAAAAGACAATTTTTTCAAAGGTTGCTTTTTATATGGATACTCTAGGCAGTCAAATTGAAGCAAATAGGCTTATTGAGTATGTTTTTTGGGGTGGGGCAATTGCTTTAGCACCTTTCTTCACAATATAGTTTAGTTCAATTCAACAAATAATTATTTCTCATCTACTATATGCAAGGCCCTGGACTCAGTTCTGAAGACACAGAGGAAAAATAAGTCCCTGTCCTCAAAGAATTTGCAGTCTGGTAGGGGTAGGCATGGGAGGATGTGAAACATACATAGGTTAATATGATTCCATGTAGTATGATAAGGGAAAAAGATTCCAACAAAGTGCTATGGGAAAATTTGAGGAATGCAAACAACCCTTTTCATGCATAAGATTAGAGGGTGTCTTAGAGAAGCAGACATCTGAAGAAAAGGGATTTAGCAGGGACAGTTGAGTGCATTTCAGAGAAAGGGAGTAGGAGACAGCAGAAACAAATGCTCAGACAAAGGAGATGACAAAAGGAGTTCCCTGGATCATTAGCAGTCCAATCTGGCTGGATTATAGATTGTGGAAAATAAGGCTGAATGAATCAGGACCACAATATAGGTCATTTTAAGAGTCACACTGAGGACTTAGCATTTTGTCCTATAGACAGTATGGAGCTCTGATGGTTTGTGGGCAGGAGAGTTAAAAGGCAAAAATATTTTGACAGCTCTGCAAAGGACCAGCCAGAGAGAGGAGAGATTAGAGACAGACAGGATAGTTCATGGCGGATTATAACAATTCAGTTGAGAAATTATTAGGGCCTAAACCATGGTGGTGACCGCATGAGTAGAAGAAGATTGATATGAGAATTGTGAGAGACAGACACCCTGTAGAACTTGACATTTGATGGGCTCTGGATCAGGCATGTGTCAGGGAGGAGTGAGGATGAAGGAAGGGATATGATGAAGTGTCTTTCCAGCCTATGGACTAACACAAATATTGCACCATCCGTGGAGATCATGAGTGTGGCTTTGGTCACATTGAGTTTTAGGTGACAGATATATAGCCAATAGATTGATAAAAAACAAACATGGACAGGTACTGTGGATACTGAGGCAAAACTGCAAGTACCTGCCCTCAAAGAGTCTATGGGGAAAAGCAACATAGATACATCTGAATCTAAATAAAAGATATGCAAAGTAAATTCAAAACAAATAAAAATAAATACAAAGTAATTTCAGGACACAACATCTGGAGAATCAGGGAAGGGTTCATGCAGGAAGTGTTCCTTAGGGGATGAGTCCATGTAAATCTCAGAGTCATCTACAAAGAGGATAATTGAACCTATTGGAATAGATGAGCTCAGTAACAGAAAGAAGCATCAAAGAAGGCTGAGGAAAGATCCTTGTAGGACCTGCTCATTTAAGGGGCAGAAGATGGATAACAATCCATCAAAGAAGACCTGGAAGTAGTGGTCTGACTTTGAAAATGAAATTGACCTGGAGCTAATGATGCTGAATGGTAGAAAATGGGCATGAGAAATGTTGGCAGTGGCTGTCTAATTAAGATAACCAAGTTGGCTTGTTACAGACTAAGACCAAGAAGGGAAGAAATAACATTGCTGGTCGTGGGTTCGATGGTGCAGATACATCATAATTAAAAGTCCTGTTGTCACTTAATAAGTGTATTACGATGCTATATTTGGACAGCTAGGTGGTTATGCAGTGGATAGAGGGCAGAGCCCGGAGTCAGGAAGACTCACCGTCTTCAGTTCAAATATGCTCTCAGACGTGTAGTGGCTATGTGACCCTGGACAAGTCACTTAACTCTGTTTACCTCAGTTTCCTCTTCTGTGAAATGAGCTGGAGAAGGAAACAGCAAGAGACTCCAGTGTCTCTACCAAGAAAATCCCAAATGGGGTCACCAAGAGTGGGACACAACTGAAATGACTCGACAACAGCAACAAAGAGATTGATGCAATGTGTCCTCAAGAGCAGGCGGGGAATAGGATATGGACTTCCACTTTAAAATTTACTCTTGCAGATGCCAACTACTTTTGCAATTATAAGAAAAAAGATTTCTTGATTGGAAATGGAACAAAACAGCACATTTAAGTGATGAATAAATAAGATAATATGGTGCCCTGACCCACTAATTACATGACAACTTGATAGGATGTTAAGATATTAATTAAGATATCTAGTAATTCTAATTACAAGGTATTGCTGCCTCCAAAGATGAGCCCATCAACATTGCCTTCTTAATCACAATTCGGAGAATATTGTTGATTTTCTTGTCTCTGAAGCTTTTGTACCAACTTGTACCCTTTATTCCCATCAGATGCATTCTGGGAAAATCACCTTCAATTCTGCTAATTTCTTCTATTTATTTTCTAAATAACAGAGCCAAATGAATTTGCTTCATAATTCATTTTAATACTCAGAAGGTCTGCCTCCATTACTGACTCTGTGGGAGACTCATGTGGCCTTGATTTCAGCTCAGCTCCGCAGGCTGCCTTAAGCTATTTCCATCACAATCTTTCCCCATTTTCCAAAAAGACAAAATCACAGGATGGAACAGTCAGTGAGTGGTCAGTCAAGTGAGGATCTAGATGAGTCACAATAAGATGTCTGAACTGATTGGTTCCTTGCTTGTTAAATGCTCGGTTTGTAAGAGAGAATTTTAAAAGTCTCTTCCAGCCGTCAGTCTAATGACTCTGGCTGTGACCTGCTGGGTCTCACATAAAACACATATGCTGTAGCTATGGAACTAGTACCTTCACATCTATGAAATGGGCATAGTGACAAGGGGCAAAGGATTAGTAGAATGCTAGGGATTGCCAAAGATGTTAAAATACTGGGGCGAGCAGGGCTTGTGCATTAACACAGAGGACAGAAATATTGTTAAATGTGTTAAAAGTAAAAAAATTCATTATAAATCTGTTGTTGGGATGAGGAAGAATTTAATTCAGCTGGGCTTCACAGATCTAGAATGGAAGCTTGTTATGGCTATAGACTGGACCTTTCCATGAAATGCATGGATTTTGACCATGCTCTCTTCCTA
>CM053624.1:11187483-11214490 GCA_028646595.1 Phalanger gymnotis
TTTTCCTATTATTCTTCCATCTGTCCTTAACTCTACGAGAATATAATCCTCTCGAGAGAAGGGCTTGTGGTTGAACTCTTTTCCCTACCCCTGAAGTCAGGGCACACAGCACAATCTGACAAAAATGCTCCTAATTACATTGAATTGAGATGAAATTATATTTAACATAGACAAGCTCTTGTTTTCAAAGCATTTCCAGATCTTTGTTTGGGAAACGTCCATGATATTCACTACACAAAAGTTTTTCTTCCCTTGAGAAGACAATGGAAGCACAAAGGACAGGCTGGTCAAAACCCGCTTAGCAAATATGTAGCATATTAATCCACAATTATCCAAACTTCTCTCCTGTGCCAATGAGAAAAGTGTGGACACAACTGCATCCCTTATTCTCTGTGATGGATGACTACACAGAGAGCTTTAAAAAAGTCCTGCTTCTGAGAAGAAATTAACACATGGCCCTTGGGACCTCGAAAGTCTTTTATGAAACTAGGAAAAATGCTTTTCCTCCTGAACACGTATCTTAAAAATCATGGGTCCTACCACACTAACCCTGACATGTTCGAACAAGAAATACCTTGATGTTCTTTCTTGTTAGAGGGAGATTTCTCCCAATGGTAACCTGTTAGCATGGGTAGCCTTGGTACCAGCTCCCTACTTTCTCACATCATCCTACAGCCTGTGGACTAGAATATGAAAGAGAAAAACCATTCCTGTAAGTCATCCTCTTCATTCAAGACTAGGTGATGCAATCTATCCCAAGCTCCTACCCTTTGCCCTTCGGTGAAACAAAATCTTTTGGACTGTCCAGGAAATGAAGCTGCCTTTTGACAATGGGCCCTAATAAGGCTCACTGAGGCCTGATTGCACTTAGAGGGCTAAGATTCACAAGATAATGCTCAGTGTTCTCTTGGTTTAATTGGCTCATGGCAGGGATTTGGGAAAAGGATATTAGTAAACTGAATCCTCATCATAGGAAACACAAGTCCCTCTGGGCTCATCTCCCTGAAATCCCCTTTTATTGAGAAGAGGATGTTGGAAATAAAGTGGTGGCGAAGATGGTGGGAACAAGGCAATCTTTCCTCCAAAGTGCTCAGTGCCTGAACATGACCATAAAAGGTCAAAATTTCAAAGACTAGAGGTTTAGGAAGTTTGGGCCTCTGTGTAGTACAAAAATCTCATGACTCTAAGAGGCATTTAAGTATTACAAGAGGCATTACCCAGCCACAGAAACCTCAGGAGTAACTGGCACAGCCTCATGTGGATCGGGACACATCAGACAAGCCTCAGTGCCCTTGGCACCAAAAACCCTTTCTCTGCTGGGTGAGGTGAGAGACCAAAGCGCGGTCGTTGAGAAGGAAACATAATAGGATCATCCTTACATGTATGTTGTCATCTCCTCCATTAGAACGGAGTCTTTCTGAGGGCAGAGGATTTCTTGTATCCTTGTATCTTGTATCACTTAGCATAGTGCCTGGTTCCTAAGTGCTTAAGAACTTCTCATTCATTCATTCACTCCTTGTAATGTGACAAAACACAGTAGTAGCATCCTTCAGAGAACAAGAGTCTTGTCAAATACATATTAATATCATTTCACTGATATACTCCTGCATTACAGAGGACTTTCATACCAGGAGCTGTAAATCTAACCTCACCGAATCCCAGAATCTCAAAGGGCGTCGAACCTTCTGTATCACAGCCATCCCAAGTGGCTTACGCTTCAAAGCCTCTGATGAGATTGCTTTCTTTCCCTCTAAAGGGCTTTAATGCTTAGGAAGCTCTTCCTTCAGTTGAAGTCTTCCAGCCAGAAATACTTAAGAATAGCTCATATTTGTGAGCAAATTTGAGCCTCATATGCTACTAGCGTTACCTTCATTTTATAGATAAAGAAACTGAGACTCCAAGTGCTTCTGGCCCAGGGTCATCTATCTGGCAGTGATATTGAAGCCACACCTTCCTGACTCCAATTTCCAACCTCCAGACATGATGCCTGGTCACTTCTGAACCCCCTCCACCCAATCATCCAAGTTCTGCTCTTAGTCGCTAAGCAGAACAGGTCCAATTGTCAATCACATACTTGTCCCCATTAAATCTTTTCCCAGCTAAACATAGGAGGTGGGCAAGTCTGAAGCTAGGATTTCACTGGTGTAGGCAAACCTTTCTATCAGAAAGCTTGAAAGGTCCTCTGGAACTGGAAGTCTTCCCAGCTGAGGGACACAGAGCTGTTAAGTGACATGCCTAAGGTCACACAGATCAGAAGGGTCTGAAGCCAGATTCATACTTTTATTAGAAGATTGTCGTTAGTCTTCCTGACCTTAAGTCCAGTGATCTATTGAATGTGTCACCTAGGTGCCAGATACATACATGTATGTGTGTAATCCACGTGCAATATACTCATGCACATACTTGTACACACATATACCTACACATGTGTACATATGTGGATGGCAGAATGCAGTCATAGAGACTGGCTTTGGAGTGGCATGCAGCCCTGACATCTCCAGACTGGATGACACTGCACGTGTAAGTGACTATTCATCTCTCTATCTGATTTTGGGGGGCTCTGTAGATGAAAGATTGTTTGTTCACTTAATGGGTTTTATGTTGAACCACCGAAAGCCCGGGTCTAGACCAAAAACACACATACATTTATGAACACGGACACACCAGTTGCCATAGAGCAATGGGCACCGATATGTTTTCCCTAGGGCCGTCTTTGACAATGTCTTCATTTTTCACACTTTATATTTTGAAACAGAAGCCCAGGTTGGATAATTAAAAGCAATCAAGGGGAGCTTTAACATGTCTCCAAGGTAAAGTTCCTGTCAAGTATAATTTGACATGAAAGAAATTGATCTTATGAGGCATATTCTTCTAGTTCGGCCTGGGTGAGTGTGCTCAGAAACACAACAGAATTGAGATCCTGGAGCTGGAGGGACCTCGGAGGTCTCATATTACAGATGGGGAAACTGAGGATCAGGAAGTAGGATGACTTCTTCAAGATCACAATAATATAAATATTGGACATGGGATCTGAACCTAGGTCCTTTGACTTCAGAGAGATAGCATGCTGTAGCAGAAAGGGTGGGTGTCCTAGAGCCAGGAATCTTGGGTCTAAACCTCCCTTCTTTTACTGACCGTCCGTATGATTGTGGGCACCTCATCTAACTTCTTAGACCTTTGCCTTCATTATCTGTAAAACGTGGCAATGACATCTATTGTGTCTGCTTTACAGGGTTGCTATGAAGCTCCAATGATCGATTGATCGATCTATCTACCTGTCTGTCTGTCTGTCTGTCTGTCTGTCTGTCTGTCTGTCTGTCTGTCTGTCTATCTATCTATCTATCTATCTATCCATCCATCCATCCATCTACCTATCTACCTATCTATCTATCTATCTATCTATCTATCTATCTATCTATCTAATCTATCTATCTATTGATAGCTCCACCATTTAAAGTGTTATTCATGTGGTGTGTGCTATTTTATAATTTTTCATAAATATGAAAGATTACCCA
Source organism: Phalanger gymnotis (assembly GCA_028646595.1). Classification (NCBI taxonomy): domain Eukaryota; kingdom Metazoa; phylum Chordata; class Mammalia; order Diprotodontia; family Phalangeridae; genus Phalanger; species Phalanger gymnotis. The sequence continues at coordinate 11,190,999 of CM053624.1, forward strand.
ATGTTGTCACTATCTGAGAGCATCCAATCACTGATGACATTTCTATAGGGCTTTAAGGTTCATAAAACCTATAGGATCAGATTGTCATAGTTGTTCAGGTAATCCGTTCCAAACTCCTCATTTTAAATTTAAGGAAACTGAATCTCAAAGAGTTTATGACTCTGCTTTGCTCTAGATGGAAGAACTAGCTGTACTGGGGAGAAATTTCTAGAAGGTAAATTTAGGTTCGATATAAGAATCCACATCTTAACAATCAGAGATATCCCAGGGGGAAATGAGGCACTGGGCTCCCCTTCACTGGAGATCTCTAAGCAAAGGATCAACACCCACTCGTCAGGAATGCCACTGATGGGGATTTTGTTCAAGTGTGAGTTAAACTAAGTGACGCCTCTGAAATCCCTTCCTGTTCTGAGGTTGTATGGTTGGTTGGTTGGTTGGTTAGTGTTTGTCTTTCCTTCTTGACGAAAATGATATCGCCATGTTGGTGTCAAGGTACTGTGTGCTCAACTGTGGTGGAACAGACAAATATGAGCCTGAAAGGCTCTACCACAGGTCAGGCATATGAATATTTGGAGTGGAGAGGTCTCTAATTTTGTGTATCTCATGTTTCCTTTGAGCTGCTGAAATTCTGCTTCTCTCAGAGAGCACAGTGCCTTCTTTGATGTGAGAGTGCCATGCTGGGTGGTCCAGTGCCACTGTCTCCCAGGTCTCACAATATTGCTCTAAGAAACATCTCAAACAGAATTATTTCCAGTTAAGCCAACCTTTAGGGTTCATCTCTTGAGCAGTTTGACTAAGACACTTGAAACGACTATGCTTATCCACACCAAGCACAACCTTCCTTACTGGTTTAACTGCCACAGATAGTGAATCATTTTCAGAATCATTCTGTTATCAGAATTCCTCAGAAGCAGAACTACTTTTGCCAAGAGGTCATGGATTTTCAGAAATAAAGCATTAGAAATTCATTCTAGATATCTATTAAATGGAAATATTCCAATTATTTCCTCTCTGACATTCTTCCTAGTACCCAAGAAGTTTTCAGAAACATAAAACATACCCTTTACATTTGAATCATAGATACATTTAAGTTGTTCTAGAGGACAGGACTAACTTTGGGAGGGGGGGTAGTCAGAGCACAGTGGAGACAATTTTTTAGTGAGTCGACTCTGCCAGGTCTGAGTACCAATCCACTCTCTATCTTATTCCTATCCCATGCCATCCCATGCTATTTCTATTCTATTCTATCTTACAAATATTTAGTCAATTTGGTACAGTGGAAATAGTCCTGGATTTGCAATCACAGGACCTGAGTTCAAATTTATTTTATGCTACTTTTTACCTGTGGGTCCTTGGGAAAACTATTAAATCTCTCTGGAACTCAGTTTCTTTTTCTACAACATTAAATGGTTAGACTATAAAACCTCTAAAGTCCCAACTAGCTCAGGGGATTTCCTTGAATACTTGGTGTCCAAGGCAGATCTCTCAGACAATATATTATGTCAGGGTCACTAATCTGTGGTCTACAAATCTCCACAGCTGGAATTTTCTAGATGTTTATGAAATTGCAGGACTTGATCCTCCTCCTCTGTCTCTCTCTGTCTCTGTGTGTCTCTGTCTCTCTGTGTGTCTATATGTCTGCCTGTCTCTGTCTCTTTCTCTCTTCTCTCTCTTTTTCTCTCTGTTTCTGTCTCTGTGTCTCTTTATCTGTCTCTGTGTCTCTGTCCCTGTCTGTCTGTCTCTGTCTCTGCTGTCTTTCTGACTCTCTGTCTCTGACTCACTCTCTCTCTCTCTCTCTCTCTCTCTCTTTCTTTCTTTCTCTCTCTCTCTCTCTCTCTCTCTCTCTTTCTCTCTCTCTCCCTCTCTCTCTCTTTCTCTCTCTCTCTCTCTCCCCCCCCAAATCTCTGAGTATTCCCTTCTCTCAAGGAGTTTCTAATCTAATGGGGAAAGGGTGGAAGTCTGGGGGTGGTGATTCAGACCTTTAGGAAATTTCCCTTTTTATAATTAACACAGGTCCAGTTATAATCTCCAGCAGTCAGGTAGCAGGTCGCTCTCCCTGTGCCTTCCGATCCTGGGAAGGCCCAGAAAAGCCTAGGAAACCGCAGGGAGGGTGATGTGTGCTTAAGAGTTAGAAGGGCAGAGATGACTGACAGCCCAGATGACACGAGAGTACATTGTTAACTTGCTTGGCTGACTAATGAAGCTGCGGCACAGTTTGCTTCTCCCCTTGGGGAGTAATTCACCTAATTTCGGCTTGCTTCAATTCCGGGACTCTGCTCGGTGCTGAAATTAGTATGACAACCCTGCCTAGCTCGCTGTTGCCAGCATGGTCGGCTTTTAATAAATGCTGATATGAGTCAAATTTTGCAAATACCTACTAGACTACAAACTCCTTCAGGGCAGGGAGCCCATCTTTGTGTCTCAGACAAGGTAGAGGCTCAGCGTTGCCTGGGGCTGAATTGCACTTAATCCAAAGCCAGAAGAAGCATCTAGCAAGAGGAAGGATGGTCCGCCCACCTGTTAGGCTTTCAAACAAAGCAATTTTTCCATAAGAAGCTGATAAGCGATGTCTAGTTTTACAGACTCTAACTTCTGTACAGGTGAGATGGTTGGATTGTATCCAAACTGTTCCAAACTGTTCTGTATATATGGGCCTCCTTCAAATACCCTGCTGACCTGCAGGGGATAGTGCATACATCCAGGGAATTGATCCCTATGTTAACAGCTATTAGCTAAACTAACTGATTTCTGACCCTCGTTTTTTACCTACTCTAATTTCAACTGATTTCATCAAAATAAATGTTTTATTTTCTGGTAATTTGGGGGGCAGCAGCGAGGGGGCACAGTGGATAGAGTGCCTGGCCTGGAATCAGAAACACTCATCTTCCAGAGTTCAAATATGACCTTAGACAATTCCTCGTTGTGTGACCCTCATCTGTAAAAAGAGCCAGAGAAGGATGTGGCAAACCGATCCAGGATCTTTGCCAAGAAAATCCTAAATGGGGTCAGAGAGGAATAGACACGACTGAACAACAACTACAAAGTTTTGGGGCAAAGGAAAATAGTCAATATTGACTGGAATTTGGTCTTATTCGATATCATTTTAGATTCATCTAAACAAGGGTTCAATGGGGTCCATTTACTGCTCTAGTTTTCCACCAGGAATATGTTTTAACAAGAAGAAACACTAAGTCCCATTTCAATAATGCTTTAAGGTTTGTAAAGCATTTTCTTCAGAGCAATCCTGAGAGACATGCCCATTTTACAGGTGTCGAAAAAGAAGCTCAAATGCCACAAAGTCAGTTGACTAGAGGCATGTAGGTAGAGAGCAAGTCCTGAAAGTTCTGGGTAAATAGAAATCCCATAGAAGGACAAAAGGACAGCTGGCTACTTAAAAGAATAGTGACATACAATAGTATGAAGGAATGATGAGTCCTCTTAAAAGTTAAGAAAGAACAATTTCCTAACTGATCTATTGTGAAAACCTTGATTTTTCCATATTGAGTTGGCCTACGTCAGACTTTTACGCCTTTATCTTAAATTAACTCATAAACTGGTTCTCTTTTAACAAATTTAGATACTGTCTCTTTTCCTCGTCCTGAGAGCACACACTCACAAACACACCCACACACACACACACACACACGCACACATTATTTTCAGCAATGAACAGGAACAAAACGGTTGTCAGTCTGGGTTCATTGATGTGACACTGGGCTGTGTAATTTACAGTTGGAATTTAATTTGGCTTCATGTTTTACCTCGCATCAAGTATTAAATCATTAACATGATTCTTAGAAGGTTCAGTAACTTAGTGCGTAGACCTCATACCAAAGCCAAGCACAACCAATCCGTGACAGTGGATAAGTTCTAGGCAGTGTACTGAGGCCCAGAGATGTTAAGTGATTTATCCAGGGTCACACAGTCAGTATCTGAGAGAAATGATTATTAATAATCAATGATTTGGGGAGATTCCAGTCCCCCTCCCTTTTTTTTTAGATCCTCATTTCAAGACCTGAGTCTCTGAAGGTTGAACTAACTTTCTCTGTCGAGACCCCACACAGATGAGGTAGCTATTGTGTTCTATGGGGAGGGAGAGGGCATAAATTTGAATAGATTGCCCACTGGCTAGAGGTAGCTTAAGAAATACATGACATAATCAAAGTTCAGGTCCAGCCCCTCATTGTAATATTCACTCTCTCAGTAATTGTTAACCAATCAGAGTTGATTGTCAACCTGGGGAACACCGGCTCTTTGAGGGACATAAAAACTGTGATTTGTTTTGTTTTGTTTTTTACCCCATGGCACCTCCATTATTTCCGATTTCAAAAATGCGCTGATTAAAAAGAAAACTCAGTAGAGCTGCTACTGCTAGCAGAGGTGTATCAATTTACTCACAAGAAAACATGAAGGCTCTTTGCAAGTTTGAAGAAAGAAAGAAAAGTAGATCAGAGTAGAAAAAATATTCTAGCGTAAAACATCTTTGCATATTTATATCAAAAAATTTAAAATAAGAAAAAACCTAGAATGTATGTAGTATTTTAAGGTTTACAAAATACTTTAAAAATATTATCTCATTTATTATCTCAAAACAACCCTGGAAGGGAGGTGCTATTATTAATATCTGTTATAGAGATGAAGAAACTGACCCAAGTGAAATGATTTGTCTTGGCTCACGCTTCTAGTAGGTGTGTAAGGCTGAATTTGAGCTCAGGCCTTCCTGACCCAGGGCCCTGTATCCAAACGCAGCACCTTAGCTGTCCCTTAGGTTCTCTGCTGGGAACCCAGCAGAGCAAAGTAGTATGTAAAGCAAGGCACAGAAGGGTGACTAGAATGAAGACAGTCACAAAGCCTCAATGTGTTAAAGTGAAACTCACTGGGAATTCTAATTCTTATTCTAAGAAAAGACAACATCAGCAGAAATAAATAAGTAAATAACTGAATGAGCAAATGAAAACAAAATTGAAAAAAAGATAAAATGACCTAAAGTCATCCTCAAATTAAAATGGATTAAGTCGGAAAAATAAAACTAGCATTATGTGACGTTTGTTATCAGCATCTTCTACATAGACCTGGGAACTCTCTAACATTGGGTTCTAATGAAAAGGAGTCATTTAAAAAATGCCGATGATGTATTTTGAAATCTCCCTTTTGGATTTCTTTTTTCAATCCAAACAATTATTTCCTAACAATCTCTTCCAATGTTTTTAAGTCCCAAGTGAAACCAAGATAGCGATATCACTAAATCCCTAGAATTTGGCTTCAAAATCGAGTATATTTTACCAAGCAAATTCTGACTTACAGAGGTAAAAACAACCTTATTCTCGTCTCTCAGTACTCTTTCTTGTTCAAATGTAAAACAATATTGTTGTTGTTGTTGTCAGTAACTCTCCCAAGAAGCATGCTCACAAACCCAAATTGAGCTCTTTGTGGGTACCTGTGCACATATGACTCTGCCTTTTAAAAATTAATTAACTCCTGCCTAATCAACACTGATTTTAGTCCTTTTTCTTCTGGAACGTATTTCCATGTGTCACAGATTCTCAGGGCAAGGCAACAGAAACTCTTCTGTTCCCTGAGCAAAAATAATTCTGGCTTTGGACTAAGACTTATCTACAGGCTAGTGAAAAGACTGTACAGTCGGTTTTTAAAAATCAGTTAGTCCTCCAGATGTCTGGGCTACATGACATTCAACGCCTGAGTGGAATGAAATGATGGAAATGTTGACTGGCATGACTGGTTTGTTGGGCTTTGTCAGGTCTGTTTAAAATCATACAACCAAGAGTCTTGTGCAGGTCTTTCAGAGAATCCTAACCTTATCATTAAAGAGAAAGGTGATTTTCTTTTACAAAAAGCCAAATTACTTCAAGTCAAATCTGGTTTTTGTTGAGTTAGGAAAATGCAGTAGGTTTTTATCTTAAACTAAACTATTCATAAGAGTTTAGGCAGGCTGGATGAAATCTATTTTGACTGAGTATGTATATATCTATGTTTGTATCTATCAATCATCTATCTCTGTCTCTCTGTCAATATCATCTATGTATCGACCCATATCTCTGTATCTCTCTCTCGTCTCATCTATCTCTGTCCCTTTCTTTCTATCTCTATCTAGGTATCTATTTCTTGATCTATGTATATGTGTCTCCATTTACCTAATGAACACATTGGCATTCATCTACCTTATATCATTCATTCTGGAAATTGCTTAAAATGTACTTGTGATGGCACCGTGCCATTTAAAACAAGGACCTTAAAAATTCTCATGTGGAAGAAATGATTTTCTCTAGAAGTTACAAATTCTTATAGGGTAATTTACTGTCTCACACATCATAATTTCTGAAAGTACTTTTCATGAGGTGAAATATTTTATTTAATTTGCTTTGTATTATTCATATTAGATTTTAGAGGAATCATTTCCCCTTCCTGATAAATATATATGTATGTACATACATATATGTATGTATATATACATACAGACATACAGACATGTATATGTTTATACCCACCAACACATCAACATTAACAGCTCCTGTTGGTGGAGTTAGGCCCTCACTAATTTATCGATCACACTGACTAATATTTATGATAGCCTATATATTGTTGTTTTCTTCTTCACCACTCCCTGTGGTACCCAGCAGGATTACTCCCATAATTTATTCCTCTCTGTCAGAAATGCTGTTTTTTTATAATTTTGATAAATTACATTCTTAACATATCGTGATTGCCCACCAATGTTAGAAGAGATCAAGACAGATGCTAACTTACTTCGCTTTGGCCTCTGCATCTTCATAGGCCTTGTTGGAAACATCGTCCAAGCCTCCGATCAAGTGCTTGAAGGAGCTGCAGAAACAAAGGGACAAGGATCAGGAAACAAGCCCCAGAAGGAGAAGCTCGTTCACCTAGGGAGGGAGATTGGGATCAGAGATCTCCCTGGCAGAGGGAACACCCTCCACTGATGCAGGGAACCACCCCTTGGTGACTTGTGACTTTGAGAGCTGGGGGCCTGGGGGCACTGAGAGGTTAGGGGATTTATCCAGGACAGGCAGGACTTTCTGTCTCCAAGAACAGCAATCTATCTACTAGGCAACACTGCCTTTTGTATATTATATAAACAATAGTACATTTCACATAAAGATATAGATGTACTTGTATATATATATATGTAATTTATAAATGTATAGAATAGTATATTTTATATAAAATGCGAATTCGTGTTTATGTGTATAATGTAGTATATTTCAAATATACACGTGTGTGTGAATGTATGTAATAGCTAACATTTCTATAGTGCTTACTATGTGCCAGGCAGTGTGCCAAATACTTCTTATCTCATTTGATCCACACAACAACCCTGGGAGGTAAGTGCTATTATCATCTCCAGGTTACAGGTGTGCAGCCCGAGGCAAATGCAGGCGAAGTGACTTGCCCAGGGTCACACAGCTAGTAAGTTTTGAGGTTGCATTTGAACTAAGGTTTTCTTGACTCCAGGCCCAGGGATCTATCTTCTGTGCCACCAGCTGCTCCTAGTAGATTTTATATACGAATACAGATTAATTAACAAGCATATTACATGTATGTACATATAGACTAGTTCACATATATAATATAGATAAATATTATATATGTATTTAATATACCTAAGCATAAATGTATATGTACTTATCAATAGCATATTTCAGATACCCATTAAGTTGACATAAATATAGAAATAATAATAGTACATTATTTACATAGGTGTGATAATAGTAGTACATTTCAGATACAGATGTAGATATCTTTAAGGTTTGCAAACTACTCTGTTCTCTTGCACTGCATTCCCACAAAGACCCAGTGAGGTAGTTAGGAGCAAAATGTACTTTTAAATCCTCCTAAGAGGTAAGTTTCAGAGGATTCTTTTGTAACTTCTTGACATTTATAATTCTGAATGTATTAAAACTGAACTGAGACTTTTGGGACAACATACATTTACACACATACGCACACATATACACATATATACAATATTAGTATATTTAAGACATAGGTTGATTATATATGTATACAGTACAGTAATGTATTTCATAAATGGATGTAGATATAGATATATGGTTGTACCTCTATAATAAATATATACTTCAGATAGAGATTGGTTATAGACATAATTATATACACATATAATTATAGTATATTTTATGTGTAAATACAAGTATCTTTAAGGTGTAAAGATCACTGTTTTCAATCTCATGTAATCCATATCATGAACCTATGAGAGAATACCACCTTCACATTAGGAACTGGAATTTCAATGATGTGACAAACTCCTAGTGTGAGAATGCCTTCCCACTAGCACAGATCGTAACCCTAGTCTACAACTTAATAGCTAAATTTCTTTCGGCATTAAGAGGCTACTCAGTATCCTACAGCTGGTAAGGATCAGGAGTAGTCTTTGAGCTCGGCTCTTTCTGGCTCCAAGCCCATCAGCCTAACCACTATGGTCTGCTTCCTGTGTGGACACTACTCTGTAATGGTCCCATTTTACAGATAGGGAAGCGAGAGAGGTCAGATGAATTGTCTTAGGCCCCCTGTGCTACTTACTAGGAAGGAGGTAAGATCACCAGGGCATTTCACCTTTCTTGGTATCCCCAGCATGCAGCAAAGTGCCTGGCATACAGTAAGTGCTTAATAAATGATTGTCACTATCATTGTTGATAATAATAAGCAGAGTTGTAGATTCAGTAAAATCAGTAGGGTGGAAGATTGATCCTGGGTTCTTCCCTCTATGCTAGGCTAATCCATCATCAGATATTTATTATGCACTTACTGTATGCCGGGCCCTGTGCTAAGTCTAGGGATGGCTACAAAAACAAAAGTAACTCTCCCCCCAATCCCGCCATGGGAACTTACATTTTATCAAGGCAGACAACATGTGCACAAACACATCCATATACAAAACTGTACACAGAATACACAAAATCAGTACAAAATCATCTGGCAATGAGGGTGCTAGGAGCATGTCCAAAGGCATTTGCTCCACAACACTGATTTTGCACACATACATACATACAAGTACTGTGTATCCTCTTTGTGGATTTTCAGAGGAAGTATTCCCTTGAGGGCAAAGTCCTGGTCTCAGGGAGCTTATATTCTGCTGAGGAGCATGTGATATTCCCACAATTCAAGGGAACAAGAGGGAGGGGGCGATGAAGCGATCAAAGGGGAATATCCTAGGAGGGACAGAGCACTTTGAGCTCATGTAGCTGGGAAGACGGAAGATAGGTTCTTCCAACCCTGGCCTCCTCGGCTCGCTGCAAATGGCTTTGCTAAATTCCTCTGTTCCCTCCAGAGAGTTAGTAAAAGCAATCCTCCCAGAGGGTGAGTGAGGCATGCTCTGCCAGGGGGGACCACAGCCCTTCCGGAGACTGATTTCATTCCCTCGTGTCCTGATGACAGTTATTAGTGCACTGAAGCGATCATCGGCTAAATTGGAGACTCCTAGAGGCTCACAGACATTCTGCGGGACGCTTGCGGCTGCTGCCACCAGATTTTCGGCTCCTTAGGAAAGCATCTTTGCTGAGTAACACTGACCATAAGCTTCTGATGGAAATGGGGAGGGGAAGATCTAAGGAAATGAGAGTTCTCTCATTTGAAATTGTAAAGTTTCCTGCTTTGCAAATATGTAAGCAACATTAGCAATTCTCTCCCATAAATGAAAGGAGGAAAGTTATGATAGCCCAGATTTGTAGAGTGATTTAAAGAATGAAGCCATCTATCTGCCTGTATGTTCTCATTTGATCTCTAAGATAACCATGGGAGGTAGGTATTGTCATACTCATTTTATAGATGAGAAAACGGAGTTTCAGAGAGGTTAAGTGGTTTGTGCAGTCACACAGACACTAAGTGTCGCAACAGGATTCGAATCTAGTGCTTCTGGAGTCTTATGTCTAGCCCTCTATTCATGAAGTCGGGCTGCTGCTCGTGTAAATACCGTCCATGATATTACTGAAATTTGATTTTGGTGGTGGTGGTGGGGGGGGTCAGTCAACTAGCATTTTATTAAGTGCTTATGACTTTCCAGGCACTGTTCTTGGCACTGGACACACAAAGAAAGGTTCTAAGCAGCTGTCCTTGAAGAGTTGCCAACCCCAATGGGGACAACAATGCATAAAATAACTAGGTACATTCTAGATATATGGATGGAAGGTCACCTGAGAGGGGAAGGTACCATTACCATGGGGACCAGGAAAGCCTTAATGTAAAAACAGATTTGAGCTAGGTCTTGATGGAAGCCAAGGATCCTAAAAAGAAGAGACAATGAAGGAAACCATTTAAGGAGTGGAGGACAGTGCAGGCAAAGGCATGGAGATGGGGGATGAGGCTTCTTTTCTTTGATACCATAATTCTCCCAGTTCCTCGTTTAAACTTAAAAGAATTTTGAGTTTCAGATGTCAAATGAGCCAATGTCGCCATGTGGGACTGTGAGACGGAAGCAGAAGATCTGGGAAAAATAATAATCTTCTAGTCCCCAAATGGCACATTTTACATTTGGGGAAACTGAGTCCCAGAGAAGTGAAATGACTCATCCTTAGTCTCTCAGCCAGTTACTAGCAGAGTCTGAAATTGAATTTTGCTACTTAGCCTGGTGCTTTCCCCATTCACTTCAAGGCCCTTCTTTATACAAGAAAATGTAATTCATTATGAAAATGTTACTGCCTAAGAGCATCTGATTCTTTCTAGAGTGTCTTAAATAAGCTGATTTCCCTCTCCAGATGAAGCATAATACCCTCTATATGACTGCATATACATTTACTCCAAACTGTCCCATGATTCAGCACCTCAGAAATGTTTAAAAGTCATAGGAAATAAGAAAAGAATGAGCTCAGGAAAGCTCGTCTCTCTGCTGGTGGAGACTGGCACGGAGGCAGGCTTCAGAGGGTTGGTGAGTTCCCAAAAGACAACAAAAGAAATCTCCCACTGGCTTCTTATTGGCAGCCAGGCTTCCTGACTTACAGTTTTTGGCCGAGGCCACTAGGCTATGCTAGAACTCTACAGATGCCCTCTGGGAAATCCCTGTTGGAAACGATTAAGAGGGAAAGCACACACACGTTCATGAGAAGGCGGCCTCCACGCAGATGTAGACAGAAGGACCTCATCGCTAGGGAACCGTTTTAAAAGTGCCAACATCAGATCGTAAACTTTTGTTAAGCCTACTAGGGATGACAATTCTGGCTGAATCCTCACTGTTGGCAATACTGGGCCTTTGAAAAACCAGACCTAAACAGCAGGAACCAACAAGATTGAAGCAATAAGCCCCTTTATAAGGACGGAATTAGCAAGACCCCACTTATAATGGAATATCATTAGGCCTTCAAAAATGTTTGTATTTCTTCATGCTCCATTTTGTTTTGTGGTCACTTCTGTCCAAACATCTAATTTCCACAGCTCCTCTGGGGCTGGGATGATGTCTTGTCACCTAGGGACAAGCACAGAGATTACATTCTCACAGGCCAGATGTAAAGTCCTACAGGGCAGGCACTGCCTTGTTTTGTCTGTGTACACCTCCACCATTTAACACAGGGCAGGCACTTGGTAAGCCTGTATAAAATGTTTATTGAGTATCTCCTCCAACAAGACCAGCACTAAAATAAGATTTTAACTACACTATATCTCTTCAGGGGGAGAAAAGTAGCTTAGACCGTGCCTCCTCGTTCTGGGACTTGGAGGTTTTCCTTATCGGCTTGGGCAAAGAAATATTATGTGGTTTGAGATGGAGGGATGGGGGAAAGTAAAGGGAGAGTCCACTAAAAGGAAAAGGAAAGAATGCAGGAGAAGAGGGAGCAAGAAACCATCACACGGCAGCAAGGGGTCAGTGGAAGCAGCAGCAGCAGCAGCAGCAGTGATAAGTGAAACACTTGGGGAAGAATGACTTCATTGTTCCCTTCCTCAAACTCATGCCTTTGGGGACAGTGGAGAAGGGAAAGCCAAAAGTGAAATGACCAAGAGGGGATGGACTCCGGGTGTTGATTGGACATGGCCAACGTGGGAATTTATTTTCCTGGACTTTTTGTGTTTGTTACAAGGGTTTGGTTTTTCTTTTTCTTCTTTTCCCTCAATGTTGAGGGTAGGTGGAGGTGGGAGAAAATAGACTTCTGTCAGTTAAAAAAAAGCTGTGAAATTTAAAGGATCAAGTGGTAAAGCTTTAAGACTGCTTAATAAAATTCTGCTGCTTGTCCATATGTCTGGAAGGCTGAGAAACTGTCGATTTGTAGGGAATGTGATGAACTGATAGAATCCATAGCCTTTTCCCAAGCTTCAGCTGGACAGACTGGCACTGGCTTGTACGTGGGTCCTCTTATATCTCATTAATACCTTTGATTGATTGCGATGGGTACATTTCCTTGGGTCCTTTTGTTTGAGACAAGAGAGTACCGGACAACTCTGGGAGCTACATGGAAGACAGTGGCCTTTCGTAGCCCAGGGCTGGGATCCCAACCCTCCAGTTCATTGTTAGAGGGGATTCCTCCTCTGACTGGGAACATCATTATGAGCTGTTGGCTTGTTTCATGACTTCATTCCTTCCCAAGCACAGAATTAATATGAACCTGGAACTTTAAGACTGTCTAATCAGCCTAACCTGTTGTTTTGCTTAGAGAAGTCAGGCTGATTTTTTTTATGTTACAGTGTGTATTTTTTTTTCATCCTTGGTGTGTGTGAGTGTGTGTGTGTGTATGTGTGTGTGTGTGTGTAAGGACATAGAATAACTTCTAAACACCTTCTTGCAAGAAGAACTGTTAACTGAGATTGGTACAACCCATTTAATTAATCTGTTTCCAAGTTTTTCTGAAATATTTAACAATCCATGTAATTCTATTCAGCAAGGGTTTATTAAGTGCCTGCCGTGAGTTAGACATTGTGCTAGATGGTAAGAGTTCAAAGGCAAAAAGCAAAAATTTCCCAGTCTTTCAGGCCCTTAATTCTAGTGTTCTGATGGGAGAGGGGTGTTTCAACAATCCGGCTAGCAGCTTCTGTGGGGGTGTAAGATCCACCCACAGCCAGCACCCAGAAAGCTGCCAACAGCACAGGTTCTTTTGATCTGATTAACTAAGGAAAGCAAGGTGAAGGGGTTGACAAGCTTACTTTAATTCAGCGTACAAATATCATTCACTTAGTTCAGGGGAAAAAGCCGGCACCCTGAACTTCAGAGCAAAATACAAACAAAGTACAAACATCAACAGATAGACCCAATACAGATTCATAGTTACCAACATCTAGGTTCAGCCTGGGAGCTCAGAACAAGGGCTGGCCCAGAGTCACACGCACCACCACTGCTGCGGGAATGAGCTCCAAAGAAGAGACAGCCCACCCCTGGTTTTTATATCTTTTTCAGTGTCAGGGGTGAGTCACACATGAATCCTCACAAAGAGGCAACTTAAACCCATGTGGTCTAAAAGCCTCTGCTGTCTCAGACATGTAAACTAGGCCCTCCCTGGAGTTAGCCCCACCTTGGGCCCCACCTTAGTTGCCAATCCACACCCACTAAGGTTTTACACCTAACAGGGGTTTGGGCCTGGGGCTTAGCACCTAGTGAGGCTCAATGAAATACACTGAATTACTCCAAGGGAACAAAAGTCAAACTTCTCTTCCAGGGCACTTGGTTGAACTAAGTGCTAAGAAGCCCATTTTGCTTACCAACACAAGGGGGAGTGAAAAGGGGAGAGTGACACAAGTGTGACATTAAGTAAATATAAATTATGCCTGCCTAGATCGTGCCAAGGACTAGGGATGCTGGCTTTGGGGTCAGAGGACCTGCCTTTGATACTGACTGACCCTGAGTAATTCATATAACCTCTCTCATCCTCAGTCTCCTTATCTGAAAATGGAGTTAATAATAGCACCTACCTTACGGGGTTGTTGTGATGATCAGATTATATGCACACACATAATTTTTTTATTATACACGTGTGTATATATTCTAGGTGTGTATTTTATATATATATATACACACACACACACACATATATATATATACATATATATGAATATAGTGTATATGTGTGGGCAGTCAAAGGCTCTGGCTTCAGGGGAGGCCTTGGTTAGGAGATGCTGAAATACTATGGTAAATTAAGGTCGACTTGGGCAATTTTATCTAGCCTATGCTTACATTTCTAAAGGGAAAATATGGTGTCCCTAAAGTGTTCTCATATATCATTTGTTAGCTGGCAGTTGTAAGAAAACGATGAATTCTAATTAAGAAAAAAGTATTTAGATATGGAAAGCATTTTGTGAACCATAAAGTGGCATATACATGCTAGTTATTAATTATCACCCTGATCTGATTCTTAAACAATAGCTACATATTTGTTGGAATGCAACTACCCTACTATTACAACTGTTACTACTACTACCACTACCCCCCCCCACTGCTACCACAACAACTACTACTACTACAACTGCTTCTGCTGCAGCCTGTTACTACCACTACTACTACCACTACTACCACCACCACCACTACTACTACTATAACAACAACTACTACTACTACCACTGCTGCTGCTGCAGCCTGCTACTACTAGTACTACCACCATCACCACCACTAGCTAACATTTCTATAGCACGTTATGCAAATGCTTTACAAATATGCTCTCACTCAATCCTCAGGACAGCCCTGCGGAGCTGCTGAAGTAGGAGAAGGGTGGATTTGATAAGCACCAAGGTCCGTTTCCGATGTAAAATTCCACAATTCTTTTGGAAAAATGATTGCTGAATAGCCAAGAACAGTTTAATGGAAACAGGCTTAGAATGGGATTAGGAGGTAGTGAGTTCAAATCCCGGCTCTGTCATTTCCTATTTGCTTGAACTTGGGCAGATTCCTTGGCCTCAGTTTCTCCCTCTATAAAATGAACGTATGTGAGCCCCTGAGGGCTCACATTCTGGCTCTTACTGTGTGACATCGGAGCTGCTTGGTGCTTTTTTTGGTTTTTCTCTTGTGAATTCTCTCCACTTTTTTGTCAATAACCCTTACTTAGGGAACAATCTTAAAAAGAGGAATAAAGAATATTTTAGAATAAGAACATAATCTGCTTTTTCTTCTCTGTTTCTAAATCCTCGATTCCTGTAAGCTAACCTTTCATTATTCCAGAAATTTAGGAATGAGCTAATTTAGGAATTTCACTAAGACCCGAGGGGCAGTCAAGTTTGCCCATGCCAACTCTAGTAATGGAATAATTTAGAACATTTTGATAAATATAATTGAAGGTCTTAACAGAATTGATCACTCTTGGAGCAAGGCCGAACTAATGAGTTGTCTCCTTTTTTGTTCTTGCAGATGCTCCTAGGGAAGCCTGCCATCCGTTCGACCTTCTAAAACAGACATTTCCTTCCAAAGTATTAATCTAAGCACCAGGATGACTTTTAAAATATTTATTTACATGCTGTGACATTTCTTCATTAATGAAGGGTAAGCCTTATAAAAAATCTGAGAGAGCATACTGAACATGCCTTGCAAATTTCAGCAACAATTATAACTGAACACATGGGTCTAATTTACTATGTTGTGACTTATCAATCATAAAAGAAATGAAGGAAAAAGCAGAAAAATTAATTTCTTTTGATATAATAATCTTAAAATTTATAGCAGGGCTGCTGCTTGTCACTACTGTATTATCAAATACAATTTATAGTTGTGATTAGAAATAATTGAAGGAAAACTTGAAGTAAAATCATTATCATTTGAGATGTACACGGCACTTCAAGGTTTGCACAGTCCTTGGCATACATTGTCTCATTTTGGCCCAAACCCCACCTCTAAGTTACATAATACAAGTTTTATTGTTATTTTTGTTCAGACATATCTGACTCTTCATGACCCTATTTGAGGTTTTCTTGGCAAAGATACTGGAGTGCTTTGCCATTTCCTTCTCCAGCTCATTTTATAGATGTGGAAACTGAAGCAAACAGGGTTCAGTGACTTGCCCAGGGTCACACGGCTAGTCAGTGTCTGAGGCCAGATTTGAGCTCAGAAAGATGAGACTTCCTGACCTCAGGCCCGGTACTGTATTCACTGAGGCACCTAGTTGTTCCTACAAGTTTATTAGCCCTATTTTAAAGTAGAGGAAACTTAAGATTTAGTTAGAGGCTCCTACAAGAGCTTTGCTTTTATCTGTTCTGTAGGTTTGGGGCCAATAATCAAACCATTTGATGGGTCTTTGGCCTCAAAGTATTGTCCAAACACCAGAGGCTCCCACTATTTCCTTAATCTTGGTATCTTTCCATCACTCTTAGGAAAGTGTCATTTATAAACAACAACAATAAACCAAGAGAAAACTGCCGGGCTTCAAAGCCATCTGCATCCAGGTTGGTAAAAGCAACAGGAATTTCCATTAAGAAATCAGAGTTAAAAGGGACCATTGTCTCGTTCCAGGAAATCTCTCTGTTGAAGAATGTTATGGTCGCTGGACTCAGCAGGCAGCAATTCGCGTTATTAAGATGTTTGCATGATTAAGCCCAAACTCTTTTCTGAAGGGAGCTGATTACTCAGTGGTACGTCCAGAAGATGGGTAATTTGGCTTGCTAGTCGCAAGACGAGGCTTCAATTAGAGAGAAACACTGATGAAAACAGGTTCGTTGGAGTTGAGTAGCCCCAACGTTGAAGTGAGAGCCAATGAACATCCCATCTCCGGTCCCCCTGCCTTTTCGCTGATCCTCCACCACATTGCCCAGCCTGCGTGTCTTAGAGTTCCATGCCTCCTTTTAGGCGTGTTCTGGGAAGGTGGCAGAAGAGGTTCGAATTTTTCAGATTCTCCAAATTGCTTCCACAAACAGAACATCTTTTTTTTTTTAATTTCTTATTATTTTATTTTTATTTAAAACATCTTTTAAGGCTCGCCTCAGATGTCTCCTACACAAAGCCCTTCATGATACCAACTCAGCTGCTGGGGTCTCAACCCCTTTTAGCTTGTATTTATCTTTGTCTATTTTGCCCATGTGTATACATCTGTGTGTTTCTCCTGATAGAAACCAAATTCTCTGAGACTAAGGTTTGCCTCACTTTGTCTTTGGATCCTAGAAGCGAGCACGGTGTTCAGAGCAAACCGGGTGTTGGATAAATGCGTGTTGATTGGGTACCTGATCCATCTCCAACAAGTTCACAGGATCACAATGTCACAAATGGAAGAGACTTCAGTCGTCACCTAATCTAGTCCAAATCCAGACACGAATTCCCAATATAACGTGACATCCGAGGGGACATCTAGCCTTTGAAGACCTCCAGTTCAGGGGAAATCTGATACTGTGTCCTGAGGCAGCTCATGCTGCTTCTCAATAGATGTGATTGTTAGGAAGCTCTTGAACTCAATCCTAAATCTGCATCATTCTGTGTAATAGCCTTTCGAATACTTTTCCCTCAGTTTTCTCTTCTCCATACTAACCATTCCCAGTTCCTTGTACCAGTCCTCACTTAGCATGGGTCCACCATCTTGGCTGTCCTCCCCTAGATGCTGTCCAGTTTACCAATGGCCATACTAAACTGTGAGGGTCAGCTGGTTTGTTGGATGATTTCACTATCAAATGGGTGAAGATGTCAAATTTCTTTGGAACTCAAAGGGTGTTGGGAAGCCCACTGTGCCTTTGAGATGTGGCTCTTGGTCTGGGCAGAGGTTCCTCTTCTTGGTTATTTTAAGAATTGGCACATGAGCTCTGATTATTTTTTCAACCAACAAACACTCACTGAGTACTATGTAGTAGTTCTTTTGGTATTCAGGGTGCAAAAGATAAGACAGTTCTTGCCTTCAAGGAGGTTATGTCCTTTTGGAGAAGGGGAGGTATACCATGCACACAGAAAAGAAATTTGAATAACATACAAAGTAATGCAAACTAATTTGGGGCTAAGGGGGCCACTAGCGACTGGGAGGGGATTGGGTTGCACATAAGAAGGAAGGCTGAGATTTCTGTAAGCCAAAAGTAAGGAGGGAATGCATTTTAGGCATGGGGTACAGAAATCAGAAATGGATTGAGGCACATGAGGAATGAATGAAAGAATGAAAGAAAAAAGATATTTATTTAGCATCTCCCATGAGCCAGACGCTGTGCAAAATTCCAGGGAAACAAATATTTAAACAATGAAGACCATCTCCACCCTCAAGGACAGTATAACCAAACAGAAGGAGACAATGCTGAAAGGAGTATGACAACCAGGGAAACATATTTAATTTGAAAAGTTTCAAAGATGATGAGTGCAGTGACGTGTTCTCCTTAGCACACTGGGCACAGCACTCTGGTTGGACCTTATCATGAGTGAAGGAAAATGATGAGGTATAGGAAAGCTAGACTGGAGTCAGATTTTGAAGAGCCATTGGCCATGCTTAACTAGATTGGTGAGGGCAGAACATTAACTCCCTTCTTATTCTTTAATATTTGGAGGCCAAACCATTGAAAAAGGTCATGATTGGATCAATCTTTCTCATATATCATAATCCAACCCTGACTTGTTACCCTCATGACCAAAGAGATTTCAGCCCACATCTCAACATCCTGGGGACAAGGCCTCTTCTAATTTGCCAACTATTTTGAGGATAACCAGTCATTAGACTTTTGTGGCCCTGATGGCTGAACTGACCTTTGAAATTTAGATATAGATAAAAAGGAAATTAAAGGTTGAGGCTGCTTTCCCATAAAGAGTGTGGTACATTAAACATGACAAAGGCCATGGAGAATAGTGACCTGACTTGGAGAGCATTAGGGCACTGAGAACCAAAGGCTTCTAGACCTCTTGTTCCACAGTATATTTAATTTTACTTTAAGGAAAGAATGTATGCTTCAATTTTGTCATGGAAGATACTGCTGGATCTGTCAGACAGAAATGATGCCTGGAAGCCAGAGACTCCAATGGTGATGTTAGCCATATATCTACCTTGCCCTATGACCTTAAACAAGTGTCCCAGTGTTCTGTATTTATAATCTGAGAGATAAAAACCTATGTGAATCCCATTGGATCATGTGGTTAAATGCATTGTTATAATGAAGCATTGCCTAGAAACAGAAAGATAATCCCAGAGGATCCCTGCTATTTTGTGTAGGAAGAAGACCTGGATGGGTCAAAAAATAGTTTGGTCCACTGGTAAAAGATAAAAAATTGAGAATGGATCACAATCTGTGTCATTGTAGATAATGCCCACATTGAAATCCTGAATATATATGTGTTTAAGTCCTTTCCGTACAAAATGGGGGTGTATGAAGAGAAGGAATATATTACAGAGACAATTTATTCTGGTAAAATAAGGTATATGCAACAGAATATTTGCGTGACAAACTAGCCTCGAGCAAATATTTAGTTTAAAACATTACCTGCTAAAATTGAAGATTCTTTAACACATCACTCATTTGGGAAATCATGATCCATCTATGCCTACCAACTCTTTGAAGAATTGGACAAAATGTTCACAAAATTAATGCTAATAAATATGGTTATCATGTGTGAAAACTGGCAAAGCACTTTGTGGACTTTTTATCTCATTTGAGCTTTACAACGATCTTCTGAGGTAGATGTCCCAGACACGGTCACCTCCATGTTACAGCTGAGGAAACCAGACGAAGAGAGGATAAATGACTTACCCATGGGCACAGATCATGTCACGGACAGAGTTTAAATCAAGGTCTTCTTGTCTCTAAATCCAGCACCCTAGCCACCAAATTACTTTGCCCCTACAGGAAAAACTGAATATGCCTCCTGTCCAGGACCCACTAGGATTGGCCAATGCTTCATATTCCCTTCCGGCTACTTCTTGAACTTAAAGTCCATTTCTTTTTTTCCAATGATACTGTGGAGCTGAGGGTCATGGAATACCAGAGTGAATGTGACTAATCTATTGTCATTGATATTTACAAAATTATTGAAAAAAACCAGCATATCTGGACATAGGCAAATGTGCCCCTCATTTTAAAAAGAGGAAGAGAGCAGACTCTTCTAGTTATGAAATGATAAATATGACTTGAGAATATAGAAGGATCGAGGAGCTTAAAACATTGGAGAAGGGAAGCTTTTCAGGAACCGGGTAGGGGAATTGTGGCAGCTGTTTTTAGTTATCTGAAAGGCCACCTCATGGAAGAGAGATTGGCTATAGAAGGGGCAATGTGGTCCAGCGGAAAGCGCAATCTCTTATTTGGAATCAGAGGCTGTGGTTTCAGATCTGACCTCTGCACTATCTGACTCGTTGACACTGGGTGCTTCATTTGACATCTTTTAGTTCCACCCTCTTAATCTATAGAATGAGAGGTGAGTATGCCAGAGTTTCCATCTTGAAATCTCTGATCCTATGGCTCTGCCAATGGGGAGAACTGGAAAAATTGGCCAGGATAAAGTGTAGCAGATGTCAACTCAATGTAAGGGAAACCCTCCTATCAGACATGGCTGAACTTGGAATGAGCTAGCTGCCTTTGTAAAGAATAACATAAATAGAGATTTAGAGCTAGGAGGGACCTCAGACACCATCAAGCAGGACCCTATCATTTTGTAGATGAGGACTGAGGCTTAGATAAGTTAAATCCAATCACCTCCTGTTCCAGTAGTGGAATTTGAACCCAGGTCTTCCTGGTTCCAAATTTAGGACTCCATCCACTGCACACCATAGCACCTCTCTTAAAAGCACATGGCTGGAGTTCTTCAAGTAGATGCTGGATAACCACTTTTTGGGGATAAATTTCTGCTTAGGAAGGAGTTAGACTAACTGGGCTCTGAGGTCCTTCTATTATTCCTAAAATGTGACACAGAATGGGTCTTTTTGGAGGAAAGGTGCTATCTAACATACTGTGTGTCTCCCTGTGTGTATGTATGTCTACATAAATAGTGTGTGTGCATATGTATACATATCCACAGATGTCTGTAGAGGTATATATATATATTATATACACATACACAAATATAAACATATACATATATACCTACATGTACAAATTCTGGAGGAAGCAGACTTTGGATAGTCACATCAACAAACATTTATTGTCTGCTGTATGCCAACTACTGTTGCTAAGTGCTAGATAAAGGAAGAAACATGTGCCTAGCACACAGTAGGGACTGAATAAATGCTTGCTGAATCACATTGAATTAAACTGATTTGCATGATTCGGCCAATGAGACTTTTCTTCTAAATTTGGAAATGGAGAGTTAAGTGAGCATAATTGAGTAAAATAGATTAAAACATCAAAGAATTTATTGCAGACTGATATGTAGGACATTAATGAGGATAATTATTTTGAAAACTAATGAGGATTACATGCATGAGCCTCAGTTGCAATTATGGGGCAGAAGGGATCTCAAAATGAAGTGTAAATTTCATTTTCAATTACAGTAGGCAGATTAGAAGGCAATTCTAAAGTATATTTTTGCTCTCTTATGTGACAGAATGAGCTATAACCACAAGTTGTTCTAGGATTTGTTAAAAAGTAGCCAAGATAAGTGCTATGCGTTTGACTTTTTTCTCCCTTCTGTGGTCAAAATGTCAAAGATGATGATTTCAGTGAGGACTAGGGGAAGGATGGCAGTGCCATATGCCCTTCACTGATTCAAATGAGTAGAGATGTTGAAGGGAGGTTTTAAGATCATCTTCGGCTGGGCATGGTGGCACACACCTTTAATTCTTCCACCACAGAGCCTGAGGCCTGAGGTTTGTTTGGGCTCCAGCCTTCTGAACTTCAATAGGCTAAGTCAGTCAGGCTTCCACACTGTCTGGCACCAATATGCAGAGTTCCTGGGAGTGAGAGGTCACACTGCGCCCGGCAAGGTGAACCAGCTCACATCAGAAACTAAACAAGGCAAAGCTCCTGTGCCAATCAAAAGTGGAACTGGGCTTGTGAGTTGCAGCTGCTCTGCCAGCCTGGGTGAGATTGGGAGACACAGTCTCAAAAAAAAAGCTGCTCTGGCACTGACATTGATCCCTGTGAGGCCGCCCAACTCTCCCAATTTAGCTGGGTAGGGGCGTGGATGTCAGACACACAGCCCATCCTTCCCTGGTCTAGACTTGAAGTCTCTCCAATTTGGAAAGCTTGGGTCTCATTGGCACAGGCTCTGGAAACCCAGGGTCACCTCTGTGCCATGACGGCCCATCAGAGGATGACTGGAGCAGAGGCTAATTTTCACTGAGACAAATGCCCGCACACGGTCCGTAAATCCAATTCTCCATGCCAGGATCGATATAGCAGCTCCATCACATTTGGATGACCTGTTCTTCTCAGGCACACACCAGAAATGGGCTTCTGCACACTGTGCTCAAGCTCTCAAGAGCAGAGCAGGCTTAAAATAGCCACAAAATAGGGGATTTTACTGGGTCTTGAAGTAAGCAAGGGAAGCCAGGAAGAGGAGGTGACTATTTCAACCAGTCATTTCCATGGACCAAAAAAATCTCTGCTTTGCCAAGAAAGATAATTTTCCAAATATGCCCAATTGTGATCACAATGACAGCATCACATTTAGTCAGAAGACTCTCTTTTTAAACAATGAAAATTAAATCGCCATTCCCAAACTTTTTTTTTTTCAGGAAGCCTAGTTTTTTAATTCAAAGATCATTTTCAGTTTCATTTTTACCCTGACAACAAATAAACCAACAGACACCATGGTTTTAATTAGTCAGCAACTATTTATTAAGTCCCTACCGTATACCTGGTACTATGCTTTGTGCTGGAGAGACAAAGGCAAAAGCATGGTCCTTTTCCTCAAGGAACTCACCATGTAACTGGGGAGACCATATGCAAACAACTTTGTACGTATACAATGCATACAAGCAGCTAGGTGGTGCAGTGGATAAAGAACCTAGAGGCAGGGAGACCTGAGTTCAAATCCTTCCTCAGACACTTATGAGCATTTTGCCCTGGGCGAGTCCCGCTATCTTCCTCAGTTTCCTCAAATGTAAAAATGATGAGAATGCTAGCATCAACCTTAAAGTGTTCTTGTGAGGATCAAATGAGATGATGTTCATAAAATGGTTGGCAAAATTTAACATTTTATATAAGAGCAAGTTATAATAATAATAATAATACATGGGAATTCATCTCAGAGGGAAAGGACCAGCAGAAGGGAAGGGAGTAGGAGTAGGAAAAGGCATGTTGTAGAAAGTGAACTCTGAGCTGGGTCTTGAAGTAAGCAAGGGAAGCCAGGAAGAGGAGGTGGTAAGAAGGAAAAGCATTCCAGGCAAAAGGGATATGTGGCTGGAGCTGCCATGTTTATACCACAGAAGAGATGGTAAAATTTGATCATTATGCCCATCAGCTATAATATTTCTATTTGTCAGTTTCACTGGGTGTTTAAGATCACATGACAGTGTTCAAGAGCAAATTTCACTCTAACTTAACCCAAATTAACATAAAAGGAAGAACACCTACATGAGGGATCAAAATTCATATCTAGCTTTCACTATGACCAATCTTTTCTTCCCAGGATCATACCCTAATTACTGCCCCTGAAGAAATGTGGCAGAAACAAACAGAGCTGGCAAAGACAATGTTTATGAAAATCACTAGCTATTAGAATG
>CM053624.1:11214990-11250041 GCA_028646595.1 Phalanger gymnotis
GATAGATAGATAGATAGATAGATAGATAGATAGATAGATAGATAGATAGATAGATAGATGAGAGAAAGAACAAAAGCTACCTAGGTTGTGTCATTTGGGCAACCCACTGAGTAAAGCACCTGTGTATTGGTTTTGACATTCCATCTTAAAGGAAAGTAGTAAATGAACTCAAAATACATTATGTATTAGGGATTCAGGGGCTTAGCTTTTGTTTTATATGATTGGCCCCATTCATCATATTGTGTTATACTTTTGGGTCATAAATCATAGGGCCATAGATTTGGGGCTGTAAGAGACCACAGAAGTCAAGTGGTCCAACCCTCTTTTTGCATATAAGGAAAGTGAGGCCCCAAGCAGTGAGATGACTTATCCAAGGTCATCCAGATCTAAGTGGCAGAGTCAGGTGTCTTCTGATTTCAGATCTAGGAATCTGTCATACTCTAGCATACTTCTGTATTGCTAGTGTGATTCGGCAATAACCACTGTCCAAATGGATGCCCCAAAAACACTCCAAGCTCTTGAGTCTTCTAGGAAGGACTTCCCTCTACCTATAGAGGCCAAGATTCAGAGAGATCAAGGTTACATTCCCAAGGACAATAGCGGGCATGTAGGTAGCCCTCCCTTCCCTCCCCCCACCCCCACTGAGATTGGCAAAATTTTATTGGAAGAATGTGAAGGGCGGAGGGTCATGTTGGTCTATTTCAAAAGACTACATCTAAGCATTATAACTCTCCACTTAAGCAGAATATCTCTTTCCCCAATCACTCTGGTCAATTGAGGTTTAATGTGTATGGCTGGAACATTACTGGTTTAGCTCTATAAGGTCAAGATGTGTGACCCTTTATTTCCTTTAAAAAAAACATTTCTTTGGGCAACCTGGGGTGCCCTCTTAATGAACTCAGGGTCCAAATAACCAGGTTGTTGTGTCAGGTTGACTATGTTAGAGAAAGTCTTTGTCCTTCTTGCTGTCATTGTTGGTTTTCATTCCATTGTTCTTTTAGAAACCAACTACAACTCAGCTCTTTATAAAAATAACTCATTGCAAACAAAACAAATTTTCCTAATGGAGAAGCTTTTCAATACAAAAATAGCTTACACTTCCAGAGTACTTTCAGGTTTGCAAAGCACTCTGCTTATATTATGTCATTTGATTTGATCCCCCCAACAACCCTGGGAGTTAGGTGCCTTTATTATCCCCACCTTAGAAATGAGAAACCAAATCTGATAGAGGTTGTGACATAGCTGGTGTCACACAACTAGTAAGTATGTCAGGCCAGATATGAACTCAGGTCTTCCTGACACCAAGTCCAATGCTGCCATCTTGATTCCCCCGAAAGCACGATGAAAGGAAAGCCTGGCTACCACTGAGATAGTACAGTGCACTATCTGGGAATCTGGACATTTGGGGCCCAACTCTGGATTTTCCATTAGCTGTGTGTCCTTGGGCAAGTTCGTGAAACTCTCTGGGACTCAGTTTCTTTGTGAAATGGAGCACAGAAGGCTTCACTTGAGACCCAGCTGAGCCAGATTACACTGAGGTCATTTATGGATGGAATTTGGAAGAGGGCAAATAGGCGTGATGATGACTGAATCCATAGCAGAGAAGAACGAAACTGGAACTATACTCATAGTCTCTTTCTCAGCCCATTACTAGCACATTTTAGTATGCTGTGACTAAAGTGTATGTATTTGCAGGTATGGAAACTGCCTTTTGAAAGACTCTTTACACTGGTCTCAACTTTGAGGGATTTGAGTGGTTTTGGCTAGACCTCTACTTCCATCTGTATGTGAAAACGTCCCTGTATGTAAAGTCCCTCCTTAATTCAAACTGACCACTTATCCAGAGAATCTTAGAGTTGCCCAGTCAACTGAGAAATGAAGCGACTTAGCCCATATATGTCAGAGGCTGAATTTAAATCCAAGTTGTCCTGACTCCAAGGCCAGCTTTCTGTCTGCTATGAAATACTTTTTCATGCAATTTGGTAACTTTGCAAATATAGAACAAGCTAGGAGAAACAGTAGTGTACCTTGACTCAGGAAGACCTAGGTTCAAATCTAGCCTCAGATGTTCCCTAGCTGTAGCAAGTAGCCTAGCCTCTATTTGCCTCAGTTTCCTCATCTGTAAAATAGAGGCATCTACTCCCATGTTTATTATCAGGGTAACATGACATACCATATCAAGAGTTTTGGAAACCCTAAAGGTATATAAATGCAAGATACATTATATACGCATATATACATATATGTGGGGGTATGCATGTGTGTATGTACACATATAAACATATGCACACATATACATACACACATTCATACATGTAATAATAGTACATGTATATATACACATATACACCCACTCATACAACTGGATCCTTAACTCCTCTTCTGTAAAATGAAATAGTTGGACCAGGTAATCTCCAAGGTCCATTCCAGCTACAAATTTCTGATCCTGTGATCCTATGTACTCTTACATATAACCAATTTACAATTATAGACATATATGTATGAATATGTACATATTTAAGCTACATACATATATACACATGAGTGCGGTAAGAAGCATAAATTAAGGGCCCAGATAGTAGAGTGCTAATTGAAAATTTGCTGAATTTGGGGTCCCAGCCAGCATGGTAAGCCCAGGTAAAGCCCTGTACTTCTTCCGGTCTCAGTTTTATCATCTGTGAAATGTATATAAGCTACCCTGAGGTCCTTCCACTTATAACAAAATGACCCTGCTCACATCAGTTGGTGCATGTGTATTGTACTAGGTATTTAGAATAGCAAAGTTTGCTTTGTTCAGATAATAAGATTTCCATTAAATTGCAAGCAACATATTAGCTCAATAATTTAATTTAATTACCAGACTTGTATATGAGTGCGCATGTATATGTATGAACTGGGATTTATTTTTGACAAAAATACCTGGTTTCCCTGGAAGGGAAATCTCCTGGTGAATTTGCAACCTAATCCAGATTGGAGATTATTGGCATAAACAGGCCCTGCTTTATTACTGGCAATCCGATACATTTGTGCCCCCCAGTGGAAATTTTTTAAAATGACTTGACCCAAGTTTCAGAGGAATTGCTACACTGCTGAGAGAGATTATTGTGCTCTGATATCTCGGTAGATTCAGGGCTGCTTCACGCAAGAAGCTGTTTTATTTTCGAAACTGTCAAGAGAGCATCACAGAGATGGTCCACTGCAGGCTGGCCATGATGGCTTTCCTGGTGTCATTTTGAATCCTCCTCTGTAAATTGAAAGGGTTGGACTAGAGTCGCTAAATTTGCAGCTTGGAGTGTCTATGACTCAATGGCTGTCCTCTCTGTAGGCTTCTCTAATGATTCTTTACTTACCATAAGAGGAACTTGATTTGGGCCTGAAGTACAAGGGGCCCTTATGAGCTCGGCCTCTGAAGAGACTCCCCAACCAGGAATGCCGAAAGCACAATTTGAGATGAGAATATGGAATCTTCATCAATGCTGAACCTACAAGCACTAAGGCTGTCATTGGTCCAAATGAATTGGTCTGGGATTACAGAAACAAATGAAAAAAAAAAAGAATGACACAATTTTCTCATATTGACCTCTTAGATTTCCTCATTTTCTTCAAACTTTAGCTAAAGTACCTTCTACTAACAGGATGGCTAGGTGTCACAGGGGATAGCATACCATCCCTGGAGTCAGGATGATCTGAATTCAAATCTGGCTTCAGATACTTTCCAGCTATGTGACTCTGGGCAAGTCACTTAACCCTGCTTGCCTCAGTTTCCTCATCTGTAAAGTGAGCTGGAGAAGGACATGGCAAATCACTCCACTATCTCTGCAAAGAAAAGCCTAAATGGAATCACTAAGAGTCAGACACTGCTGAAATGACCAGACAACAACAAATGGTCTTCTTCATGAGACCTTTCCCATTTCCCCCAACCCTACCTATAGTTTGAATATGCATATGTGGGAGTGTGCCCATATTGTCTCTGTGATAAACTGTAAGCTCTCTGAGGGCAAGGCGTGTTTCCTTTTTTTCTCATTATAGTTATGTATTGTCCATTATACATGTATGGCATAGTTAACACATGCATATACGGGAGTATACGTATACACACATGTTCTGTGTGGGCAGGCTCCTTGTGGGCAGAGGCTATTTTATTTTTGTCATTGGACCCCAGAAGTCTACCCCAGAGCAGTTGATCAATATTTGTTGTTTGTGTCATGTTTGGCCCTGGAGATGATCTTACTTAAAGAGTCCAGACTGCAAAGGCCTTGCTTTGACTTATTAGGATGTGTCTTTCTTATTAATCTAATGCCTCAGTTCTCTTGTGTGTGTGCGTGTGTCCATGTGTCTGTGTTTCTGTATGTGTGTTCACGTACATGTTCTTCTCACCACAGCTTTCAAGATGAACATGGCTATCATAAATACAAATAACTCCCACTGCACTTAGTGCTTTTTCTCCACGTTATGGATACGATCAGCCAGGAAAAATTGCTTATTTGTCTCTGGGCAAGTGGGATGTTATGACTATTTAATATGGGTGTAGATGATCAGTCAAGCTGCCTTCTTAATTTAGGGAATTAGAGTCTCTTCAATTCTCAATTAAAATTCAAAATTAAGCAAATGAGCAGACTTGTACAATTTTGAATTGTATTGGTTAAATCCAGTCACTAGGAAAACATGTTTATTCATCATGTCTCCATACACCAGTGGCTATACAGTCTCCTCCCTGGCTCATATGATCGGCTCTTCTGATGCACCTATAGGACCTCAGGGTTATTTCATCCACCCATGGAGCTGAACTTTCTGCTATCTCTTATCTCCCCAATTAGAGCCTGAGCTCCTTGAGAACATGGACTATCTCACTTTTTTCTCTTTATCTCTAATGCTACGAACATAATAAATGCTTCATAAATGCTTTTTTGCAGCTAGGTGACACTGCAAGAGATAGAGTGCCAGGCCTGGAGCCAGGAAGAACTGAGTTCAAATCTGGTCTCAGACATTTACTAGCTATGTGACCTTGGGCAAGTCACTTAAGCCTGTTTGCCTCAGTTTCCTTATCTGTAAAATGAGCTGGAGAAGAAAATGGCAAATCACTCCAGTATCACCAAGAAAACCCCAAATGGGGTCACAAAGAGTTGGACATGACTAAAATGAATGAAAAACAATCAATTTGTTCATGCAACAAGGCAGCTAGTGACACATTTGTACCTGCCCATCCTGCGTCGCTCTCATGCGTGTCCTCCCTCAATTTTAGCATCCACTATGTTGGAACCTTCATCTTGATTCCAGATGGTGGGTGCTGGGAATCCCCACCTTTTCTTTGACACTTGAAAAACTCATAGCATTCATAAGTTTTGGACTCAACAGGAAACTAGACTTTAGAAGTCAGTTTTTAAAAATAAATTTTATTGATATTGCTTGTAAATTACACGAAGTTCTTCTTCAATCCCTCCCTCTTCCCCAAGAGAGCAAATGAAGAAGGCAGGAGTGTTTAAATACCTCATCATGAAAAAGGCTGGGAATCCTATTTCACTTTCTAAAACGAGGAGAAAAAGCATCGTGAAAATGTCAGGAGATTAGCCACTGTGCTTCCTGTCTCAAGGGCCAGTGGTACAGTGACCGCAGCTGTTGTGTGGGAATCATTGTCAGCTGCAGTTCTCAAAGCCCAGGCCACGAGAGGGTGGTTGTGGGTAGGTTCTGTCTCCCGCCTTTCCAACAATCCCCAAGGCCTCTGATCCAGCCCCTTTCAGGGTAGCAGAGCTGCTTGAAACTAAGCCCCCTTCCTTTTTGGGGGCAGGAGAGGGTACAATATGGCAGGACCTGAATCATTCAGGGGAAGAGCTTTCTCCAAGAAAAGGGAATGTGGTAGGGTTACAATTGGTAAAACGACAATGTTTATAAGGAGAGGGGCGAAGGATTCATTTATCCCGTTCTGTGGCTTCCTTCCAAGCCCTGCTGAGATCCCTCTTTTTACAGGAAGCCTTTCTGGACTTCTACCCCACACTCCCTTCTTCTGGGAATAACTTTGAACTACCCTGTAGACACCTTGTATTGAGTCCAGATGACAGAGTTAGAGTGAAGGGGGCATTCAGAGGTCCTCTGTTCCTATATCTTCATTTTAACAAAGAGGACCAGGGGCAGTCACCCAGGTCACTTCAGTGGCAGAGGTGAAATCTGACCCAAGTGCCTCTGACTCCATGTATTCTAACCTCTGAGTAGAAGGTCGGTTCCCAAGGGATGCGGCTGGTTTCCTTTGCTGTTGCTTTTATTGTTCTATCACCAGCTCCTTGAAGGGTCACACATTGTTGTTTGGTCATTTCAGTTGTGTCTGACTCTCCCTGACCCCATTTGGTTTTTTCTTGGCAAAGAGACTGGAGAGGTTTGCCATTTCCTTCTCCAACTCATCTTACAGGTGAGGAAATTGAGGCAAACAGGATTAAATGTCTTGCCCAGGGTCACACAGCTAATAAGTTTCTGAAACTAGATTTGAACTCAGGTCTTCCTGACTCCAGGCCCAGCACTCCATCCACTAAGCCATATAGTAGGCATCTCATAAATGTTGGTTGAACTGAATAGCAGTGGAGTACTTAAATGAAGCAACTGAATTGGTGTGTTATACTTCCATCTTATTTCAAGGAGGTCCCACCAGAGCCCCCTCTGCACACAGACTATACTCTCTAGGCTTGAAGTAAGCCTGATTAGGACAGATGAAGGCCACGTTTCTGTTTCGGAACATCTGTACCTGTAACTAGGCTAGTCTTCTGACCACAGACACATGGCCAGGCCTCAGACAGATGCATACTTGAAGTCATTCCAGCTCAGTAGCAAAGCTTGCTCTGCCTTAGCCTTCAGAAGCTTGACATTACCCAGGCTCCAGGATGGAGCAAAGGAGAGGAATCTCTTTATATGCTTATGAATGAACACTGTTTTTGCTGATGAGACAGCATCACGTAGTGGTTAGAGCCCGGGGAGTGCAGGCAGGAGAAGCCGGGTTCAAGTGTTGCTCCAAATCCTTACTAGCTGTTGTGGCCCTCTAGGCAGCTCACTCTGCTCAAATATTGGATGTTTATGATCATGTATTGAGGGCGAAGGGAGGGGACAGAAAAATGTGACCTTTGGAGGCCAAACCTGGCTCTAGACATAGGATCCTAAGATATAAATTCCTCAGGAAAATCCTGTGTGGTAAAGAAGAGCAACAGAAATTGGTGTCAAAAGCCACCGTGGTGTGACTGTAGCCTCCAACATCAAGCAAGCTGTTTGTCCATAGGCAGATCACTTAATGTCTCTGCGAGTGTCCTCATCTCTAAAATGAGTCTATGATGGGTAGTAGGCATCTGGGTGGAGCAATGGAGAGAGCTCCAGAGTGGGAGTCAGGAAGACTTGCCTCAGGCACTAACTTGTGACTTTCATCAAATCATTTCAACTCTGTCTGCCTCAGGGTCCTCATCTGTAAAGTGGGGATAATAGGAGCACCTACCTCCTAGGGTTGTTGGGAGGCTAATAGGAAATATCTTAAAGTGCTATATAAAAGCTAGATTTTATTACGATTATACCTGTGGCAAGCTCCTTGAGAGCAGTGAATGTTTCATTCATTGTACTTATAAGATCATAAATTTAGAACTAGAGGACAACTTAAAGTTCATTGAATATAGCCACCACTTTCTACAGATGAGGAAACTGAGGTGGACAGAGGCTAAGTCACGCACCTAGTAAGTGTCTGAGGCAGGATTTGAAGTCAGACGTTCCTGACTCCGGGCCCAGCCCTCTGTCCAATAGGACTGTCTTCCGACTGCCTAACAAAGTACATAGTGTATAACTTAATATAATAACTTAATATAAACTTGATGATTGAGAATAAAGTGCTTTGTAAGCATTGCAGCCATAGATCAATGTCAGCTAGCATTATTACTTTGGTGATCCCACACCCATTCCTTCACTTCTTTGGGTTTTCTCAAAGGAATTGGACCAGTTTCTTCCTACTGGACTTCTAACTTCAAATTCCATAAGCCAGTAAGGTCTCCAAGACAACAAAGTTCCAAAGACATCAATGTAGTATTAATGTAAAAAAATTCTTAGCCATTAAAGCTACCCTGAGGTGGAGTGGGTTACCCTAGGAAGCAGTAGCCCCTGCTTCCTTAGAGGTCTCTGAGAAGAGGTCAGAGGGCCACTCCTCAGCATTTGTACAAAGGAGATTACCTTTCAAGCCTGGGCTGGATGCGATGTCTCCATCATCCTTCCAACTCTGACATTCTCTGACTTTTCCATTGAGAACATTCACATGTGATCATTTGAATCATGGCAGGTCATAACAAATCAACATATGAAGTTGCTTTTTAGCTTATTGACGTGAAATTTCTCTTCACTGAATGAAATTTTTGCTTATGAGGTAATTGACTTTTTCATGTTGAATTTTTAAATTTTAGTTCAGAATTTGACAGCTGATTTCACTTGCTTTGGATTTCTGGAGGATGTTCTTTTGCTCTGTAGGAGATAGCATGGCTTGGTCAATTTACTTTATTCTAGAATTCATTAGAAGTCTTTGATTCGTTGCGATTTTCAGATGTAAAATCAAATTGTGTTTCCATCTTACGAGTGACCGTGCTCGTTATCAATGTCTTACAACCAAAAGAATGACCAACTCCAGAGCCATCATCCATGGTCTCAGTAACAGTCAGCATGGAAGGAGGTCTTCAAGAGAGGGCTTCAGGGCTATGTACTGGGCTGTGG
Source organism: Phalanger gymnotis (assembly GCA_028646595.1). NCBI lineage: Eukaryota > Metazoa > Chordata > Mammalia > Diprotodontia > Phalangeridae > Phalanger > Phalanger gymnotis. The sequence goes on from CM053624.1 coordinate 11,223,706, forward strand.
GCTGTTGAACATTTTAGACAATAACTTGAATAAAAGCATAAATGATGTGCTTATTGAATTTGCAGATGATGCAGACTAGGAAGGATAGCGATTTAATCCTAATTCTGAATGACAGAATCAGGATTTAAAAAAATCTGAAACTAGAACTTTGAGCCAAAGCTAATATAACCTTCTCGTTTAGCACTTAAATCTCTTCTCAGCCTGAACCCCTTCCTATCTTTCCAGTCTTTTTATGTGTTACACCCCTCTGAACAAACTACCGTACAGGCCCACTCAATGGCTCTCACTGGTCTCCTACCTCCAGGATATTTGCATGAGTTGACTCCTGCCTGATATGCTCTCTCTCCTCAAGTCACCCTCTTGGAATCTCCTGCCTCCTTTCAAGGCTCGGCTCAAATGCCACTTTCTGCAGGAAGGTGTTTCCCAGGCCTTCAGTCTACCGAAGGCTCTTCCTCTCGGGTCACTTTCCATGTGCTCTATATATAACAGCCAGGTACCTAACTACACACAAGCTGCTCCTTCATTAGAATGTGTGCCCCTCGCGTGGCATGGCAGCCCCAGTATTGTACACCTCTATTAGCCTTCAGGCAACATGAGGATGAACTTGAAATTAGCAAGAACAGAAGATGATGAACGTTAATAGATCCCAAATAAAAAAGTACTTCATGCCAGCTCGTCTTTATGGTTTTTTCTTCCTGAGAGGAATAAAAAGAGAAGAAAGGAGAAGGTGAGAGGAAGAGAGAGGAACAGTTGGAAAAGGAAAGAATGGCAGAGGAAAAGAAGGAGGGAGCAGGGGTAGAGTAAGGAAAGGAAAGAGAATGAAGAGTAGGAGAGGGAGAAGTGAAGAAGAAAAGAGAGAGAGGCTGAAGGGAAAAGAGGAGGGATGGAGAGAATGATAGGGACAGAAAGAGAAGGTGGTGGAGTGTATGGCTTATGCGGTGTCATGTTATTTTTGCGGTTTTACATATATATATATATATATATCACAGAGTTGAAAGCAAATAAGGGATAGTGGATGCGGTGGGGGAGAGTTAGACTCCACTGGAAATGAATGGGTCATTATATATCTAAATACTTGAATGAATCAGTCATCAGCCTGGAGGCTTTAAGTAGCAGCATATAATACAGTTATAAACTCATAAGAATTTGAAAAACCATTAAGAAGGGAAGGAGGAAAGAAGGGAAGAAAGGCATTAACTGAAAAGGCTTATAATGATTTGATCACTTAGAAGGTAGACCTAAATCATATCCCAAATTACTAGCTTAGATAATCACTACTACTATGAGAGTGATGTACCCTAACTAAGCTTAATTAATTAACTTAACTAAATTAATTAAATTTAAATTAACTAGTGAAAATTTTAGCAAGGGAGATGATGGTAGTAATAATTATAATGATGATGATATCAACAATAATTTACACAGGTATAGCATTTTGGGGCAGCAAGGTGGTACAATGGATAGAGAACCTGGCCTGGAGTCAAGAATACTCCTCCTGAGTTCAAATCTAGCCTATGAAACTTAGTAGCTATGCGACCCTGGGCAAGTCACTTCACCCTATTTGCCTCAGTTTCCTCATCTGTAAAATGAGCTGGAGAAGAAAATGTCAAACCACTCCAGTATCTTTGGCAAGAAAATGGAGTCAGGACTGAAAAACAACTCAGCAAAAAAACCCAGCATTTTAAGATAAACAAAGCACTTTCCTGTAACCTGTGAGACAGGTAGATATGAATTATTAACCCCCTTTTAGAGATGAACAAACTGGGACTGAATGATCTTAAGTGACTTGTTTGTCTACACAGTTCTACAAACTGAATGTAGGCTATGAACCCTCATCTCCTGACTCCAATACCACTTCCTTTTGAAACATAGATAACTCTCAAATATCCATGATACTGGGGGGAGAGGGCTGTGAGGACAATAAGGAAAAATGTAATTTAAAAATATAATCACGATAATTGTAATTGACATCACGGGTTGTAGATATAGACCTGGATAGAACCTTAGAGGACAGAACACAGTCCCAGTGAGCTTAAGAAACTGGCCCAAGATCTTACAGGGAACAGAACCAGGATTTGGGGCCAGGGCATCTAACTCCAAATCCAGTGTCTTTCTTCCATCCTGCTTTAAAGGTGACAAAGTGCTTTACAGGCACCAGCCCCATATCTTGTTTCTGGCATCCATTCTGTCTTCCTCCCAGATTCACTAACAAGCAACAAAATTGACTTTTCTTCCCCTGCCAATGGGCAGCGAAGTGTGCCTCAAGGGTGATCTATGGAATGAAAGGGGGAGTGGATCTGGGGGACCTGGAATGTCCACTGAGTGCCTAATAAGCTCTGGAATGATCAGGATTTGGATGAATCCTCCATTCTCTCATTTATTACAACCTGTCACCAATTCAAGCAAATTTACATGTGAATATTAAGGGCAGAAGACAGAGTAATTTTTTTTAATACTTCCTGCTATAAAAGACTGGGCATATTTACAGATTTCTCTGCCAATAACTAACTCTGCCATATGTCTTAAAATGTAACAAATGGAAGAAAAAATGAAAACCACATAACCAACCACTCAATGTTCCAAAACCCCTAAAAGCCAAGCTGACTACTCCATCATAGAGACAGACAGGTTGGGGAGAGACACAAATCTGGGCTATGTCTTTCCCCCTGTCTATCGATGACCTGGAAATCTCAGGAAGAAATTGGCCATAATGAACAATGGGTAAGGGTATTACTACCAAATAGAGAACTGAGTTACTCGGAGCTGCTTAGGCACAAAAGGTCATAAATCTAGAACTGAACAGGCTCACAGGCTGTCTAGTCCAGTCCTCTCCTTTTAAAGATGAGGAAACTGAGGCCCAACTAAGTTAAGTGACTTAGCCAACGGCACGCAGATAGTAAGCTTAAGAGGCAAAATTTGAAACCAGCTCCTTTCATTTCAGGGTCAGTTCTTTATTTTTATGAGAGGCTAAGACACTATTATCTGAATAAATACGGTTTGTCACAATATTTTAAATACAATATTACTGGTGACTATAAATTAGTTTCTGTGATTTAGGTGGTCTCTAGTATGATCCTAACAGTATTGATCATACCCAGTCTCCATTGCTAGTGTGCTAACAACCCACCTAATGTTTACATCCAAAGTATTTCACAAAGACACGAATATCTATCACACCTATACATATTTGAGGAAGGTGTTCTACTCAGGGTCCAGTTGAAAGATGGAGTTCTTGTAGATGATTAGGTCTTCCAGATGTTCCTCTTTGAGGATGAAATTATATGGATTGTACCAGATGCTAGAATATTAAAGTCTTCTATGTGACAAGCCATGGTTTCACCAAATATATTGGCCTAGTCGTCCATACAGGAAAAAAATAAATAAATGAATGGAAAATGCCCACTGACCAAACTATGAGGTGTAGTCCGGAGGCCACTTTGTTGAATTAGTATTTCAATATATACATTTAATGCAATCACTGAAATGAGCAAAGAGTTAGGCCACAACTGAATAGAAGGATAGACTGGAATTCATTTAGGAAATTGTACAATACTGCAATAATCACAGGATTCTTCCAAGTACAAAAATCTCTCTTTTCAATGCAAATTTACTTCTGGTGCCCTTGTATTGTTGTGAATCTCTAAATGCCAAAATATTGGAACAATTAAACCTAGAAGCAATGCAGAGATTCATGGTTGATATAAATAGAATAAAATATGCTTCCTTTGCTGACCTATGCTCCAAGGAATAGCATGATGTCTTCATGAAAAGATACGGTCACAAAAGAAAATGAGTCAGTCATGGAACAAGAGTGAAGGATAGCTCAACCACTGTCCTGGTACCACAAAGCAAAAAATAAATTATATATATATATATATATATATGTATGTATATATATTACAAATATATACGCATATATATGTATGTATGTGTATATGCATGTATATGTATATATGCGTATATTCGTGTGTATATGTTCATATGTACATACACACATGTGTGTATATGTATTTATATGTGTGTGCATACATATTTTGTAGATGTATATATGTATATAGGTATGTATGTATATACAGAAAGAGAGAGGAGGGATTCTTAACCTGAGATCCAGGAATCCCCTGAATCTCAGGGAGTTGATGAAAATGAACTAGAAAAAAATTAATATCTTTGTTTTCACTAACCTTTGGTTTTCTTTGAAATCATATATCTATTTCATTATATATATATATATGTATATATACACATACATTTATTTTATTTATTTATTTTTATTTTATAAAATAGTGTTCTGAGAAGGCATCTATGGCCAGGTTTGACCTGACAAAAGGGGCAATGACATAAAAAAGGTTCAGGACCACAAAGTTAAAAGAAGGAATCAATCACATTGGGTAGCTTGTCTGAGAATCTATGGGAAAACAAGGTCAAGAGTAGCGTAAGAGGCAAAAGTGTGAATGTACAGGGATCTTTAATGTGGCTGAAAGGAATATTCACAGATCCTCTGAGGCAGCTTTAGACCCAACTAAATCAATATGAGGCATTAACTCTTCATGGGGCACAGAGATGGTTCAAAAAATGACTTTTGGTTTGTCTTTCCTTCTATAAGCATGGATATAATCATAGCTTTCAGATATCAAGTCTTCTCTGAGATCAGGAAAAGCAGAAAGAGATAGAAAGACAACTGTTTCAAATCTCATTTGAAAGAACGTAAGCAATTTCCTTTCCATTCAGTTTGTTGAGATTCTGATTACAAGAAAGGGCATTCTAAGCAAAGAGCTAAGAGTTTGTTTCAACATGGCTGTCTCCAGACATGCTTCTATGGCATGCCTAATTTTTGTAATTAAATGTAATCTTTTCCATTGGTTCAGTAGCCATTTCCTTATTACTAAATAAGAAATTAGAAATAAATGCTTATATCATAAAACCTTAGGGTTCCATGATTGCCCTAATTATTATATTCTCAAAATACAAAGAAAAGAAAAAAATAAGGAAAAAGAAAAAGAAGATGTGAGGATGATTTCAACTATGACCACCCTTTAGAACCATATTCATTCACTTATGTGAGGGGAGGAAACTCAGAAAAATTCAATGGCTTTATTTTCCCTCCCATTTACTTTGCTTGTGTTTTAATTAAATTAAATTAATTTAATTAAATATTTTGCAATTGAAATCATGGGTTCTACATGATATATTAGTTGAGTAGGCACTGGATGGGAGACTGGGCTATATATTAACTCAATATTGTACCCAAGGCAGCTCAACGGATAGTGTGTCATTCTGGAGTCAGAAAGATTCATCTTCATTTGTTCAAATCTGGCCTCAAACACTAATTAGCTGTGTGATCCTAGACAAGTCCCTTAACCCTGCTTGCCTCAGTTCCTCATCTGTAAAATGAGCTAGAGAAGAAAATGGTAAACCACTCCAGTATCTTTACCAAAAAAAGCCCAAGTGAGGTTACAAAGAGTAGAACATGACTGAAATGACTGAATGTCAACAGCAATATTGAACCTAGAATCCCATTGAAATCCCAGAGTGAATGAAATGCAAGTTTTATAATTATTTGGAAGTTATCAGGACTCAAAAAAATTCTAGCAAAGGCCAAAATATTTTGTGTGTGCCCACCTTAAATATACCTGCATGAATGTGTTAGGACTGTGATATTTTATAAACCACAGGCCAGGAATTCAGCTGAGTTCAATCAAACAAACATTTACAAAGAACCTTTTATCTGCAAAGCATTGTGTTGAAAGCTGAGAATACAAAGACATAAATGATCCTATGTCTTGCTTCAAGCACTGATAGTTGAGCAAAAAGAGAGGATGATACAAAAATAAATATACTTGATAGAATGAGAAAAGCACATTGGGAAGGTCAAACAGTGAGGCAAGAGTCATAACAATAGAAAATAACAATAGAAAAGGATCTGGGGGAAATGAGGAAAAGCTGAATGAGAGTGGCATCATTTGATAGGACTTTGAAAAAAGTAGAGAAGTTCAGATGGTGATGTGGAGGGACTATATTCCAAATATGGCAGAATAGCATCTATGAATGGGTGGAGGCAGAAGACAGCATGATGTGAACAATCCAGTGTGGCTGGATCACAGAGTACACAATAGGGAATTATTATGAAATAAATCAAGAAAGATGGACTGTAGCCAGAACAGAAAAGACCTTATTTGGATAGCATGGAAAATGAATTAGAAACCCTAATGCACCAGATATTCACAAGGATCACTGATAGACAAAGGCAAATAGATGGGTCATAAATGTAAAAGTGTAACATGATCCCAAGAGTTCTGTACTTCAGAATAACAAAAAACTAGCAAGGAAAGTCAAGAACAATGGAAAGGAATTTCCTCTTGCTGTACGGGGGGGGGGGGGGAAGAAGAGAATCTGAGATGGTATGGTACCATAAATTGGGGTGGATAGGACAGTGACAACAGATAGAGGGAAGTGGTAAAGCCTGTGAACTCTCACTTTGTTTCTGCTAAGGAGGAAAATCTTTGGAATGGAAAAGATGAATTGTAATAGCTTATAGGGAATTGATACCTAGAATAAGTAAGTAACAGCTGGATGCCCTGGAATAAGTGCAAGTCACCCAACACTTAGCACATTGCATGGAACATAGTAGGTACTTAATAAATTTGGAATGGGCCAGGTGAACTACATCATACAAAACTAAGAGAACAGACAGGTGGGATTTGGCAAATTGTACCACACTCAACAATCTAGGAAAGATTATGGAGAAACCAAATCAGTAACAAAAGCAACAACAATTATATGACTAGCCCAATAGATGCAGAAAAAGCTTTTGACAAAATCCAGCATTCAATCTCAATAAAAACAGAGGAAAGCATAGAAAGAAATGGTGCTTTACTTAAAATAGTAAGTAGTATCCATCTAAAACCATAAGCAAGCATTATCTATAGAGGTAATAAGCTAGAAGTCTTTCAGTCAAATCAGTGGTGAAGCAAGGATTCCCATTATTACCACTATTGTTCAATATTATATTAGAAATACTAGCTATAGCAATTAGAGAAGAAAAAGAAATGAAAGGAATTAGAATAGGCAATGAGGAAATTATCACTCTTTGCAGATAATATGGTGGTATTCTTAGAAAATCCTAGAGAATCAACTAAAAACCAATTGAAATAATTAGTAACTTCAGCAAGTTTGCAGGATATAAAATAAACCTACGCCAATCATTAACATTTCTGTATATTACCAAGGTAGTCCCGCAGGAAGAGATAGAAAGAGAAATTTCATTTAAAATAACTGTAGACAATATAAAATACTTGGGAGTCTAGCTGCCAAGACAAACACAGGAATTATATGGACATAAATATAAAGCACTATTCATACAAATGAAGTCAGATCTAAACGGAAGGAAAAAATATTCATTGCTAACAGCTAGGCCTAGCCAATAGAATAAAAATGACAATTCTACCTAAATTAATTTACTTATTCAATGCCATACAAATCAAACTATCAAAAATTATTTTATAGAACCAGAAAAATAATAACAAAATTCATCCATAAGAACAAAAAGTCAAGAATATCATGGAAATAAATGAAAAAAAACATGAAGGAAGGTGTCCTAGCAGTACCAGATCTCAAACTGTATTTATTATAAAGCAGTAATCACCACAACAATCTGGCACTGTCTACTAAATAGAGTGGTGGAAAAGAAGAATAGATTAGGTACATAATACACAATAGTAAATGACCATTGTAATCCAGTGTTTGATAAAACTCAAAGATGCAAGCTTTTGGGACAAGAACTCATTATTTGAAAAAATACTGGGAAAACTGTAAAGCAGTTTGGCAAAAACTAGATATAGACCAACTTCTCACATGACATGCCAAGATAAGTTCAAAGTATACCTATTTTATTTTTCTTGTTCTGTTTTGTTGTGTTCTGTTTTTTTTTCCACAACATGGCTAATATGGAAATATGCTTTGCATTATAGTACATGTATTACCTATATCAAATTGCTTGCCTTCTTAAGGAAGAGGGAGGGGAAAGGGGAGGAGAGAGAATTTGGAATTCAAAATTTTAAATAATACATACATATACATATATGTATTTTTACAGATAATTGGAAAAACTAAAATGTAAGAAATTACTTTTTTTAAAAAAAAGATCATGGAGAAATAAAAAGACTTTCAAGACTAGACAAAGAGAAATATCGTCTAAATTTTAAAAAAAAAAAGTGGGTGGTAAGAGAACAAAGTATGCAAACACAAGGCCAGAGAACTCAATTCAATTCCTGGAGAGAATCTAGAATATGCTATTAAGTGTGTAGTTAGTGAAAAATCTAGAAAAGGAATTAGGTCATAACAAAGATTTAACAAAGAATATGTCATGTCAGATTTGCCACATTTCTTTCTTCCTTTCTTTTTTGTTTCTTTCTTCCTTTCATCCTTCCTTTTTTCTTTCATTCTCTCTTTCTTTCCTTCTTTCTTTCTTTCTTTCTTTCTTTCTTTCTTTCTTTCTTTCTTTCTTTCTTTCTTTCTTTCTTCTTTCCTTCCTTCCTTCCTTCCTTCCTCTTTCTTCCTTCTTCCCTTCCTTTCTTTCTCTTTCTTCCTTTCTTTTTTTAACTTGAGGCATCTAGATGGCATTGTGGCTAGAGCATGGAACTTGGACTCATGAAGACTTGAGTTTAAATTATGCCCCAGATGCATAAAAGTTGTGTAAACCTTGGAAAAACATCTAATGTTGATTTGCTTCAGTTTCCCTATCTATAAAATGGTGATAATGGTGCCATCTGCCTCAGAAACTTGTCGTAAAGACCAATTAGGACAACATGCACAAAGTACTTTGCAAACCCTAAAGCACTATGCAGGTTTTAGTGATACCAGTGCTGATAATAACAACGTGGCTACCAAATTGGTAGATCAAGGCAATGCAATAGATAGGGTTCACCTAGATTTTAGGAAAGTGTTTAATAAACTCTACACACTATTCTCATCGAAAAGATGAAGACATATAAGCTAAGTAATATCACAATCCTATAGATTCAGAGCTGGTTGAAGGACTGGATAATAACAGATAATAATCCATTGAATGATAATGACTAATACTCAATATCTGATATTAAATTTGAAAGAAGTCTGTAGTGGACTGCCCCAGGGGGCTGCTCTTGGCCCCAGGCAGTTGAACATTTGTATAGGTGACTTAAATAAAAAACATAGATGGCATGTTATCAAATTTTTCAGGTTACAGGATTCCAAAAGGAATATCTAGCATACAACTCAGGTCATAAATGGATCTTGACACAGGCTAGAACATTGGGCTAAATTCAGCAAGATTAAATACAATACAGATAAATGTAAAAATGTGTACTTGGGTTCAGAAAACAGCTTTAAAGGTACAAGATTAGGAAAGTATTGGTAGACAGCAAAAGAAATGAGAGGTTGGTGTACTGCAGACTGAGTCCACCGTGTGATATAGGAACCCCAAAAGTTCATTTAATCTTGGACTTCTTAAGAGAAAGATAGCATCGCAGCCTTGAGAAGGGAGAGCCCCACTGTGCTGTGCCCAGATCAGTTGGTATCTGAGGTATGTGTTCAGTTCTGCATATCAACGGTTGCTGAGCCAGAAAATATCCAGAGAAATGTGGTTGGCATGGTGAAGGGCCTTGAGTCTATGTTATATGAGATTTTATTGAAGAAACTGATGTTTAGTCTGATGATAAGACTCAGAGAGAGAGATGTGATGTAGGAGGGGAAAAAAAGACAACTATCTTCAAGTATTTGAGGGGCTGTCCTATAGAAGAGGGATCAGAATCAGTGTGTTTGGTCCTAAAGGGCAGAAATAGGAACAACAGGCAGAAGTTGTAAAGAGGTAGATTTAGGCTCAATATTGGCGAGGGGGCAGGGAACACCTTCCTTAGAATGACAGTTACTCCAGAGCAGACTGGGATGGCTCAGGGGACTAAGTTTCCCCGAATAGATTCCTTCAAGTGAAGTTTGATGATCATTTAACGGGTACGTTAAAGGGAACAGTCATCTTCCATCCAGAATAGTTTGCCCTGGAAGGCCTCTGAGGAAACTTCTAACTGAAATTCAATCACATTGATTACCAAAGGAGAGATTTTGCACTTTCTCTTGTAGGTAATAAAGAGACATTAGAAGGAGTGAAGCAAAAATGTTAATTGATCAGACCTGTTCGTTAGAAGAAAAAAAGTATTAATAAGTATTAATGAAGAGAGAGTGTCTAGAATCAATAAAAAGCAGATGCCAGTCTGTAAAACCAATACACACTCTCCAATGGAGCCACCCTCAAAAGATATGAGCAAAAAGTTTATAAAGGGAGAAATATATACTTAGCAATTACGTGAAAAGATGCTCATATTTCCTGGTAATCAGAGAAATGCAAATTAAGGCAATCTCAAGATATCTCCATATACCTACTTGAATAGCAGAAATAGAGGAAAAAAAATAGTCTGTAATATTGGCAGACCTGGGTCTGAGCCGACACTGACAACTTTGCTTATGACACTGTACACTGATGCAAACATTTTGGAAAACAACCTTGGAATGTTTGGAAAGAGTAAAACCGATGAAACTGAAAAGATCTTTTTGATCTAGCAATAAGTATTTATTAAGCACTTACTGTGTTCCAGGCACTGTACTAAGTTCTTGGGATACAAAGAAAGACTAAGTTACAATTCCTGCCCTCCTTCTAATAAGGGAGAAGACATGTAAACCACTATGCACATAGAAGATAAATATGGTGTAAATGGGAGGTGATCACAGAGACCAGACACTTGGGGAGCTAGTTGGGGGTTGAGAGAGAAGTGTCTTTGCCAAAGTGTGATTTGAGTTAGGCCTTGAAGGATGTCAGGAGGAGGGGATGAGGAGGGAGTATTCCAGGCATGGACAATAGCCATGACTTTTCAATGGCATTTCAATGCAATTTGATTAAATTCAGTTAAGCACTTACTGTTTGTGCCAGGCACTGAGGATACAAAGAAAAAAATGAAACAGTTCCTGCCCTCCAGGAGCTTATACTCTACTGGAAAAGCTTGCATTCTCTTGAACAGTTGCTCTTCTTTGCTGTTCCCACTTCTAACTATCTTCTTAGTCCTTTAACTCCAACAGTGGGAGAATTTGAACAAGGAGGGTGGGCTTTTTCAAAACATTTTCTTAATAAACCAAATTTTTAAACTTACCAGTAAGGAATCCTGCAGTTACTTCTGGTAAATAAAGCCCTGGACAGAGTTTGAGTCAATTAATTTCAATAAATATTTACTAAGCACATACTGTGTGCCAGATACTCTGCTAGGGGTGAGAGGTACAAAACCAAAAGGCAAATAATACCTTCTTTCAAGGAATTTGCATTCTACTGGGAAGGGGAACAGAATATAATATGTATACTGTACAGAAAAGTAAAGACAGTATGATTTGAGAAAGACGAGAACGTGAACAAATAGGGATGTTGGAAAAAAATTCTCAGGGGAAGTGACATTGAGCTGAGCTTCAAAGAAACCAAGGCATTCTAGGAGGTAAACATGAGACTAGAGTACATTGATGTCATAGGGCATAGCCAGTAGGAAGACACAAAGGACAGAGATGCAAGTCAAGTTCAGGAAGTAGCAACCAGGTCAGTCTGGCTCAAACAAAGAGTGTGTTGAGGAGTGTGAGCTAAGAGTAGAACCACAGAGTGGAGCCAGAATGCCAGGCACAACTCTCCTGATAGGTATGACATTCCATGCTGTCAAGTTACATTAGCAAGACACCAATGAATTAATAGATAAGAAAAATAGAAAGATGTTGGTTTTTCTTTCAAATATATTAGCGACACCCTCAATTTAATTCAGAATTAAATTTCCGAGTTCAAGGATTCTTAAGGAATCCATGGGCCAATTTCAGAGGCCCATGAACTTGAATGCGGGAAAAAAGTTACATTTTTATATTCACTAACCTCTAACTAAACTTTAGTGTTTTCTTCAGTTATTAAAAAAAAAAACTTATTATGAAAAGGGATTCGTTCTTCACCAGATTGCCAGAGGGGTCTATCACACACAAACACACTTTAAAAAAAACCCAGCCCTGTCTTAAAAGAATTGCTACCAACATTATGGATGAAGGTGAACTGAGCACTTGGTGGGTCATGGGTCTGCAACTACAAAGAAACCTGAGCCCCAAGTCCCTGTCTGCAAAGAACTGCCAGTCTGTGTAGGACACAGGGATAAAGAGAATACCGGAATTCACTAGCATGCCTTACCTGCTAAAGCAGTTCTCACAGCACTTCATCTGAAAAAAGTATCTGGAGCTTTTAGTTAACTGAAAACTCTAGGCAAGTCAACAGTGTACTGTGGCAGCAGAAACTTAAGACAATTTCAGGCTGTAGGACTAGTTCCATATCTTCCAGGAATAAAGAACCAATGGCCCTGCTGTGCTCTTGTCCTAGTCAGGCCACATCTGGATTCTGATGCTCATCTATAGTACTATCTTTTGGGAAGGCCACCAAGAAGCTAGAGAACATCCAGAGAAGGCAGACCAAAATGGTGAAGGGCCTCATGAGTATGTTCCATGAAAGTCAGCTGAAGGACCTGGAATGTTTAACCTGGAGAAAGTGAGGCCTGCCTTTGAGCATTTGAATTGTAGTCATATGGAAATGGAATTAGATTTGTTCCATTTAGCCCCAGAGAGGAGAACTAGTAATGATGAGGAGAATCTGCTCTCATTTCCCTGAGGGCAATAAACATTTTCTAACAATGAGAGCTATTCCAAAGTTGAGTGGGCTACTTTGGAAGGTAGTGAGTTCCCCCTCTTTGGAAGAATTCAAACAGCAGCTAAATGGCCACCTCGTAAGAGCATATATGCTGGATTCCTCAGGCAGTGAGCTCTCTTCTCTTCCAATTCTAGAATTCTCTGATTCTCTTTTATGGCTTTATAGGTGCCCAATTTGATGGCTTGCATTTATTTGTTTTTTACCCTTCATTTTGTAAAATAATTGAAAACCAGTCCTAGGGAAGAGAAATGGTCAAGTCTAGACTCCAAATATGATATCTGAGATGTTTGTTGAGGATAGGTCATGACATGATTCACCCTGGGCAACAGCAGGATACAATGATCAGGAGGGATCTTTCCCAAACAGAGCTGTTGTTCAGCCATAGACAGGGCCATGAACTAAAGAATCTTTGAAGGAAGAATATTAACTGAATCAAAATGTAAATACAGATCATAGTCCACCATTGGTTAGTAGTTTGTAAAACAGTAGGAGTATGAAGAAACACAAGGAAATTAGCATGAGTATATTTCCCTTTAACGTCCAACTCTCTTGTCTTTTTCACATAGTTTGACTTTCTAGGACTTCGATGAAATGAAAGAAAACTTTGTAGGAAGAGCTTTTATCTTAGAAATTGTTTTCCCTCTTTGATACTTTAAAAGTGGGACTCTCTATACATCAAACATGAATATTTCATAGCATGTAGAATTTTGGACCCAAGAAGAAGACCCAAGTTCAAGTTATCTTCAAACACTTATTAGCTGCATAATCCTGTTCGTCTCAATTTCCTTATCTGTAAAAACAGAGATTACAAAGATACCTACCTCCAGAATCATTGTGAAAATCAAATAAATATGCATATATCTATATCTATCTATCTATCTATCTATCTATCTATACATGTATATATGTATATGTGTATATCTGTATGTGTGTATATATAAACACACATATATACATATGTATATAGCCTTGCAAATATTCCTAGTTATGACTCTAGTTATGAGCCTAAATTCAGATTTGAAAGAAAGGCTGGGATAGTCAGGGAAGATTTTGTTGAGGAGGCAGTTGTTTGTCTGGGCTTTGAATGATGGGTATTATAAACAGAACAAAGAAGTAAATAAGCAGTACAGAAATGCCACCTTATTTACCTATGTTTGCCCTGTAAATCTGGTGGAGATCAGATCTGCTGATAGCTTTCTTTAAAAGTAATTTATCCTCTCATTCTTCTGACTACTGAAAAGATAGTCAATTTGAATTTCAAAATGATTAAAATGTACAATCTTCTTAAAATATGCTCATCTAAGATTTCTTTTCCAATTCCACTTCAGACTTTCCAAGTTCATTTGTCTCAATCTATCAAATGCTCCTGAACAAAACTGGCTTTATTGTTCAGTTTTTCATAGAACAAAGTCATGAGAATAAAGAAGTAATAACACAATTCTAAAATGGAAAGGGAAATTGGAATTTTCAACAATTCAGTTCGATTCAACAAAGTATTTATGAAGCACACACAAAAACATTCCTCAAGGAATGTGCATACTGCTGGGGATTGGCATGGGGTGAGATGGTGGAGAAGTGGTGGTGAGAGCGATACGGACATAGATACATATAGTTCCTGGTATCACACTCAAGACAAGGCTGTACTTCAATTTTCTTGAGTGTAGAGCAATACTCAATAGTTTAATTTGAAAAGGGTTTTTTTTTTAATTATGGTAATGGATAGCCTCATGACAAATGTGCATAGAAGCTGGTCTCAGCATCAGAAAGATCTGGGTTCCAACCCTGCCTCTTCCATGTACTGGTCTTTTGACCCTGGGAACGTTTTCATCTCTCATTTCCTCATGTGATTCTCTAACACTGTAAATTACACACAATTTGCTCATCTTTATTGGTGCAGGAACTTTCCATATTGTTTCAGATTTTCAAAGTGTTTTTCATTCCTACTGAACTGCAGGAGAAAATGCCATAGGTCCATGAGCTTTGCACTTTACTCATGACAATCACACATCTCAGTGACTTCTATTTGACCTCTGGTTAAAATATATTGAAAAGATCAGAACAAATAATCATTGGAAAATATCTCAAGATCGTAGACCGAAATACACTAAAGAGCATATTGATGCTACTGAGTAACATTTCGAATTTCAATTCCTGAGATAATTGGCATAAAAGAGAAAATGCAGCAATGTGGTATCACAGAATTATCCTGGACTTGGTGTCATAAGACTTGGATTAAGATTGAAACTTCCCTTTAATATTTACGTGACCTTAGGTCAGTGATTTCATCTATTTAGATCTCAATATCCAAATCTGTAAAATAAATAAGTTGAATTTGATGGTCTATAAGATATCTTCAAGCTCCAAAACCTGTGAAATACAAAATACTAATTATGCAAATTGAAAGAGACCTCAGGATTATTTTTCTCTCAAAAAATAAATCCATGTTCATCAGTGGTATAGGTATTCAGCTGAAGACTCCTTAACAAGTTTCTCAGAGTAAGCAATTTGATTTGAAATTATGGCAATCTTTTTAAAGAAAAATGAATTACCTATGTCAATAAGAGGTTTGACATGAACCTAACAAGATGTATATAGTTCCATCACCTCTTTTGCTGAGTTGTTAAATCTATCTTACAAATAATACTAATTAAAAAATCCCCAAACATTGCTTAACCAAGAAAGTTTCTTTATCTATAATTCAACCCATACCTAGTCACAATGTGTAAGATTCTCTTGGAGGTAATTCATTTAATAGAGCATTGCTGTTAGGCATCTGGGATCCGTCAGTCAATCCAGAAGTGAGATGTAAGAATGCATAAGGTAGAAGGACTTTGAAAAAGGGACCCAGTGCGCAGAAGGAAATTTGAGGAGCCCCCATAATTGTCAATATAATTTCCCTCAGTGGCCCAAAGAGGTCCCAGAATTCGACTATGTGTGTGTTTCTTAAGAATGAGGCAAATTTAGACTTGACTTCTAAAAATCAAATGGACCCAATGAGTAGGGAATGGGAGCCACCTCATCGGATATCATTGAACAAAGGATGTATGAAACTTGCTAAGGATGTTAGAGAGGGAACGAGGGTGGGGGGAGTTTGGCTGGGCTAGGTGGCAGTTGACTGAGATGTCATGATTCTGTTCCAAGAACAATAACCATTACACATGAACCATCTGTTTGGAGCCTCACAACAGAGAACCCTATGTGTCTATGGGTGCTATGCAAGGCAACATTTCTATTTGTCTTTTTCTATAAGTGATATGTTGAAAACTAATTTTTGAAGTAGAGAAAAATCCACATTTCAACATTGCTTTCTAACTTTATGTTCTTGATTTCAGGTCTCCTTCCCCTTCCAGAGGAAGTTAGTGATGCCATAGCTTTAATATCTGCTTTAGCTGTAGCCTAAATGTTCCTTTTCTGTTAGAAAATCTAAATCAGGTGGTATACAATTTCTCGTGATTTGGAATTCTTTAAAGGCAAGTAACTTTTCAGCTCCAGTGCTGGTAGGTTGGATGAATTCATCATGCTAGTGACATCTCCCAAAAGAATAGACAGCTTTTCATTTTCATGCAATTGTCCCTGAAGCAACTGTTCTCAATTGCATTGGGTCCATAGCCGTTCCAACCTCATTTCTCATCAACTTTTGTCTCAAGTACAAATGTAATATTTTTCTTCTGATTTGGATTTTCAATAGAAAGTAAAATGCCAAAAAGGAGGGGGTAGCAGCTAAACCAGGAATTAAAGCCACTACACCGCTGACCTCAGAACGATCCTGGGCTGGGAGAAGGAGACCTGAACCAATGAAAGGCTTTAGATGCTCATTCTCTTAGAAGATGATTTTTAAACAAAGACATCTCCTTTTGTGCATATTTGTGTGCGCTTCTTTCATTTTTAACATGGATAAAAAAGATTAAGACAAAAGAACAATGGGATGATTGCTTCTCTGCCAATTCCTGATGCTTTCTGGGTATATTGTTAATTCCTCACTATGTCTGGTCTCCTTTTGCTCTTTTTTCAAATGATTCTATTGGTGGCCTTGAGGCATGGAGAAAAATTAAGATCGTAAGTGTAATTCAAATAGTATTCTTGGGAATGTCACTTCTGTTGTGTTAAATATATACGTCTGTTTAAAGGAGGCCAAGGACCATAGTCAGAATCCCAGAGATACTGACTATAGCACTGTGTCGAAGTGAGCCTTCTAATAAATCTCCTGTAGCCAGGATGGGCAATGTATAATTTCACTATAGTAAGGGACCAACAAACTCTGTCATGACTGCCATTTTCCCTTTCTAACAAGATTCATGTTTGTTTTGTCTTTTACTGATATAGATAATCCCAATCTGCTGATAATTGTATGGTGCATCAGTCCCACAGCTAACATGTGACTTTTGTGATGTGATGAAACATGGCAAGTGCATTTTGATGGAGTCATAAACAAGAAAGCAATAAGTTCTTTATGCATTTCTCTTTTTATTCCCATCATTGATCATAACATGACTGTGAATAGACTTTCCAATTTTCAATTTTTTTTTCATCTGGGGAAACATTTCTAGGCAAAGTGTTATTGAGTAGAACAAATATTTTGTATTGCAGAAGAATTTTCACCGTGAGATTTTTGTAATGAGAAGGTTTCAAACATAGGCAAGTATTTTCTGAAGGACAAATCTCAGTTGCTCTGGTTGCATTGGGAGTCATCAGCCAGGTACTTCTGATCCTGGACATTAACTTAGAACACAGTGTTGTTTCCATCTTCTGTTCCTGTGGCCCTAGCCTTCTTTGATGACTCCCCTATATATCAATAAATGGTGGCTACATAGAAAGGGCTAAGTGTGCTACCAAAAGACATGTTCAGGGCCTCCTTGCAGAGCTATGTAACAAAGAGAGACCTCTCACATATTACAAGAATCTATCACCACAAAGAAAACATGAGAATCTGCAGGGTATAGTGCCTAGAGAGCTAGTCTCTGAGTAAGGGAAAAATTCTGTTTAAGTCTTGCCTCTGCCACATCCTAGCTATGTGACCTTGGGCAAGTCACATAACCTCTTAGTTCCCCAAGCAAATCTCCAAGACCAAATCTTAGATTGCAAGTCTTAGGATATTATAATTGATGGAGTGTTGTCTTCAGTTCTAATCCTACCTTAGAGACTTATCTGCTCTGTGACCCCAGGTAAGGCACTGACTTTCTCTTGGCCCCAGTTTATTAAAGGTAAAATGAAGGGATTGAGTTTGATGGACTCTAAGGTCCTTCCGGTTCTGAATGCATAACCCTAAGTTGCAGAATAGACTGTCAAATCTCTATCAGTAAGGACAATTTCCTTGATGGGATTTCCCTATACTGATAAAATTCTCTCTGGTACATAAAACAAACAAAAACACTGAAATATGCATATTTCCCATGAACGCCTTTCAAGAATCTCTACATGGGCATTTCCACACTCTGGTCTAAGAAGCTCTCTTGATCAGCTATTCTGTATTGTTTGAATGTGACTCAGAGCAAGATGGTCCCTCATCTGGGTCCCTCCCATAAAGGGTGTAGCTGAAGGTAAGGATTGCTTGCCTTTTGTAATTATCTCCTTAGCACCTAGGAAAGCTCCGGTTTCATAGGAGGTGCTTAATAAATACTTGTTGGTTGGCTGTTTGCTATCATGCTGAAACACCAGAAAAAGTTCCTCTTTTCCCTTAGCCACCCTGCTAGCTCATCAATTTTATAGTATCTAAAAGTACCAAGGGGATTGAATGATTAAAATTATGTTGAATTTGAGCTTTAAAGAAATAACCTCATCTACTTTCATTTAAAAGAAATAGAATTTTATCGGTAGAGAATATAGAAGGAATTGAATGCCTCGTTCATCACCTAGTCTTCTTGCTTAAACCTCATTACTTCCAATTTAATCCATCTTTGCTGTTATTCATGAATGTACAACATGGCACTTCTATAAAGTAAGGAAGTCCAATTGTGAGAAGTTGTAGTGAATAGCAAAACTTTATATAGTGAATGGCAAAGCTTCAAGTGGAATAGGTTCTAATTCAAACATAGCAGAGAAGGCCTGAGGGAAATAGCTAGATGATAGAAATGAATAAAATTAAAAGGAGAATGGGGAAAAAATTACATTTCAGTATAGTTATTTACAAATTGTACATTATTAATTAACTGCATAATAATCATCTTTGTGACTTTGAATCTGGCCTCAGACACTTATTAGCTGTGTGATCCTGAGCAAGTCACCTTACCCTGTTTGCCTCAGTTTCTTCATCTGTAAAATGAACTGGAAAAGGAAATGTGAACCACCCCAGTATCTCTGCCAAGAAAACCTCAAGTGTGGGAGTTGGGCACAACTTCAAACGACTGAACAGCAACAAATATCTAACACTAAGTGGCCTCTGAGGTCTTTTTTGATCTCTAGAGAATCATATCTAGTCAGTTCCCTATCTAGAACACTGGACAGGGCTCTATAGGAGGGAGAAACAAAGTCTATGAAAAAGCCAAAATGTGAAACAAAGTCCTAGTTGTAGAGAAGTTAAACCACTCACAGGATAACCCTCACTAGCCTTCCTTGATTCCTATTCCAGATGAGATTCAAATTTGGTTAGATGGTTTCTTAGGGTGGCACAAATTAGAACCAGGCAAATAGAAGAAAAAAAGTGTGATAAAAAAGGGAGGCTGCTGCCAATCGCTCATAGAGGCAGAGACATTTAGGGACTCTTGACAACTTGACAACAAAGGAGAGAGAAAAATGATACAAGAAAGCCCAATGCTCTGGGACCATTGAGGGTGGTGGTCATGAGCCTTGTCCATTTCATTTGTTTCTGAGGTTGTAACTCCAATAGTGACTGAGTCTGGGAAATGAGGCTGCAGTAAGACCCAGGAACATTGTTTCACCCCTCTGGGCCTTAGTTTCTTCATCTGTATAATCAGGGTTTTGGGGTAGATGATCTCTTTGGCCCCTTCCATTTCTAAAATTGAATCTATGAATCCCAAGTCTATAATGATGACCCTAAATCAGGAGTTCTTAACTTCCTTATGTCAGGAACTCCTTTGATGGTGTGGGGAAGCCTATGAATGTTTTTTTCAGAATCATATTTTGAAATTCATACATAAGATTTACGAAGCAAACCAATTATATTGAAATAGTTATCCAAACATATTTTTAAATATAAGTTCATGAATTTTCTTCTTTATATTCTGCTTAAGAAGCTAATCAAGTGTGTGATATGTCTTAGAAAGATTTCTATTAGTGTTTTCTTCATGGTGGTCCTTCAAAAGGTAAGTTTCTGTTTCTGTATCATAGTGGCCAGATCAGTGAGGCACCACTGTGTTTTGTGAAGGCTTCTTTGACTCTTGGTCACATATTTCCATAAGAGCAATTCAGTTCAATTCGGCAAGCATTTATTAGCTCCAGTTGTGTGGAAGGCTTTTTGTGAAGCATTGAGGACACACACAAAAAAAATAATAAACAGTCCCTTGCCTCAAGGATCCCATAGTGTACAGGGGGCTTAGGGCTGGGCTGTGCCATTCATATATAGAAAACAAAGACATTTCAAGAAGTAATGAACATTAATAAATGAAGAGACATGGGAAATTATTAAATAATTTAATTTATGTGACCTTAATTAATAAATTAAATTTAGGGAAAGCCTTCCTATAGGACACTGACACTTGAACAATGCCAGAAGTTGGGGACTCTAGGGGACAGAGTGGCTGGAAGGATTAAGGACACCATTTTTAAATATATGTGTTGTGGTTTATACAGCAAGAACAAACCATACTCCATTTCTCTTCTGTCCCACTTATACCCCACACTCTTGCCCCAATCAATATCAGCATCATTATCCTGGGAAGTGTTTGCACTGTCAAGAACATTGGCTTTGGAAATAGATGACCTGAGTTCAAATCTCACCTTTGTCATTTACTAGATTTGCAAACTTGAAGAAGTCTAAGTGACTTCCCTGGGCTTCACTGCCTTCATTTCTAAAATGAGAGGATTGGACTAGTTGGCCTTCAAGGTCCCTTTTAGCTCTAAGTCAACAATCCCATGGTCCCCCTCCAATAGCAGTAAGTTTCAATAGATGTGTGTTACATTATTGTCCTGGGTACCCCCATCACTGGGTGTCCATATTCTACAACTCAAGCCACTCTGCACTTAGATGAGACAAAAGCTGAATATTAGGGATGTGGGCAAAGGGAGAGTCCTCTCCCCTCTGGAATGCCACTGTTTGGCTGTGTTCTTTAGAACTGGAAGGGTAGAAGGAATCTGACTGAGCTATCGGCATCATGCTAGATGTTCGTTGGGATGCAAGATAGTGAGACTGGCTGCAATGGATGCTGAGAAATCACAGATCCAGTTCCAGGCTTGCAAAAACCACTTAACTGGCTGATAACTGGTGAATGGGATGCTTAGGTACTGAGAGGAAGCTAAAAAGCTTCAAGGTTTCAGGGTGGAGCAATATAGCCCCAACCTCCCCTGAAGCAATGCCTGCCATCAGTCTGGAAAAGGAAACTGTGTTTAGAGGAGAAGCTCTTGCTAACAAGCAACATGAGGAATACACAGAATGGGTCCAAAACTCTGCCCCCAATAAACATTCCACTATGTCTTTGTTTGCATGTTTAATTTGTAATTATTGGAGCAGCTGGGAGACATTAAGAGAGAAGAGAAACAAAGCCATTTAGTGTTTTGCACACAGGAGAAAAAATCCACTCAAGGCAGTTTGAAGAGTTTTGTAAACCGGATCAGCCTCAGTCTTACACACAACAAGCTGCAGAGGGGAGAGGAGGAGCATTCTACCAGAAATGTGGTGTGTGTGGTAGAAAGAGCACTTTACTTGGAAATGGCCAGGCATGCGTTGTGTGCCCTTGACACTTTCTAGCTGTGTAACTCTCAGAGCTTAGCAAAGTACATAGTAGGCACTTAATAAAAATTTGATTGATTGACCATAACTTCTAAGCCCCAGTTTCCTCATCTCTGAAATGGGGCTAAATAATGCCTGTAAGCATCTACTGCATGGAGTTGTTCTGAGGCTTAAATGAGATAATTTCTGTAAAGTTCTTCGCAAACCTCCAAGTGCTACAGGAATACCCATGATTCGGGGGTTATTGATTATGTAGGTTACAGCCTGGCCTCCTGTAGATGTTACATGGAACCTACGAAGCCTCAAGACGAAGTCCCACCTGATCCTTGAAACACACACAATATGTGGAGCATCAGGCAGCCAGCAGCCAGAGCTGAGGCATTTGGTCAGGAGCTCTGTCAGCCAGCAGAGAGAAATAAAATTAATTGCCATAATCTTATCCTCACAACAACCCATTTTAGGAAGTTCTTGGTGAAAGCACGGGAGAGTGAGTAGTATTGGGGTTGCCTAGGGATGAAGGTCAGTGTGGGTTTACCCATCTCTTTGCAATGCTTCTATCAAAATACTAAAGTGAAATTGGATCGTAGATTGGTCACAGGATCTTGTGACTGCTGAATCGAGCCTTACAAGCTCAATTAGTATTTTCTTT
The DNA here is from genome assembly GCA_028646595.1 of Phalanger gymnotis. NCBI lineage: Eukaryota > Metazoa > Chordata > Mammalia > Diprotodontia > Phalangeridae > Phalanger > Phalanger gymnotis. The sequence continues at coordinate 11,245,936 of CM053624.1, forward strand.
GCCCGTGCTAATAGGGGGCAGGGGGAGTTTTAAGGGGAGGAAGTAACCCCATTAAGACATGGAAGTTTGGTGTTTTTGTATTTTCTATCTCATGATTTTTGCAGAAAAATGATGAAAGAGACTTGTCAATATTACAGCCTGCCCTAGCCAATCAGGATGTTTCATTCCTCTTATTGTTGAGCCATTTTTCACTTGTGTCCAATTCTCCATGACCCCATTTGGAGTTTCTTGCCAGAAATAGTGGAGTGGCTTGCCATTTCCTTCTCCAAATCATTTTGCAGATGAGGAAACTGAGGCAAACAAGATTAAGTGACTTGCCCAAGGTCACACAGCTATTAAGTATCTGAGGTTGGACTTGAACTCAGGAAGATAAGTTTTGCCAACCCCCAGCCCTGTACTTTATCCACTAAGCCACCTAGCTGCCCAATTCATCCTTAGGTCCATGGGAATTCCTTGAAGCCAAGGACTATTTATCTTTCTGTCTTTGTATCTCCAGTCTCTAGAGCTATCTTGGCACCAAATAGGGGCTTAATCAGCTTGGGTTGCATGGAAATGGACAAGACACCTTGTTGAATAAACATGGGTGGAGTGGTTGAATAATGAAACCAAAATTCCACCCAGACCAAGCCTTCTGATTTTATTTTAGGCATGACCTAGGATAGCTTAGACTCCAACAGAGGCCATCAGAAGTGAGCCCTACATTTTTTAAGTCATTATTTATTATGAATATTTAAATGGTTAGCAAACTGCCATCCATGTGCACACAGGGAATTTCCAGAAACATAGCATGTGTTTCAGAATGCCTTTTTGAGTCTACCAAAGTGCATATTACAGTTTCACTGAGTTGGTGGAAATCCCTTTCTCTGAGACAGAGTGGTGGAGGGAGACAGCTGGAGGTCCAAGTCAAAAATGATAACAGCTTCTCTCACAGAAGCCAAAGCTTCTCGACACTGCAAATTTAACTAAGGTAGAAAATGACAAGAAAGAGAAGCAGGACCAAAGAGGCTCCCACCTTCCCTCCTTGTTCTGCCTTGTTGTGGCAAGATCTAAATGATGATTTAAAAGTCTCTGACTATCCTGAATATGAGAATGGGTTGTGTTCCAAACATTTTTATCTAAGTCTCTGCTTTGGAACTTGGAATGTGGTTTCCCATAGAAACATTGGTATACACACTTGGTGATGAGGTTCTGGGCCCAGTCCAAGAAAGCTTCTGAAACCCATAAGTGAGCTAGGGTTAGAGTGCCATGCTGAAAGTATCACAGAACCGAACTATCAAGGGTAACAATGCTTCCACGAGAAATTGCATTCAAAATGTCAAGTTAGAATGGCCAGAACAACTCTCCTCAGATGCTATGCTCCTGGTAGGATGGGGCGCAGCCCTTTCCCTCAGTCTCCTCCTGCCGCCCAATGGAATTGGGGAATCTTTCATCAATAGCCTAAGGTAGGCAGCCTGGCTGGACAGGGGTTGGGCTCAAGAGGTGATGGGGGGAGGGGGCTCACAGCAAGAAACCAAGATTCTCCTTGGAAACATAGAAGTCTTGGATCACCCATCTGATCGCTCCCTTCTTTTTATTTCATCAAGAAGCCATTCTATGTAGTGGATAGAGCATTCGACTTGAAATCATAAAGAAGTGGTTTCAAATTCCACCCTCAAAAACATACTAGCTATGTGATGCTGGCAAGTCCCAAAAACTCTCTTCAACTTTTTCATCTGTAAGATAAAAGTGGGGCGGGGGGGAGGGATTGATAGCTTTTGAGGCCCCTTCAAGCATTCAATATATGATTCTATTACCCTATTGTCCTTTGTTAAGTCTTTAGGAGTAACCCACCAGTTTTCTGTTCCTGTACCACAAACTCTAATTTCTGCCTGGGGTTTCTATCCCCCATAACTACCATAACTCAGAGCAATATCCAAGCTTAGAGTGTCAGCACAATTCAATTCAGCAAATATTTATGAAAAGCCTATTGTATAATAAGATGCTATGCTAGAATCTAGGGACAAAAAAGAGAGAAACAGACCCTGTCCTTGAGGAGTTTACACCTTACCAGAGAGATATAATATCAACCAGCATTTATTAATCTCCTACGTGCTGCTGCCCATGCCTTCAAGGAGCTAGCATTCTATGGAGAGAGACAACACGCATGTATAAGCATAAACAAGCTATATACAAAATAGGTACTAGGTGATTGTTCTGGGGAAGGCTGAGAGGATGGAGAAAGTTTCCACTTGGGTGGGGCTTGGGAAGAATCTTGAAGAAATCTGAGGATTCTAAATGGCAGAGGTGAGGAAGAAGAGCATTCCAAGGATGGCCGCTCTAAAGACATAGAGATGGGAGATGAAGTAGTCGTCATGTGTGAGGAACAGTGGGGAGGCCAGTTTGACTGGACTTTTCCGTAGTAAGGATCAGTAGGCAGGTTGGAGCCAGGTTATGAAGGGTTTAAATGCTAGTAGAATTTGTATTCAATTGTGGAGGTCACTGTGGTTTATTGAGTAGGGCAGTGACATAGACATTGGAATATCACTTTGGCCACAGTGGGAAGGATGGGTCACAATGGGAAGACACTTGAAGCAAAGAAACCAATTAAGAGGTCATTACAATAGTCCCTACAAGCGGAAATGAGCCAGAGTGGTGGCCATGTAGATGGAGAGAAGGGCCACTTGCCAGAGAACAAGAAATGACAAGACTCAGCAATCAATATGACATGGGAGAGTGAAGATGATTCCATTTATAGTAGTTAGGAAAGATGGGAAGAAGGGATGGTTGGGGAAAAGAAAATTAGTTCTCTTTTGAGTATGTTGAATTGAACAAGCCCAAGAGACATGTAGTATGAAATGTTAAGCTAAAGAGAGTATTAGCAAGTGAGAAGGTCAATGGAGTTTTAATGGAGTAAGTGGCCCCGGAGAGAGACCTTGACTAAGCTAAGTATTCTGACAAATGGAGATGGAGAGGAATGAGAAGGATAACAAAAGCAGTCATTTCTATAACCCTTTAAAGTTTCCAAAGCACAACACAAATACCTTCTTATTTGACCCTCACAACAATCCTAGGGACTCGGTGCTGTCATTCCTGCTGTTTCACTGGTGAGGAAGTTAAGGCAGACAGAGGATCACATAATTAGTCACTTTGTGAGGCTAATTTGAACTCAATTCTTCTTGACTCTAGGTCTACATATCTGCCTCATAGGGAAGGTATCCCATGCAGGAGGCTGGACTGGGCAAATAGAGGGAGGCCAGAAATGGAATCTTCAGTCTAGTGGAAGAGTTAATAGTCTCATTTGGCTGGAACGGTAGATTGGAGGCAGATGGTGGAGATCCTTAAGGGATAGGCTGAGAGGCTTATATTTAACCCTAGAGACATTGGAGATTGGAATTAGGCCTTGAGAGGATTATGTTGGAATGGGTAGGTAAACCTTTCCCCTACTTTGTTGTCACTTAAGCAAACACAGAGCCCTGCATTTTTTTAATGTGAGCAGTTGAAGAAAAATAGGCAATTAAACAATTAAAAATGGGGATTTTCAAGAAACCTAAAGGCTCACAAGGATTGTCCCTGGGGAGATCAAGAAGAAGATGACAGCTGGAAAGCAGGGACTAGTGTGAGCTCCCCGCCAAGTCGCTCCAAAAACCTATTAAAAATGGCTCTGAACCAATTCTAGAACTGCAGAACCCACAAAACAGCAGAGGGAAGCAGAGCTCCAGGCCAGGACAGCGTGGATGGTCTCTGGGAAGGTCTATCCTGCACAGAGCTGGGAGCAGAAGGGAGCAGAGCAGAGCCCAGCGTGGGCGGCACAGACTAACCAGACCAGAAGCCGGGTGGAGCATGCCCTAGGCCCTGAATCAGTGAGCTGTGGCAGTTACCAGACTTCTCAACCCACAAACACCAAAGACAACAGAGAAGGTTAGTGGGAAAACCTTCGGAGAATGGAAGGAGTTTGAGGTTCAGCCACCACCCTGGGGTCAGCGGAGGTGGGGCAGCTACAGAACTACAGCTGCAGTTGCTTCTGGCCCCAGGCCCACCCGGTGGGAGGAATTAAGTAGCAGATCAGAGCAGGAGTGCAGAGCCTGCTGAAGGTCTAAGTCCAGTCTTGCTTGGGGGTTCTTGGGGGA